>JAUPFT010000011.1:45573185-46080685 GCA_036936625.1 Parnassius smintheus behrii | reverse complement strand
AGCAACCCTTCCCCTTTCAACATGGAGGACCGCACACTTATCTGTCCCCAGCTCCATTCCAATGGAATTGCTAAATTCACAAGTGATTTTCAGCAATTCCATAAGATGGGAGCGACTAGAGGCGAATAACTTGAGGTCAAAGGAAAAGGTGGGTCACTTTTGTCCCTCCTTTCTCCCGGATACCTTCAGTAAGGTACTGAGATGGTTCAGAAAGAGGCAGAACCAGATTGGACTCAGACAATCGCCCTGGAAGTAACCCCTTCTTATCCTTATGTGGTTCTCCACAGCCATCATCCGCTCACCCAGATGACAAAGGATCGTACTTCACTGCCCCATACACTGCTCGAGGAAGTCTATCACTGTACAGTCAATCTTGTACAGCTCGAGGACCCTCTTTAGCCATGTATGGGGCACCGAGTCGAATGCCTTTCTGTAGTCTATCCAGGCGGCGGAGAAGTTCCGACGGTTGCGTTTCACCACTTTGCTAATGACCGAGTCAATGAGGAGTGGTTCCTTAGTTCCGCGACCACCGCCCCGACATCCATTTTGAGCGCGTGACATCACCTGATTTAGCTCCAGGTGACGAGTTAATAATAATACGAGGTAATACTCGCACACTGACTCGCCACAACTTCCGTCCAAGGGCCCTCGCTGTGGTTTACGGGTTCTGACCACAGGCCACGCCAAAATGCGACAGTGTTAGCGTGATCCGGCCCTGGTCCCGCTCCACATACCTCTGGTCGCTCCAATGATTTGTAGAGCCTCTTCTGATCACTCTGGAAGAGACGATTCTGTTTGAACCGCCTTGACCTCTCAGTAAATCGGCGAATCCGCTTCCCCCAAGCAGCGATCTTTTGCTTCAGGTCGTCTGTGCGCTCCGTTAGTTTCTGCGTGATATCCGGCTGGGACAAACTGATATTTGTCCCAGCAAACGCCATTCTAACGGTGCGCAACACCCTCGGTCTATTATTACCCGACCTGAAGCTTGTCAGTCTGCCGATAAGGGACCTTGCCTTTGCAATACGGTCCTCAATTCTTATTCTCCAAGCTGGGATGGCGCTACTTTGTTTAATAGCTCGTCAAGCTATGGGAAGTTTGGCGCCAATAGTACGGAAAGCTGCCACTGCGGTGCCAAAAAGAACTGAGTCCGTCTCGCAAAGGTCCCGGCTGGCTTCCAAATAGGTTACCAGCATTGGGTTAACAGCCCTCACGACAGCCCGATTTCGCTTGCTTAGGGGTATGCGGGGAAGTCACGGTCGATTTTCGAGAGGGGTGCTGCGTGTTTCCAAAATCGCCTCTTCCAATATACTCCTCATTTGCTCTAGTTCGTGGGAGACTATTTGATCGTCGTTCGAATCAACCACAACTGGAAGATCTATGGCGGCTTCCACGTGTGGATGCTGGTCTGTCAAATGTGGAACTGCATCTCCAGCCATAGCCGATTCATTCGACGACGGAATAGCCTCACGTCGTAGTCGTTCGAGTTCGGCATCATCAAATATTTCATCAAATATTTATTATTATTATTATTATTATTTTGTAATTTGAAGTACTTAATTAAAACTAATTAAGGTGGAAGACTGTCACACTTACCCATCAATGAGGCAAGACAAGACAGAGACATATTACTCTATGAGCACTAATATTACTCTTTATCACTTACCTTGTATCTGGTTTAAAATAACATAATGACATGTCGAAGCACTTAATAACCTCACCTCTTAAAATTGCGCGGTCTGTCGCAAGTTGAGTAGTTTTAAAAAATAACGTCTGTTGATAAAATAGGTGAAGCTATGTATAGTCAATAGCGTATTTCCTGCGTTGTTTAATAGATGGAATTTAACCAAATACCATGTTTAGGCTGTATAATTTGCATGTACGCTTCTTTTTGTAAAGTCATCATCCTTGTTTAACAAAAACAAAACACATTGGGTTTTTCTTTTATTTTGGTCTATATAATGTTTATAATACTATACTTTTAACCGAACATTCTATTCAATATTATGTACACCCAACATAGTATTGCCATTTTTTCTTCTCGTAATATCGCACTATTACAGTATTATTTTATTCTAAAATCAAATTGTACTTGTATCTTTCTTCTATATCTGTTATGATAGCATTTATTATTTTTGCTTCTGACATCCTCCGAGATTTTTCTTTGACATGTATTTATTCCTTGGTATTAATTTAAATACATATAAATAGCATTCTCCTTTTTGAAAGTCTGTTAAAAATGATAGGCTGTCCCATCACTATCATTACGATATTATAAGTAGTTTATAGTTACGCTATTCTCATATAAGAATAACATGATCGGGGTAAGCGTGGCGCTGTCACACTTACCCCGTTTATTTTATTATATTACCTTTAGAGTTTTGGCGGGAACTTGGCCGACGACGGACTGTCGCTCCTGTTTTGTCGCTTGAATAATGGTTTGAAGTGGATTTTCATTTGTAAAAGTGATGTGATTTTGTGAATAAAGTATCTGCGCGTGTGAACTATAAGAGAAAACGACGAAACAAGTGCTTTGATGTTGATGTAAACCTCAAGTTAATTTGATCGCTTGGGCGCCTTATGAACTTGAGTGGCTGTCGTCATCAACTGTCCGCTGGGTTGAGCTGTCGTCAAAATTTCCTAAAAACTTCGCAATGTGACGCATCAGCATATTGTGAAAAATATATAAAATGAAGATTCTGAAAGAAATGATAGGCTCAGAAGGGCTAGTACCTAGAGCCGTAAAATAAAAAAATATTATATTAGTATATTATACTATATTAGTTAGGTATTAGGTGAGGTAAGTGTAACTGTATCCGTTTTGAGAGGAATAGTGGATTTAAGGTGACAGAGACATACTACTCTATGAGCACTAATATTACTCTTTATCACTTACCTTTTATCTGGTTTAAAATAACATAATGACATGTCGAAGCACTTAATAACCTCACCTCTTAAAATTGCGCGGTCTGTCGCAAGTTGAGTAGTCAATAGCGTATTTCCTGCGTTGTTTAATAGATGGAATTTAACCAAATACCATGTTTAGGCTGTATAATTTGCATTAATTGTTACACTTACCCCACTGTCACACTTGCCTCGGGTGACTATATATATATTTTTTTTTACAAAATTTAAAAGGATATTACCTGTTTCTAAACTAAATTATAAAATTTCAATTGGCAGGCTAACTCGATCATACCGCCTCCGTACTCTTGCGCGAGCAACTACGAGGAGTGTGGCGCTGGGTGCGGCGCGGGGTGTGCGGGGTGCGCGCGGGCGGAGGTGCGCAGCACAACGCGCCGCGAGCACTCTGCCGCTTTCCGCGAGAACCTCATCGCTTCACCCGTGGAGCCGCTAGTGAGCATCGCCACGAACAATAATTCATAACGCACTGAACAGTGAACATTCATTACAAAACTACACTTTTGATAAAAATACTCAAACCAACAAAGACGATGTAAAAACCTTTGAAGTGATATATACTACTTAATAGACAACGTGAACAAAATCTGTGCGAACAAAGTATATTTAATAAGAAAAGGATCTACGGATTTTATCGCGCTTAATTTATTTTTATTATCTCGACGTTTTAGGTGCTTTACAGCACCCATGGTCACGGGGGGGGGGGGGGGGCAGAGATGTTTGACGTCCCAATGTCATAGTTAGTCCGGCTACCTTCAGTTTTTGAATATTAATTTTTTTGGTCCGATTTACGCAAATGAGCTTATATGATATATCATGAAGTCTTGCAGTGGTTTACTTGGGATTGGGTTTAATTTTGTTAATTATAGGATCCCAAGCAGATGGCAGCACCCATCCACTTCTCTATTGAAAGGATGTTTTTTAATTTCAATAGCCTCGCGCATCATCCTTGGTAGGAATCGGTGTTCTTTTGCGAGGATTTGTGGTTTATCAAATCGAATATAATGGTATAATTTGTGGCATAAAAAGTGAAAAGTAAGCGCAAAAACACTTCGAAATCCAAAAGGTCCGTTTTAGTGGTTGGGTCAAAAATGTGTTATTTTTTCCAATTCTCATTTATTTTTAGTGTATGGTTGAGCGGCGGGCCTTAAGGTTGCCGCGTCACAATTCCCCGGTCAAGCCTTGACCCTACTACGCGAGATGTTATACTAGATGGACTGTATACGCGGTTGGCTTCTTCTGCTTCAGCAAAATGCGGCTTGGACGCTTTGTTGCTGCGATGCGACTTCTGGTGGATCTCCTGGGGCCCCAGGGATGCGGTCCTGGTCGGTGATGCGATGGAAGAGAGCGCACGAGGGCCCTGCACGCGCCTATATTACTTCGGTCCTTCTCTCAAGGCGTCTCGGAGGGGCGCGCTTCTCATTGGTTTGCGAGAGTCTCGCGACATTCTAGAATTATCCTTTACTTTCCCCCCTCACCCCACCACCCCGGTGTGTCGGTGGGACGACAGGTGAAGGAAAGGTCGAAGGAAGGATAAGCTTGGCAAGCATACCCTCGAATAAAATAAAATACGAATGGTTTTCCGCGCAACCATCCCCCCCCCCCCCCGGCTTGAAGGGTCCCCTTTAAATAACTAAACAACTAACGCTAAGATTAAACCTAAATGTCGATAATAATTTCTCATCTAGAAAACTAATTTAAACTATTGAAGGGGAAAAGGGCACAAACGAACAACTGGACGCATGTAAGACCCAACCGTGGTCCTAACGCGAGCTACCCCAATTACCCCGTCGGAACCGGGAAAAACCTCTTCGACAATCCCTAATGGCCGATGGAGAGGCGGCGTATTCTCTTTGGTCAGCACAACCACAGTTCCGACAGTTAAAGGTTCAGTTGCTGTGTTCCATTTTTGCCGAGACTGTAAAGTATGCAAGTATTCCATCCTCCATCGTTTCCAAAACGATTGCACCAACCGGTCTAATAAATTATGGCGTGCGGAAATGCTAAGTTTGTTCTCGTCCATATCTACGGCGGGCAAAAACTTCAAAGGCGTTAAATTCAAAAAATGTGCTGGAGTTAGAGCCAGCGGCTCTGAGGGGTCACTTGACAACGTACGACAAAGTGGGCGACTATTCATGACGCACTCAATTTGAGCGAGCACAGACTTAGCTCTTCGAAGGACAAAATTTGATCTCCTATTACTCGGTATAAGTGACTCTTTAGACTTTTAATATTAGTCTCCCAATTGCCCCCAAAATGACTCGCGGCTGGGATGTTCAGAGACCACTCGATGCGGTTCTCGGCTAGAATGTGAGCGAACTCCGAATCATAATACTTGCTGGCTAAGAGATCATGTAGTTCTGATAAAATACGTTTCGCACCGACGTAGTTCGTAACGTTATCCGAATACAATTTACTTACAGGACCACGGCGGGAAAGAAATCTTTTAAATGCACCCACAAAGCCCGCTATGCTTAGATCGTCAACGAGTTCTATATGCACAGCCCGAGTAGTCAGACATACAAAAATGCAGACGTAAGCTTTTGTGGATCTTATACCACGCCCGCGAGTGAGCGTGACCTTAAACGGACCAGTAAAATCTATCTCAAGGCTTTACGGATTGTGTTACTCGACAAGACCTAAGGTCCGCCATTTCCGGAAATGACGGCTTAGGACGTTCGAAAGCAAGCTATACGTCTGTGCACCCGATTGCGGATTAAATTACGTGCTGAAAGAATCCAATAGTTCTGACGCAAGATTGACATCAGCAAGTCGGGGCCAGCGTGATAATTTAATTTATGATGGTAATCAACTAATAAATTCATGATATGGTCTTTACGCGGTATAACTATAGAGTGCCGTTGGTCGAAACTCAACTGTGAGTTGGACAAGCATCCACCTACCCTGACGATCCCATCTTGTAAAGATGGCTTAAGGCGTTGAAAAGCGCGACTACAAGTTCTATTCGATTGTAATCTTGTAATTTCCTCGGAAAAATGTGCACGTTGAAGTTCACGCAATACTAGCAACTCGGCATAGTTGTAATCGGACGCTAAAATATACGAACGTCGCGGTAAAAGCTTCGCAAATCGACAAACGTAAATTACGCTACGCAATAATTTCGATCAAGAGGACAAGCGGTTCGCCAAAGCAATGATTGGAGAAACCTCGCTTGAAACGCTCGCTACCAGAGCGCGCCTCTTCTCTTCCGGCGGTTGTAACATAGACGAAGCGTCGAAATCGGTTAATGGCCATTGCGAGGGTTCCAAGTGAACCCAAGAACGTCCGTGGAACCAAAGCGGATGGTCCATTATTTGCATCGGGGTGAGTCCACGGGATAGACAATCGGCTGGGTTTTCCGTACCGGACACGTGATAAAAGTTCCGCGTTCCTAACTCGTCTTGGATCTTGGCCACTCGGTTTGCGACAAACGTATCCCAACGGTGGAGAGAGGAATGAACCCAACATAAAGCGACGGTTGAGTCGGAAAAGGCAAATATCCTTTCTATGTGAACTCTGTCATTACATGCGCTGATAACTGCGGTGATAAGCTTGGTGAGGACTAATATCGCGCAAAGCTCCAAGCGCGCCAGAGAGACAACCTTACGGGGGGAGACTCTTGACTTAGAGCTAATGAGGCTAATCGAATTTCTACCATTATTCGTAATTGGACATGGAAATATACAACGCCTCCGTAAGCCTTCTCGCTGGCGTCTGCAAACCCAACGACCGTGATGACGCTATTTCTATCGACGTTTATATGACGTGGTATTTTAATTTCTCTTAGTAAAGGAAGTTCCTCTCTAAAACGCTGCCCCAACCGAACAATGCTGTCAGGCGGCGAGTCATCCCAATCGCATTCACATAACCAAAGTTGTTTAATCAAAAGCTTAGCGTATAGTACCACCGGAGCTACGAAACCCATGACATCCCATAATCTAGCAACGCATGGCAGTATTGTGCGTTTTGTGCACGTTTCTACGGGCGGGTTTACCTTAAGGCTAAACACGTCGGACTTTGGTGACCAACACAGACCGAGCACCTTGTGCGTATCAGAATCGTCGAATTCCTTTATCGCCGAAAGACGGTGTGATTGTGGGATTTTGTCTAAAACTGAACGCGAATTACTAGTCCACTTGACAAGATCGAATTGGCCCGATTTCATGAGCTTTATAACCTCGGCGATGGTTAGGGTGGCCTCCTCCACGTTATCGACCGAGTACACAAAATCATCCATATATAATCCACTTTCAATTGCCCTCTTAGCTTTAGGATAAGAGGGACCTTCATCGTAGGCGAGCTGTCTCACCGTGCGTAACGCATGAAATGGGCTCGACTTTAAACCAAAGCAAACGCCTTTAAATTCAAACACCAGTAGAGGTTCTTTTGGGTTGAAACGATATAAAATGCGTTGGAATTGACGGTCGCATTCACGGACCCTATGCAAAGAAACATTTGGCGAATATCGGCGAATAGTGCTATACTAAACAAACGAAAATTTGCTATTATATTAAATAAACTGCCATGTAAGTTTTGTCCACTATAGAGGATATCGTTAAGAGAAAGGTGAGTGCTAGTTTTAGCACTAGCGTCGAGCACTACACGTAACTTAGACGTAAGTTTGTCTTCCCTAATGATCCCGTGATGTGGTATGAAATACGACGGTGTATCTTCGTAGTTATCTAATTTCGGAGCCACAAGTGATATGTAACCTTCCCTTATATATTCGTTAATGCTGCCGTCATAAGCTTCCTTTAATTGAAGTGAAGCCAGCATCCTACGCTCCAAACTGTAGAAAAGTTTATCGCCATTTGACGCGAATCGCCGAGAGATAAAACATCTCCTTTAAAGGGTAGCGCTGCACTATATCGACCGTCGCGATCACGAACGGTCGTGCGGACGTAAATTTCCTCGCATAATCTATTATCTGGGCTAACTATATGTGGAACGTTCACCTCCTCCATCTCCCAAAATTTGCGGACTAACGACTCGAGCGGTTCGACAGCTATACAAGTATAAAACGTTGCCGAAATATTATCCATATTAGGGGCGGAGCCAAATATAACATAGCCCAAGACGGTTTCCAGTGCGTAAGGCGCGGTATGCGAGGAGTTGCCCCTGACCTTATTGTGTAACAAAAGATGAGGGAAAAGCGATGCTCCAATAAGCATGTCTATATTTCCGGGGACGGCGTAGGTATCGTCTGCCAGCGCCAAATTTTCAAAATCAATCATTGCCGAGGTGTCAACCGAAACGGTTGGCAGACATTCTGTGACTTTATCTACTACTAACGCATTTATATCAAAGTTAACATTACGATCTATCCGAGAATAAAATTTCAAATTTATATATCCCTGGGTAACTTTATTAGTACCTCCGATGCCTTTGACTACGGGACATGAAGGTGTCCTATTTATTGGCAATCCTAAGTGCTGACAATATTGTCGCGTTATAAAGCTATTTTGGGATCCGCTGTCTAGCAATGTACGGACGCTTTGTTCGTTTCCACGCGAATTCCTAACTACGATACGGGCTGTACCCAGTAACACGGTTGAAGGAGGCTGTGTTCCCATATTCGACAATGAGCACAGAGCGACATCACCAGGTCGACCGCTAAAATCGCCGACTATATTAGGTGTGATTTCCTTGTCCGATTTACTTGACGCAAATATGTTGCTGTTTTCGAAATGTTATAACGTGTGATGTTTTCTGGCGCACTTGTTACACACGGAATTAGAATTGCATTTAGCAACTAAATGTCTATCGCTTAGACAATTCAAACATAAGTTGTTTGTCCTTACTATTCTATAACGTTCGCTGGGTGAATGTTTACGAAAGGTCGCACAGTTGTATAAATTACCGTTTTAGATGATGGAGTCTGTCTGCGGTCGACACCTTTCTTAACTTCTTGTTTAACGTTCGAGGAGCGCTGGATCACTTTAATTTGGCCTCGCACAAAGGATGCTAATAAATCAAATGAGGGCAACTCAGAACTACGATGCTCCGTTTCAAACGCACGCATGGTGTCGGGATCTAGTTTCTTTAGTGCAATTTGGAGAAACACCACGTCCATAAGGTCATTAAATTTCAAATTCTTAAGTGCAGCCACCGATGCTACAAATTTATCTAAAAACTGCTCTAAGCCGGTGATGTTCGCGGATAATATAAGTTTAATATCAAATATTTGGTCTAAATATGAAGAGGCTAACATTCGCTTATCTTCATATTTGTCCTTTAAGTGTTTCAAATATTAATGAATAATTGTTTGCTGTTGGTGTGAAACCCGAGCAAATTGACTGTGCCCTACCACTCAGTTTACTAATTAAATAGTATAATTTTTCAGCGTCCGATAACGATGGATTATTATGTATGTTGTTTTGAAAACTACTAAAGAAGAAGGGCCATGTTTTAATATCGCCATTGAATACCGGAATATCTATGGGGGGCAACCTGAGTGAGTCACGTGGGCGTACCTGGGCTTCCGGCTTTGCTTCGCTTTGAGATGGGGACTGCAAGAGCTTCGCCGTTCTTTTCATGCGAAACAACATGTCTTCAAATGCTAGAAGCGGCTGGTAGTTTACTGTATACTTAGGGTCGATTTGTAATTCCAAATTATTAATTTGGTCTAATATCTTTTCGATATCCGTCCGCAAAGAGTCCACCATTTCAATTTCACATAAAAACGTCTCCCGCACTGCTTCTACGTTAATATTCTTTATGTGATCACTTATACACTGTATACGTGAGAAGAGTGTGTCCCTCTTGGCGTAAAGAGTTTTAATTTTAATTTCATTTCCACTAACTGCCATTTTAAATTGTATAATTAATATTAGATTAATCACAATTAATCGCACAACGCTGGAGGATGGACGCAATGTAATACAACTATATCTCACAACACTATTGTCTTATCGTGCCGTATTACGTCGTTAAAATGAACACCTTTACAACGAGCTGAGGTGACGCGTGTCGGTCGCTAAACTCACAGTGTTTTTTTTACAAATGTCGGGTAGCCGAATAAACCGTACGGAACTAAACTATTTTAAATGAATAAGTCGATTCACTTATGCGAGTAATCAATAAATTCCAAACTCAAACCAAACAAACACTATTTTAAATGAATAATTCTATTTGTGAATAACTAACCAAAGTTTAAATTTAAACTAAACGAACACTATTTAAATCTATTCAATATTAAATTAGAGTGCATTGTCTAAGGAATTAATCTAAAATGAAATAAATCTAGTAATGGTTGGTGAGGCTATAAAGCACCAGTCCAAATCCGGCCGAAGGATCAGAAAATGGTTGAACGGCGGGCCTTAAGGTTGCTAAGTCACACTTCCCCGGTCGAGCCTTGACCTTACTACGCGAGATGTTATACTAGATGGACTGTATACGCGGTTGGCTTCTTCTGCTTCAACAAAATGGCGGCTATAGCATGCGGTTCCTTGACAATGCACTCACTCTTCCGAAAAAACCTATTGCTTGCCAAGGTTTATGAAGGAACCCTGCTTGATCACATTAGGAGAAATGAAATTGGGGCGGATGAACTAATAAAACACAAGTACTCAAGCAGGGGACATAAATAAGGAAGCGCACTTACCGGGATGTTACTTCGATGCGGCTTGGACGCTTTGTTGCTGCGGTGCGACTTCTGGCGGATCTCCTGGGGCCCCAGGGATGCGGTCCTGGTCGGTGGTGCGATGGAAGACAGCGCACGAGGGCCCTGCACGCGCTTATATTACTTCGGTCCTTCTCTCGAGGCGTCTCGGAAGGGCGCGCTTCTCATTGGTTTGTGAGAGTCACGCGACATTCTAGAATTATCTCCTTTCCCCCCTCACCCCACCACCCCGGTGTGTCGGAGGGACGACGGGTGAAGGAAAGGTCGAAGGAAGGACAAGCTTGGCAAGCATACCCTCGAATAAAATAAAATACGAATGGTTTTCCGCGCAACCAGTGTAAAATGCAAATAAAAATAGTTTTATAACATAATTCAAATAACTTGACGTTGTATTTATTTCAAATTCACACAAAAATATATTTGAAATATTGTTTGAAATTTCATACAAATAACAATGAATTTCGGATTTCTTTTAAATGTTTTATTTTTTAATATTTAGGTATGAGTAACGAACAGTGGCAAAGCTTCCATTAAAGCCGAAAAGCTGGGCTTATCTTATTAAAACTGAATCAATCAATAATATCAATCAATAATATCAACTAATAAAATAACTCATAAATTGTTTCAAATTATTTCAATTTTCCCGCGCACTCCACTGTTTGACACATGTTGACCGATGTGACCTCATATTGCCTTAGCGATATGTTTATACAAAAAAAATCAATTGTCTCCCTCGCTCGCGTGGGCTTTTTACGGGGCTTTCGAGAAGACGATCGCTCTCTTTCTAACCTATAGCAAAATATTCTATAATGAAATATAACTACGAAATGTTTATATAGCAATTACTATTGAGCCAACAAGCCTGGCTTTGCCATGAAGTTGTTTAGGAGTGCGTTAGCGACTAGCGAAGTGGTTGCGGGCCCCTCGTATGCAAGTTCACTTCACATTTCAATGTTTATGTTTGTTTTTGTTGTGTTTGTTAAAAATTTATGCTTTTTCGAAGATTTTCAGTGAAAATGGGAGGATAATAGTGTTCATTGTGATGAATATAAGTGTGTTGAAGTGCTAATCGGCGAGGAAAAGGTAAAAATCTTTAAAAATGAAATTTAATATTCAATAAACATTTCTTCATACTTTAAATATAGGTACAGGATTCTTTAGTATAAAAGTTTAATTAAGTTAGGCGTATTTAAAGGTTTAATAACTCAATATTTATATTACCATACGAATTATGGTAAAATCAATTTGAACAGCAGTATAAAGTATGAGACCTAGGTTTAATTTTAGAGGAAATAAGTGTTACAATCTTTTTTTAACGTGAAGCCCAAATTTTAATTAAATAAATCAAAGGAATACAGGAGAATGTATTGAGGTTTTCAAAGAATAGTACTCCCTTTAGTTATTTCCAGTTAGGTTTCTGTGTCTACTTTTCAGTATATAAAATTTTAATGGCGCCATCTACTTAATTCTATAGGTAAAGTCATTTTATCGAACGAAAATTGGTTGATTCTCAGGATGGTACGTAAAGATTACGCTAGATGGCACAAATACGCTATCGGCTAATTTATAGTGATATATGAGTTTAAAAATATCATTTTGTACGGTTTATTATGAACTGAAAATGAATAATTATAATTATAATAAATAGTCATTATTTTATGGTAAAAAATTAGCAAAGCTTTATCTTCTCATTATAACTATCTAATTCCTGTCGTAATCTGTTCTTTTATGCATATAACTTAAACAAAATATAATTTAGAGGTTTCACATCTGCCAGGCGTCCCTTTTTTAACTTTGTACATAGTTTGTTTGTACTTTGTTCATGCTTTTCTTTTGCTCATGTATTGTATTGTTTGTAAATATCTCAAGCGAACCCAAACGGCTCTTTTCAAAACCACCGAAGGTGTGCAATTGCATATTATGTCATACAATCTATCTAGCGGTAGTATGCTTTCTGTGTGCTTTGTTAAACACGTCCTTGTCAACACTGAATATGAAACTAAAGAGTGGAGACAGCTCAAGATTGGTGTATTTTTATTAAACTGCTAAAACCAACAAATCCATATCTTGGGCTTGCCCTAGTTTGGAGTCCTAGCTTCGCCACTGACGAACAGAACCACATAAAACATAAAAATATACATATTTCCCAACATTTTCATATAGATTTCTCAAAAAACAAACGTGTAAAATTTAAATTATTAGTAATTTTGTGATTAAGAGTGAAGTATCTACTACTTTTATGCTTTTAAGGGTAATTTATGAATTTTATTACAATTTTTATTACAATTTTTATTCGATAGTTTATACATTCAACAAGAATTCCTTTAAGTTTTATCCATAAATATTGTCTCAATGTGAAAATATAGCAAAATTTGCAAGTTAGCAAAAAATTTGCAATTCCCGCCATTTTGATCATGAGGTGACCTTCTGGAGGTGAAGGTATCACGTAACATACATACAAAAATTTGGACACATCGACCCACCAGTAAGATAGGGTCAGCTGTGCAGATTATTTACTATCTATATTATTTAAAATTTTGTACTAGTTATGGTTAATTAATACGAGCTTTAGAATTATTATATTTAATGTAATCGATATTATATTAACGTGTTCAAAAAAAAACTTTAAAATTTACGACTATTTGGACGATTATAGTGTGGTTAATGTTACCTCGTAAGTATTTAAAAGAAACCTGTCTAATGATGTTTCGATATTAACCGTCGAAAATATAATAGGGCATCCCCAAACAAAAACATAGTTAATATTTTCTTACCTTGAAATTGAGACTATTCAATATGTATATCCAAAGTGTTCCCGCGAGTGTACCCGCTTGTCAAGCGTGGAAACTATGGCAATATACCCCCCATGATGACGGTTACAAAGAGACGGCCCCCAGTCCCCGGTGGCACCGCTATTTCTGGCTACGGTGGCGACCATGGTAACGGCAAGGCAGGAGGTGCTAAGAATATCCGGCGGAGGTGTCGGTTGCTGCCTAAGACGACTCGACCTGAGAACATACGTTGTGCTGAGATATTATAGGATTATCTGAGGTCCGAAGAGAGTGGGATGACACGACAATCCTCGAATCCGGCAACTTGTTCTATCAACTGGAGGGCGACCATCTGTCCCAAGGAAGTGTCGGATTTATCGTCCACAAGTCCTTAACATCAATGTAAGGATTGAGAGTGTTTCGACGAGGGTTGCGTACCATATACTCAGAATCACCAAACGGTATAACGCTGAAGTTCATACAGGTTGACGCACCAACCTCGGCACATCCTGATGCGGAGGAGGAGACTTCAATGCAAAGCTAGGCACAAGAGAGAATGGTGAGCTAAAGGTAGGGAAAGGGGGATGCCCATATTAGGCCATGGAACGCCCAACAATGTGCATTTGTTAAAAAAATATATCTTTATTTATGGTTATTAATCGCGGTATTCATTTATCCTAAAACAATGGGAATATTTTTGCACAAATTAAAAGTACCGAAAAGATAAAAATAAAATTAGGTAAATACGTAATTCATTAGTCTGTGAATAAAATAAAAAATGTTGCCAATCACAAAAATCATTAAAAAATCGATTCCCCTTTTCGATCGATTACTTATGGTGTCATTATTACAATGCTTATATGATCTTTCGATAATTATTACGATGTTATGATATAGGTTTAAAATAACCGTTGACAATGGATATTTATCTAAAGCAGTCGATACGCAACCGTTATTAACCAAATGTTTACCGACTACAGACGAAAAAGGATGGTTATGTTTTTACTGTGTGTGCGGATTAGGCTATGTTGAATCGTTTTTTGCTATGGTGCTTAAAACGTAGGATGCATTTTATTATTGAGGGAGCTACTATCAAAGAATATTTTATTCGCTTAACTCGTAAAGTACTTGACCAACTTTAAGAATTCTTTCACCACTAGATTGTTATGTATAATTTTAGATATCTAATATAGGGTTAATTTTATTATAGAGGGCGCTACTTTCAATGAATACGTTTTTTGGCTAATCTCAAAAATTACTAGACCGATTTTGAAAATTCTTTCACCATTACATTGCTAATGAGGGCGTTAGCTGTGTGATAAATTATATTATTAGAATAAATAATTGTGAGATTAATATTTTCTAAATAAATAAAACTAAATACCTACCTAAGATGTTCAAATCCAATTATTATTTTTACAATTTAAGAATCGTATTTACACACTTTACTTACTCAGATTGATTATTGTAGATAAAGAGGTAATAAACCTAAAGTAAAAGAGCTCCGCTTAAACGAAAAAACTATTTATTAGAATAAAACTAAATGTTGAAAAAAAGTGGTTCAGTGCGAGTCGGACTCGCAGGCCCATGAAGAGTTCAGTAGTAACAAGCATATATTTTAAATCGAGTCAAAATACCACTATCATTATCGCCAGCAACAAATTATTTTGTTTTTCATAGTGTTTGTATAAATAACAAAGTTGTTTTTGCGGTTCCTTAAAATGTGCTACTTGTATTAAAAAAAAAGGACTATTATACATTAAAGGGGTTTCTGTGGTTTATTCATTACCAAAGAGAAAAAACTTATTGCGCAAAATAGGTTTTTATTAATTTCAAGTCATCAAAAGCGGCAGTCAACCATTAAAAACTAAAACAACCGTTGTTATAGGCTCGGTTGAATTCATTGACAACCTTCACATTTATAGTTATGATAATTAAACAAGCGAATTACTAGCTGATTTACCAAGAATTCTTTAGAGTATAACAAAACGCTACTGCACAAGTTAACTGTTATTCTTATCTGTTTTTAACATAACATTTAAAATGGAATCATGTTATGATAATTCAAGAAGTTAATTTCCAGCTGATTTACCACGAATTCTCTAAAGCATAACAAAACAATACAGCACAAGCTAACTGTTCTTAAAAATACATTTGAAATAGAGTTTCAATAAATAAAGGAAATTATATTTTAAAAAGCGTGCAGAACTTAAAACGCGTCAAAGATTATTCTTTTTATGATATTATTAATCGAATAAAAATCGATATCATTCCATAGATTTTATGACCGTTAAGTGGCAACATCGTAACCGACAGGTAGGCCGCTGTCACTGTTATGCCCCTTTAGGGGTATATGTGTTCTGTGCTGTTATGTCACAAGAATTAAATTACGTGTTGTTATCGTGTTATTGTTTTGTTGTAAAAGTAAAATGCAATTGTTGATCTCTCAACAATTGGTTCGAACACAGCAGGTAAATAGTTGGTACATATCACGATGTGGTATGTCTTCCTCTAAGAAATGCTTTATAACTGAGTTTACTTGAATAATATCAATATAATAATTGTAGATTCTTTATTAGGTACAAGTTTCGAGTACAGTGAACGTGTAGTGTGGCACTCGCAAAATGCACCAATAGTTCGTCTTGAACATCTATACATCAGCTGTGGCACTGACACTTATGAGAATAAGATCACACACATTGTTTGTCTTCGATTTTCCACGTGAGGAATTATTTGCGCTACGTGAGGTAAGTGTTTAACATGTTTAACATTTCAATTTATTAAATGTGATCCATATATCTGATAATTATACATGTTTTTACACTGATTGTATATCAACTCAAGAACTTGTTTTATTTTTTCACATCTGCCCTAGCTATATCTGACAAACATACTAGCTTATTTATGAGATTAACCAGTTTTATCAACTACCAAGAAAGGAGACAGTTGATTTTTCATTGTTTTTAGACTGCTGGTAGTCTGTCAGTCCTTAATTATTAAATAATATAGGGCATTAAATCCTTCCTTGTGCAGTAACATTTAACTTGATAAATATTTTATTTATATTTGAGTTTGAAATAAATCTATTTTATTTTTATTTTTTCACTTTGACTTCATTTTTTGTATTTTACATTATTTCAGTTGTCATGCCGTGTATATCATAATTGCTGGCAATGAACTGATAGAACAGCATCATGTTCAACTGCAGAACGGGAACCATCTGAATCATCTAGTCCGTCCTCGTTGCAATCTGAAGTGAGTAATGTATTGCACCCAGAACAACAAAGCTTAGATCATACATCACACAGTGTACTGCTAACTAATTATATAAAAGCACAATGTTTTTTACCAGGTTGTAACAGTTCCATCAGCATTGCAAGTATGTCTCTTTTGTGATTAACTACATTTTGCGATAACAAACATACATAGTGACAAGTACTATGTATGTGTGTTACACTTGGTAGAGCCATGCTGCAGTTATATTAGAAGTATAGTTGTAGCATGAATGGGTCGGCTCGACCGGGGAAGGAGCACCCTCTCACAGAATACCAGCGTGAAATAATAGCTTAATGCTGCTGTGTTTTGTATGGTGAGTGTAGAGAACCGGAGACCCTTTTTACTGGAAACGAGAAAATGATCTTAGTCCTCACGGGTGACAACGCATCTGCATTTTGATTTGTAATCGAGGATAGATGTGGATGTCTAAGGGTCGCAGAAATGTCTCCAGCAGAAGGTGAATCTCAGTTAATGACAAGATATGCTAATAAATCCAGAGCCGTGACTATGTGTCGATATGGGTAGTAGAGGTGGTGAATGGCATTTTTAAAACTGAATTTAAAATATTTCATCAAAATTACTTTAACAGGGCTTCTACACATTTGATGATAGACTGCTGTGGCTTCTGCTATAGTTAATAAATTCCACACAAAAATAAGGGACAGGGATGATGCGGCTCAAATACTTGAAATAGTTCATCAAAATATGGAGACAAATAATGATTTTTCTGAGTATGCTAGGGAAAACAATCTAAATAGAGCTAGGGCAGGCAGACTTTAGAAATATAAATGTAGACTTTAAAATGTTAGGGAATTTCCTGTTTTAACTTACAGCGACTTAATATTAATTGCTTGTGTCACATACCAATTAAAGCAAGCTCGCTACTATTATGGTGAGCATATAAGATTTAATGGTTGCTACTGGATAGAACTCTGTAATAACCAGAGGAGCAGCATTATGGAAGGAATAAAGTTAAGCCCTAGCTGATCTTTACTTAGGGCTAGAATTGCAAGTCATCACTATTAGTCGTAAAGTGTATTTTATTATATAAATTCTATATAATATCTAATATATAAATTCTTTTTTAGGAAGGATGCTTGGTACTACCTACCTCCTGCTTAGGACCCTGTAATTAATGAAATTAAAAACCCAAGCATACCACTGCAAGACTTCTAGACACAGTAAGTTCATTCTGTAGATCGGACAATAAATAAAAATTAAAAATCTGAAGGTACTCCGGGTTAACACTGACATTGGGACGTCGGTCACCTCAGTCTGCCGTAACCATCCACCCGAAGCATATCATACATCGGAAAGCACCCGAAATGTCTGGAATTAAAAATCAAAGAAATAAAACGCGATAAAATCGATAAAAATAGTTGTTAAAAAAACTGCATTTGTGAAAATAAAAACTTCAAATATTTTCAAAACCCCGACTTTTTTTAAAGCAATTCCTTTACCATTTCATTGTTTTAATTGCATATTATCATATCTATATGCTTTTATATGTGGGCACTCATGGCCGAAGTGTCTATGAAGACTGGGCATTCCCCTTTGGGATAGACCAACGGAACTCAAGGGCCCAGCAGCTGGCCGACTTCATGGAGAAAAAGGGACTCTTTATGATGATTTTTTTCCAGTAGCGGCCCAACTGAAAATGGACCTGGTCGAGCCCCGACGGTTCAACGAAAAACAAGATTGACTTTATTATGAGGACTACACGGCAACTGTTCACAGCAGCTGTTACAGCGATGTTTCAGTGATCGCGAGGGTGAAAACTGGCAGCAATCAATGAATGATGAGAGGCACACTGAACCTAAACGTTGAGCAGTTAGCCTTTTAGGCCGCGAGCCCTGAGACTGATGAAGCTGTAAAAACCAAAAAGCCTAACAGCATTTACATCATTAGAAATCTCACTATACGTTAGTTGGAGAGGTCATGTTTAATGAAATCAACGCTTCGTCCTCCTCTTGCTCTAATCCAAAGCCCCGATAACTTTCAGCTTGAATAACAAAATCGTTTTCATTGTCTAGGAGACTGCAATGCAGTGGACGATTTGAAGATTTGACACATGGGTGGGACAACAACTTGAAGCAGCTCATAATGAAAAAACGATTTTCGAACCGGAGCTCCAAAATATTTGCCAGAGATCTATCTGTCAGAAAGAGCCAACTGTCGAAGCTAAAGAGCGGATGTGGCAGCATCGTTTCTGGGATACCTGAGATTTTGAGAGAGATTGTGTAATCATCGTTAGAGCCACACGAAGTGTGAGTATCGATCCGAGAGCAAGTCTTATCTAACACTATTTCAATGATATTCGAGCGAGATTAGAATGGCTCTCCATAACTTTCTTTTCGCTTTCAAAAGCTCCTTAATTCCAACCTCCATGGTGGCGCTACTCCGGAGGTGTGGAGCAGAAGTGCGGTGCTCTTGTTGTTCAAGAAAGGCGCCAACGCTCTCTTGAAGAACTACAGACCGATTTCCCTTCTAAGACGCATCTACGTGTTGTTTTCGAGAGTCATTACGAATCGTCTCTCTCGCTGACTAGACGACTTCCAGCCTCCCGAACAAGCTGGTTTCCGAAAAAGCTTTAGCATTATAGACCACATACATACTCTGCGTCAAATTGTACAGAAAACCGAGGAGTACAATCTGCTACTATGTATCACGTATGTGGACTGTGAAAAAACCTTTGATTCCGTCGAAATTTGGGCAGTGCTGCAGTTCCTTCATCGGTGCTAAATTGACTTTCGGTATATCGAAGTGCTGAAGTGTTTTTACAGTAGGGCTGCGATGGCTATCCGAATACAGAACAGGAGTACGAAACCTATCCGACTGCAGAGAGGTGTAAGATAGGGTGACGTTATATCCCCAAACTCTTTAACGCTGTATTGGAAGACGTTTTCAAGCTACTAGACTGGAAAAGACACGGTATTGACATAATGACGAATACATCAACCAACTTCAATTTGCCAATGATATAGTCCTTATCGCAGAGTCGCTGGAGGATCTAAGCAGTATGCTCAATGACCATTGACAAAACAAAGATCATGTGTAACGTCCATATCACACCTATGCCAGTAGTTATTGGGCGCACTAAGCTCGAAGATTTTGACAAGCACCTGTCCAACAGTCCAACTAGGTAACTCCAACTTCGACTGAAAGGTCAATCGACGGATTCAACTCGGCTGAACAGCTTTCGGGAAATTACGACACGTGTTCTCGTCAGGTATACCTCAAAACTAGAAAACAATAAAGTACAAAAAAATTGTGATGACTTATGGATCTGAGACGTGGCCCTTAAATTCTGGCCGTATGAAGAAACTATAGGTTGCCTGGCGAGCTATGCAGAGGACTATGTTCGGGGTTTCTCTGCGTGATAAATTTATAAATGAAGATATCCGCAGTAGAACCAGAAGATGAGCGACATAGCCAAACGGATCAGTAAGCTGAAATGGCAATGGGCAGGCCATGTAGCTCGAAGAACCGAAAACCGATGGGGGTAAAAAGATTCTCGAGTGGTATCTTAGTACCGGTAGGTGAAATCGGATAGGGTATATAGGTATATAGGGTGATCCCCCACTAGATGGAGTGACGATCTGGTAAGACATGCAGGAAGTCGACGGATACAGGTGGCTCAGGACCGTGTCCCGTTGTGACATTCCTTGGGGGAGGCATATATTCAGCAGTAGACTTGTAAAGGTCTTTAATGATGATGATTATGTCCAAAGTGTATACTAGTATTTTTAACTTTTAGTTAAGTTGTAAATGAAAAATGAATAAATAACTATTATTAATGTCTAATTATTTGTCTTAGCAGGATGCAGCATTTGATTTGGAGCTGGAATTGATTGACTACGAGATGTACTGTGATGGAAGTTGCAAGCCGCAATTAGACGCATCTCCAACAGCGCATCGCTCACACTCCAACGTCAATCACAATGTTTATGACCATAAAGTGTACGGAGCACACAATCTTTTCTCTAGTACTTCAGAAGAAAACGCCGGTGCCTGTGAATCTCCTCCACAGCCAACCAGCCCCACACAAACATCAAAGGAATCTACCCTTCATAGACCAAGCGACGAGAGATCGGAAAGAAGGAGCAGGCGATTCGAAAACGTCAGAAGAACTCTTAAAGCGAGAAAATCTAGTCTCTATATGCCTTTGTCAATTGCTCACTTCGGTAGACAGTCGAGGATATCTCCAGGGTCAAGAATATCTTCGCGATCTGCTCCAGCCACGCCTTGTGGAGCACTTGTGCCTAACATCCTTATATTCACGCAAAGATTATCCGCGTCAAGGTTTAGTTCGCGATCTTCTCGCCTCGAAGAAGAAAACGACCCACTACTTACGGACGTTGGGAACCCACCACTATCTGACCATAAAATTTAAATATACAAAAGCTGCTTTATTTTAAATCATAATCCCAGGCAACAATGTAAGCAATTAAAAACAAAAAAGACAATTTAAAAAAGTGATCACATAGAGAAATAGGTGTTATTGTAATTGAATGTGTCAGGGCCTAGTTCTAAGCTCCAGTGAGGGGCCTTAAAATCCATATTGTCCATCTGTATCATTGATTTAAAATGTATGTCAATGATTTCTGTATCAATGTTTTGAACGAATTTTTCGTGCCCATTAATAGGCGGTTTTCGCTACGTAATTAGCTAGTTAAATGTTAATACATTTTACGTCTAGATGTAAGAAGTGAGCTTGTTGGACCATTGTTCACTTGCGTTCTTATAACAATATATAAAAAATTAAGGTGTAACTTTATTGTTTTATTTAAAAAGAATCCACAATATAAACTAATTCTAATATTTGATAATTAACTTTTGTTTTTAAACTAAAGGCCGAATACGAAGAGAACTGGCGAAACTTTATGTATTTCTGTTCACTAGAACTTAACCTGAAGTAATTCTAAGCGTAAAACATACTTTAGTGGGTTTGTTCGGTTCCTTCACAAGGTTTAAAATTTAAAAATAAGTCAACATACCAATTTAAAAATGTGTTAAGAAATGATATCTCAAAATTATTGTTTTTTCCAAAACTCTGTGAATGTAAGTTTAGGAAAAATTATTTTTACGTCAAAATATTTGTATTGTGATTCTGAAGGTGCATGCCATCTTCATTTTCGACCTTTTGCGATACAATTTTTTTATTAACATATGATATCTCAAATTATTTTTTTTTTCAAAACCCAATAAAATAGTGAATATAATATAAGTTTAGGAAAAATTATTTTTACGTAAAAATATTTGTATTGTGATTCCGAAGCTCTCATGTGAAAGAAGTGAAAGAAGGCCTTCTTCACTTTCGACCTGTTGCGATACAATTTTTTTATTAACATAATTTGTCTTAATTACAAACGCCTAGTAGTAATATTGTATATTGCTAGATAAAAGTTTGCCGTCATAAATTACCAGGCGCTTCAATGTGTGGCGTAAGGTGGCAATAGTCAGTTATGTCTGTATTCAAAATCGTTCATTTAAGGTTTAAACGTGTTTAAACCCTAAATGAACTGTACTATAAATGTAAATAAACCTACCATCACTCAACCGGTGATGGAAGAAACCAGGGTTTCGAGGGAGCCTGGAAACACGCGCAGCGAAGTACCACGAACTAGGCGTACGGTAAAGAAACACTAATACCAAATATTTGTTTCGATAATTTGTTTGATCATTATACATAGACAGTCATATGGTTACTGGTTATTCAACTTAAATAGCGCAAGTCCCTTTTTTTCTGTACTGTGAATGCAATTTGCATTGTTCTCATTCGCTGGCCGCTCGAAAGACTTGGTAAACAACTTTTAGTTTAAATTTTTTCTGATAGTTTTATGACCAAAGTGATTTAATACCTATCTCATTTTTTTATTCTTTTTTTATTAATCTCGTTTTGTAAACAGTCTACCAGCAGGTTTGGTAGCAATGTAAATCATTATCTAAATTAAAATACAGCGTAAACATAATATATTAAAGGTATTTATTTTTATTTACTTAATTAAGTTATATATTTATTTCTATAAGTTATTTATATGTTAATTTATTTTCATATTATAGTATATACTGATTTTTAGGACATGGCAGTTTCCGATAACGATCCTTCACCTCTGCTAATTCTGATTCCTTTTATTCATTTTCTGAATCTGCATTAGAACTACCTACACTTCGTTCACTCCTAACCCAAAAATTCGATAATTATTATAAAAATGTCAACGTTTGTCTCATTAATTCCCAGAGTATTCCGAAGCATTACAATGATCTTTTAGAAACTTTTAATAATCAAAGCATCCACGCGATACTTATCTCGGAAACATGGTTAAACCCAACTTTGCCTTCTATTTCTCACGGATTACCAGGCTTTATTTTACTTCATAACGATTGCATTGATAAAAGAGGAGGTGGTGTAGCAGTATACCTACAAAGTGGTATTCCTTACAAAATTTTATCAGCCTCACCTTCACAATGCAGTACATTCACTTGAATCACTTGAATATATATTTTTTAGAGATTGTTATTAGTGGAAATAAGGTTATGTTTGGTGCAATTTATTGTCCACCTAATTTCAGTTATTTATGTGAATTTGAAGAGGCACTTCTTTCTAGTTTACTCTGATTATCAACATCATATTTTAATGGGTGATTTTAACACAAATCTTCTAAGTGATACTCCTAGATTGCGTGGACTGCGATCAATTATTGAATCCGCAGATTTTTCAATACTTCGACTTGACACCACCCATCACAATCTTACTACTGAGTATACTTTGTTAGATTTGATATTAGTCTCCTCAGAAGAACGTGTTACGTGCCACGGACAGTTCCCTGCTCCTGGTTTCTCGAGACATGATTTACTGTTCATTTTCTATAAAATCAAACCTCCCAAAGTAAAGCCAGTAATAGTGCGTCTGCGTAATTTTGCTAGGCTAAACGTAGAAACGCTCCAACATGATGTTTCGCTTTTAGACTGGAACGATACATTTAACGCAGAGAGTATTGATGACAAGATTACGATATTTAACTCTAATATTCATAACCTATTTGACAAACACGCACCTATTCGTGAGGTTAGGTTAAAGCGCGCGCCTGCGCCACGGATTACTGAAACTATCCGTAAGGCCATGTGCGCGATCAGATGCTTAGGAAATTCAAGCAGAACTGGTGTGAACTCAATTGGACAAAATTCAAAGCTGCGAGAAATCGATTTAATCAGATGGTACGAGCTGCTAATATATTCACCATAATATCATGAACTCTTCTATGGCTGATACATAGAAATTACTCCGCACGATCGAGGTCGGTAAACCTACGTGCAACGTGGACCCTGCAATCACTTCTTTAAGTGATCTAAACATAAATTATTCTTCAACTACCCAAATGGAGGCTTCTGTTAAATCAAGTACTATTTCTTATTTGAATTCCATGCCACAATCTCGTAACTGCACATTTAATTTTTCTCCCGTTGCTGATGAGGATATAAAAATGATCATCTATTGTATTAAGTCTATAGCAGTTGGCTTCGATGATGTGAATAGACTCATGATCACCTTAATTCCAGACAATGTTGGGTACTCCTGTTATTACTTACATCATTAATCATTCACTATTGACTGGGGATTTTCCTACACTTTGGAAAAAAGCATTTGCTATTCCGCTGCCCAAAATAAATAACCCCAGTTCTTTTTCTCACTTTCGCCCAATATCCTCCCAATATCTATCCCAATATTCTCCCTTTTTATCTAAAGTTCTTGAAGCTATTGTCCACAAACAAATTTCTTGTTACATTTTCAAAAATAATTTTTTTTAGCACATTTCATCTGGTTTTAGGCCTGGACACGGTACAACCATAGCTCTTTTGAAAGTTACAGAAGGTACTGGAATGGAGAACTCAAAATTGACTGTATTAGTCCTAATAGATTTCTCTAACGCTTTTAACGCTGTCGATCATGATATTTTCCTAGCTGTACTTTGTCACCTGAGTTTCTCTTCGTCAGCGCGGGACTGGTTCTCCTCGTATCTTCGGGGTCGTCAGCAGGCTATTCGAGTACGTCAGATCGTCTCTGATTAGTGCTCGTTGTCTGCTGGCGTTCCTCAAGGCGGAATTCTCTCTCCTCTCCTGTTCTGTCTTCATAAATCTCATTACATCCGACATTCGCTGTTCGTACCATCTGTATGCTAATGACTTACAAATTTATGCTCAAACTGAGGTGGCAGGTATCGATGATGTGATTAAGAGGCTTAACTGCGACCTTAACTGTATTTATTATTGGTCAGACAGATTTGGTATTAGGGTTAATCCATCAAAGTGTTAGGCTATTGTGGTTGGTAGTTCTCGTAGATTGTCTAAAATTGATATAAAGGCCCTACCTCCTATAATATTTAATAATGTTACTATTCCTTACTCAACAACTGTTAAAGGTCTTGGCTTAGTTATTGATAACACCCTCAGTTGGCGACCGCATATATATGAAGTGAGCAAAAAGGTCACTCACAATCTGCGTATAAAAAGAGGTATGTAAGGATCGTGACACTTGGCGATCTGTTCTCTCTGGCTACCCCGTTAGGGATTGTGCGTGACGATAAGTAAGTAAGTAAGTAAGTACAATCTGCGTTATCTGTATCGTTTCAAAAATTTTTTACCGATTGACTAGCCGATGCTAACACAGACTCTAGTGTTGCCTATTTTAGATTATGTAGATGTTTGCTGTGCTGATGCCTCTCAAGAACTTCTAAACAAACTGAATCGACTTCTTAATAATTGTATAGGCTTCATTTTCGGTTTACGTAAATACGACCACATCTCCTCCATGTTACGAACGATAATTGTTCCCTTTTCCTGTTTTTATTTCAAATATTTTACAGGTGTTTGAATCAGAAACAGCTATATTTAATTATGTATGTACTATATACAGTGTGTCCAGGGAAGTAGTAATCAAACTTTAAGTGCGTGATCTATGAGGGTCCCATTTGTTTACCAATAACTTCGGAAATAAATGGCCTAGAGTAATAGTCTTGACATCAGTTTTTAGAACAGCTCAAATACTAGCCATACAATACAAAAAAGATATCTTAACGTTCTAGTTTTTTTGATATTTTAAAATAACTGAAAAAAACATTAAAAATATCGTAAGTTTTTTTTTTAATTTAATCAATCATAACTCTCTCAAAATGTATGACAACTATATGTGTTTCATATTTTTACTGAAAGTTTAACTTCTTAGCTTTCGAATGACATCAAATTGCTCGTTTTCAGTGTCAATATGCCCGCACTGTCGCCTATTTTTGAAGGTAAAGCTAACAATGAGATTTTTTTTTAAATTCTTGTAACTAAGCAACAGTGGGCTCGAACCCCTAGCTTAAGGTATTTTTATCGATAAAATTGTCCATAGATCACGCACTTAAATTTTGATTACTACTTCCCTGGACACACTGTATATAGCATATTAGGGCAGCATTAAGCATATATATGTATATATTTATATATCTTGTATGTATATCTATAAAATAATATATGTGTATAATTATGTTTATAACATGTAATGCAATATGTAATGTATATGACTACTTAAATATATTTTAACTCAGTTGCACTTTGCACCCACAATATCTTCTCTACTAAGCCTCGAGGTAGACTGGCAGAGAATGCCTTTTGCATTAAATCCGCCTTTTTGTACTCGGTGTGCAAATAAAGCATAAATAAATTCAGTTTCATACCATCAATTATTAAGTGGTTCTTTGTTTGATCAAGCATTTTAGTATCTACAAGTAGCATTTTGTAATTTGAAGTACTTAACTAAAACTAATTGAGGTGAAGACTGTCACATTTATTAGACAGTACGCTTCTTTTTGTAAAGTCATCATCCTTGTTTAACAAAAACAAAACACATTGGGGTTTTCTTTTATTTTGGTCTACATAATGTTTATAATACAATACTTATAACCGAACATTCTATTCAATATTCGGTACGCCCAACATAGTATTGCCAATTTTTCTTCTCGTAATATCGCACTATTACAGTATTATTTTATTCTAAAATCAAATTGTACTTGTATCTTTCTTCTATATCTGTTATGATAGCATTTATTATTTTTGCTTCTGACATCATGACATATGAGATTTTTCTTTGACATGTATTTATTCCTTGGTATTAATTTAAATACATATAAATAGCATTCTCCTTTTTTGAAAGTCTGTTAAAAATGATAGGCTGTCCCATCACTATCATTACGATATTATAAGTAGTTTATAGTTACGCTATTCTCATATAAGAATAAGATGATCGGGGTAAGCGTGGCACTGTCACACTTACCCCGATTATGTTATTATATTACCTTTAGAGTTTTGTCGCTTGAATAATGGTTTGAAGTGGATTTTAATTTGTAAAATGATGTGATTTTGTGAATAAAGTATCTGCGCGTGTGAACTATTAGAGAAAACGACGAAACAAGTGATTTGATGTTGATGTAAACCTCAAGTTAATTTGATCGCTTGGGCGCCTTATGAATTTGAGTGGCTGTCGTCATCCACTGTCCGCTGGGTTGAGCTGTGGTCGAAATTTCCCAAAAACTTCGCAATGTGACGCATCAGCATATTGAGAAAAAAAATATAAAATGAAGATTCTGAAAGAAATGATAGGCTCAGAAGGGCTAGTACATAGAGCCGTAAAATAAAAAAATATTATATTAGTATATTATACTATATTACTTAGGTATTAGGTGAGGTAAGTGTAACTGTATCTGTTTTGGGAGGAATAGTGGATTTAAGGTGACAGAGACATATTACTCTATGAGCACTAATATTACTCTTTATCACATGTTATTAAGATATTTTGAACCAGATACAAGGTATTGTATCTGGTTTAAAATATCTTAATGACATGTCGAAATACTTAATAACTTAACCTCTTAAAATTGCGCGGTCTATCGCTAGTTGAGCAGTTTTAAAAAATAACGTCTATTGATAAAATAGTTGAAGCTATGTATAGTCAATAGCGTATTTCCTGCGTTGTTTAATAGATGGAATTTAACCAAATACCGTGTTTAGGCTGTATAATTTGCATTAATTGTTACACTTACCCCACTGTCACACTTGCCTCGGGTGACCATATATATATTTTTTTACAAAATTAAAAAGGATATTACCTGTTTCTAAACTAAATTATAAAATTTCAATTGACAGGCTAACTCGATCATACCGCCTCCGTACTCTTGCGCGAGCAACTACGAGGAGTGTGGCGCTGGGTGCGGCGCGGGGTGTGCGGGGTGCGCGCGGGCGGAGGTGCGCAGCACAACGCGCCGCGAGCACTCTGCCGCTTTCCGCGAGAACCTCATCGCTTCACCCGTGGAGCCGCTAGTGAGCATCGCCACGAACAATAATTCATAACGCACTGAACAGTGAACATTCATTACAAAACTACACTTTTGATAAAAATACTCAAACCAACAAAGACGATGTAAAAACCTTTGAAGTGATATATACTACTTAATAGACAACGTGAACAAAATCTGTGCGGTGGTGCACAAAGTATATTTAATAAGAAAAGGATCTACGGATTTTATCGTGCTTCATTACTTTAATTTATTTTTATTATCCCGACGAAACGACAACCGATGGGGGAAAAAGGTTCTCGAGTGGTACCTTAGTACCGGTAGGTGAAATCTAGGGTGATCCCCACTAGATGGAGTGACGATCTGGTAAGACATGCAGGAAATCGACGGATGCAAGTAGCTCAGGACGGTGTATCTTTGTGACATTCCTTGGGGGAGGCTTATGTTCAGCAGTAGACTTGTAAAGGTCTTTAATGATGGTTATTATGTCCAGTGTTCACTAGTTGTTTTACGGTTAATTAAGTTGTAAATGAAAAATGAATAAATAACTATTATTAATGTCTAATTATTTGTCTTAGCAGGATGCAGCATTTGATTTGGAGCTGGAATTGATGGACTACGAGATGTACTGTGATGGAGGTTGCAAGCCGCAATTAGGTGTATCTCCAACAGCGCATCGCTCACACTCCAACTTCCATGACACAGTTTATGACCATAAAGCATACGGACCGCACAATCTATTCTCTAGTCCTTTAGAAGAAAACGCCGGTGCCTGTGAATCTCCTCCACAGCCAACCAGCCCCACACAAACATCAAAGGAATATACCCTACATAGACCAAGCGACGAGAGATCGGAAAGAAGGAGCAGGCGATTAGAAAACGTCAGAAGAACTCTTAAAGCGAGAAAATCTAGTCTCTATATGCCATTGTCAATTGCTTACTCCGGTAGACAGTCAAGGATATCTCCAGGGTCAAGAATATCTTCGCGATCTGCTCCAGCCACGCCTTGTGGTGCACTTGTGCCTAACATCCTTATATTCACGCAAAGAGTATCCACGTCAAGGTATAGTTCGCGATCTTCTCGCTTCGAAGAAGAAAACGACCCACTACTTACGGACGTTGAGAACCCACCACTATTGGACCATAAATTTTAAATATACAAAAGCTGCTTTATTTTAAATCATAATCCCAGGCAACAATAAAAGCAACTAAAAAGAAAAAAAAACAATTTAAAAAAGTGATGAGAAATAATTGTTATTGTAATTGAATGTGTCAGGGCCTAGTACTAAACCCCATTGAGGGGCCTTAAAATCCATATTGCCCATCTGTATCATTGATTTTAAATATATGTCAATGATTTCTGTATCAATGTTTTGAACGAGTTTTTCGTGCTCATTAATAGGCGGTTACCGCTACGTAGTTAGATAGTTAAATGTTGATCAAATATTACGTCTAGGTGTAAGAAGTGAGACCATTGTTCGCTTGCGTTCTTATAACAATATATAAAAAATTAAGGTGTAACTTTATTGTTTTATTTAAAAATAATCCGCAATATAAGCTATCCAATTCTAATATTTGATAATTAACTTTTGTTTTCAAACTAAAGGCCGAATAGGAAGAGAATTGGCGAAACTTTATGTATTTCTGTTCACTAGAACTTTACCTGAAGTAATTCTAAGCGTCAAAACATACTTTTGTAGGTTTCTTCGGTTCCTTCACAAGGTGTCTGCCTGTTTAAAATTTTAAAATAAGTTAATATACCAATCTAAAAATTTGTTAGGAAATGATATCTCAAAATTATGTTGTTTTTTTTTTTCAAAACTCAATAAAATAGTGAATATAAGTTTAGGAAAAATTATTTCTTGGTAGAGCCATGCTGCAGTTATATTAGTAGTATAGTTGTAGCACGAATGGGTCGGCTCGACCGGGGAAGGACCACGCTCTCACAGAATACCAGCGTGAAATAGTAGCTTAATGCTGCTGTATTTCGTATGGTGAGTGTAGAGAACCGGAGACCCTTTTTACTGGAAACGAGGCATTCCATCTTAGTCCTCACGGGTGACAACGCATCTGCATTTTGATTCGTAATCGAGGATAGATGTAGATGTCTATGGGCCACAGCCACCACTTACCATCAGGTGGACTGTGTGCTCGTTTGTCACCCTATCCTATAAAAAAAAATTTACGTAAAAATATTTGTATTGTAATTCCGAAGGTCTTATGTGAAAGAAGTGAAAGAAGGCCTTCTTCACTTTCGACCTGTTGCGATACAGTTTTTTTATTAACATAATTCGTTTTAATTACAAACGCCTAGTAGTAACATTGTATATTGCCAGATAAAAGTTTGCCGTCATAAATTACCAGGCGCTTCGATGTGTGGCGTAAGGTGACAATAGTCAGTTATGTCTGTATTGAAAATTATTAATTTAGGGTTTACACGCGTTTAAATGACTATAAATGTGAATAAACGTAGGAAAAGAAATAAATATTACTTAAGTGGTAAAACAAAGAGAGTTTATCGCAAGAACGCTCCTCGAATGTGGTACGTTCCACTTTGAGGTAATATTTTTTTGTATGATACTTTTTTGTTGGAGGCTGCCCAATAGGATGGATTTTTACTAATTTAGAAAAATTGATTATCTATACGTTTCTGCGTGATGTGGTGAGAAACTCTAAAAATGTAAATATCACGACCGAGTCGGAAAATAATGTACTTTAAAAAAAAGAGTAGTGCAAGCACAGAGACCGCAAATAATGTTATAGTCAATGTATTGGTCAAAAGTATGGAGTAAGTACATAATTAAGAATCCGACATACTACGGATATTAAGTGTTTGACCGGTCGAAGTAATCTTGTGAGAATTTACATACACAGTACCTACCCCTACTATTGGGCAAACCGGGCCTTTTTAGTTTTTTTCTTTATTATTTATGCAATTTGAATTACAGCATCTTGTAAAACTCACAAGAACAAACAGTTTACAATTCAGTTACGTGAAGTGTTTTACGTATGATGCAACAATTCAAAAAAAAATAGATGTCAATTTAGTATTTTTTCTTTACAGAATAACTTTACAGAACGTATAATCTATACTAATATTATAAAGAGGAAAGATTATTATTTTTATTTATTTATTTATTTATTCTTTTTTGTACACCACAATACAAAAACATCAATATAGTTAAAACTAATTAAAGTATGTACAATAGGCGGTCTTATCACTGAAAGTGATTTCTTCCAGACAACCTTTGCGTAGAGGAATGATGCAAACAAAAGTTACCAATAGAGGGGGGCATACAAAATAATAATAAAAAAATACAATAATACATACAAATAAAAGTAAGTGAAAGTTATATATAAAATATCATATAATAGATTAAATGAAAAGAGTAAGAGAAAGGTAAAGTAATTTATCTAATAGCGTTCTAAATAATACGATTTAACAAGAATTTTGAAAGAGTGAAGAGATTTAGCACGACGAATATGGAGAGGTAAGGAGTTCCACAATCGCACAGCGGTTACGTTGAAGGATTTCTTGAAAAAGGAAAAAGAGTGCAAAGGTGTAGAGAGAGAAAGATTGATGGAGGATCGAAGGAACCGATTATGGGTAAGAGAAAGATAGTGGAAACGGTTTTTTAAATAAAGAGGAGTAGAAGGATTAAACAGCACACTATACAACGCGGAGAGAATGTGAGTATTCCTGCGAAGGCGGATCGGGAGCCATTTGAGCTGTTTGCGAAATTCGGAGATATGATCATATTTGCGAAGCCCAAATATAAATCTAATGCATACATTTTGAATGCGCTCAAGCTTATTAAGCTGCTCCTCGGTAATGTCAAGATAGCAAATATCAGCATAGTCAAGGATAGGCAGAAGAAGAGACTGGGCGAGCGTAACTTTAGTTGCTGTGGGAAGGAAATTACGTAATCTACGTAAAGAGCTTAACGCAGCAAACATTTTTCTACTGACCTCATTAACCTGTGAGGTCCAAGACATACAGGAGTCAAGATACAAACCCAGGTTTTTAACCTTGTTACTGTAAGGGATTAGAGTGCAGTCTGGTATAATAGGGGGTAGGGAAGCCCAGTCAATTTTTTCAATTAATCTGGAACTACCGATGACAATGAACTGAGTTTTCTTAGGATTAATTGTTAAACCATAACATTTACTCCATTTCGAATTATGTATACATGTCAGATTAGCGTTAATAGTGTTAAATGCTTTAGACAGATCTTCAATAGAGGACTGAATGTAGATTTAGAGATCATCAGCATACAAGTGGTAGGAAGAGGACAAATTATGACTTATAGAGTTAATGAAAATTGCAAAAATTAGAGGAGACAACACGCCAACTTGTGGTACACCAGCAGCTGTAGTAGTCCAGGTGGAAAAAACCTCTTGCACCTGAATTCGCTGTCGGCGACCAAACAAGTAACTTCGAAACCAGTCAACTACAGTCAGAGATATGTTGAGAGAGCGTAGGATGCTTAACAAGATATGAAAATCTACAGTATTAAATGCGTTACTAAAATCAAGCAACGTGAGAATGGTAAGCTTTTGTTTCTCCATACCATACCGAATATCATCAGTGATTTGTAAAAGTGCAGTAGTCGTACTATGGCCAGGACGGAAACCGGATTGCAAGGGATTTAAAAGATTGTGTTTTAAAAGATAGGTGCTTAATGGATTGTGCACAAGACGTTCTAGAACTTTGGAAAAGAAAGGCAAAATAGAGATAGGTCTATAATCAGAAAAACTAGAGGGATTTGACTTTTTCGGAAGAGGAACTACAAAAGCGTCTTTCCAAGCTGAAGGGAAAAAAGTTCAGTTGAATTCAGTGAATTATTCAGGATAGACGTGATGATAGGTAAAAGTAGATCAATGAGAGGGATGACCATTTTCCGACTAATGCAGTCACTACCAATCGAATTTGAATGGATGGACATTATGGCTATCTTAACATCACAACTGTTAAATTGGCTAAAATTAAAAGCAGAGGTGTCCGGAGTGGGAGCTGTTGAAAGAGAGTCCAAAGTATTATGTTTTGCTTTATCGTTAATGCAAGACGAAGATGAGAAATGCAAATTAAGTTGGTTGAGATCAAAGTTATGGTGTGTGAGATTTTGTCGTAATTTCCCAACTCCTAAGGACTTAAGAAATTTCCAGACCCTAGCAGGGTCAGGATCTTGTACTGATTCATGGATATGGCGTCGTTGTGCTTTTCTACACAGATTATTGCAACGATTCCGTACTAATCTATACTTCTCTCTATTCGAATCGCTAGGAAGTGCCTTGTATTTAGCTTTGGCACAATTTTTAATGTGGATGATTTTTTTTATATCATCGGTCAGCCAAGGTGAGGGAGGATGCTTTACACGCACTGGACGAACAGGAGCATGAACTTCATAAAGCTGAATTAACAGAGAGTTGAACAAAGCAACCTGTTCATCAACAGTAGACGCATTGACGACTACACTCCAATCAATCTTTACAGCGTCATTTAAAAGCTGCTCCAAATCCAAGTCACTAAAGTTACGCTGAAGTAGTATCCTTGACTTAGCTTTAGGGGGACGGATTTTATATGACAAGTATAAAAGGTCGTGATAGGAAAAATAATCAGCAGCACGTTGCCCAAATTTAAGAACATGGTCAGGTAAAGACACAAACATTATGTCGAGAAGAGTAGGGGCACAGTTCGGGAAAAAGTGTGTAGCAGAAGTAGGAAGAATTTTTAAATTTGCTGCTTCAATAATAGATTTAAGTTTTATTGATCTAGCGTTGTTTTTTAAAAGACAAGTATTAAAATCACCCATAATAATACTGTGACAATAGATAGGTGTAATATTGTCAAGAATATTTTCTAACGTGGTGAAGTAGTCGACAGTGAGAGAGGAACTGTAAAAAACTCCGAGAAGTAATTTTGTATGACCAAGAAGAACTTCGATAAAGAGAAATTCAGCTTCGCTTCCAGTCTGCGAACCATTTGAAACTTGAATTACTGAAAAAGGTATATGAGAGCGCAGATAAATAGCAACACCACCACCGCCCCGATCGGTACGGTCGTTACGAATCAAATGAAAACCTGGAAGCGAGTAGGAAGTTGATGGAAGACATGGTTTTAACCACGACTCCGAAACAAGGATAGCGTGTATGTTTTTGCTATTAAAACTTGACAACATGTCGGGGTAATGAGCAGGAATACTTTGAGCATTTATGTGAATAACGTTAAAGTTTTTGTTAAATTCAGAAAAAGTTGAATCTAACATGATATTTAAGGGTGCAATACTTTCGAAGCTGTCAATACTGCTTAATGCATCAGAGGCAGAATCAAAGGTGAAGGAATTGGAACTCCGAACACTATCATCTGAAGAAATCATATTAAATTATATCTGATTATATACAAAACTAAGTAAATATTTATTATTATATGTATGTATTGTTATAATATGTATAATTATAAAATGAATAATTAAAAATAAATAAGTCATCAGTAAACTACCTGCCAGCATTATGAAAAGAAATGTTTAATTCACTTAACGATAAGTGAAGAAACGGAACGTTAACATACCATAGACACAAAAGTGAGAGTATTATTTTTGTATGTTTGTAACGAATAAAGTACAGTATTTATCATTTGTAGGAACTAATATTTATTTATTTATTTCTTATTTATTTACTCTTTATTGTTCACCAAAATACAAAACATCAAGTACAGTAAAATCTAAATTAGAATATATACAATGGGTGGTTTTATCACTCTGAATGTGATTTCTTCCAGACAACCTTTGCGTAGAGAACTGATGCAAACAAAAGCTATTTTAGCTTTTGTTTGCATCAGTTCTCAGAGGGGGGCGTCCAAAATAAAAAAATACATACAAATAAAGATAAGTGAAAATTATATATAAAATATCATATAATAGATTAAATGAAAAGAGTACGAGAAAGGAAAAGTAATTTATCTAATAGCGTTCTAAGTAAAACGATTTGATAAGACTTTTGAAAGAATGAAGAGATTTAGCACGACGAATATGGAGAGGTAAAGAGTTCAACAATCGCACAGCAGTTACGGTAAAGGATTTTTTAAAAAAGGAAGAAGAGTGCAAAGGCGTAGAGAGAGTAAGATTGACGGAGGATCGAAGGAACCGATTATGGGTAAGGGAAATATACTGGAGACGGTTTTTAAATAATGAGGAGTGGAAGGATTAAACAGTACACTATACAACGCGGAGAGAATGTGAGTATTCCTGCGAAGGCAAATCGGGAGCCATTTGAGCTGTTTGCGAAATTCGGAGATGTGATCATATATGCGAAGCCCAAATATAAATCTAATGCATACATTTTGAATGCGCTCAAGCTTATTAAGCTGCTCCTCGGTAATGTCAAGATAGCAAATATCAGCACACTCAAGAATAGGCAGAAGTAGAGACTGGGCGAGCGTAACTTTAGTTGCTGTGGGAAGGAAATTACGTAATCTACGTAAAGAGCTTAACGCAGCAAACATTTTTCTACTGACCTCATTAACCTGTGAGGTCCAAGACATACAGGAGTCGAGATACAAACCCAGGTTTTTAACCTTGTTACTGTAAGGGATTAGAGTGCAGTCTGGTATAATAGGGGGTAGGGAAGCCCAGTCAATTTTTTCAATTAATCTGGAACTACCGATGACAATGAACTGAGTTTTCTTAGGATTAATTGTTAAACCATAACATTTACTCCAGTTCGAATTATGAATACATGTCAGATTAGCGTTAATAGTGTCAAATGCTTTAGACAGATCTTCAATAGAGGACTGAATGTAGATTTAGAGATCATCGGCATACAAATGGTAGGAAGAGGACAAATTATGACTTATAGAGTTAATAAAAATTGCAAGCAGGAGAGGAGACAACACGCCACCTTGTGGTACACTAGTAGCTGTAGTAGTCCAGGTGGAAAAAACTTCTTGCACCTGAATTCGCTGTCGGTGACCAAACAAGTAAGTAATGTTGAGAGAGCGCAGGATGCCTAACAAGGTATCAAAATCTACAGTATTAAATGCGTTACTAAAATCAAGCAACGTGAGAATGGTAAGCTTTTGTTTCTCCGTACCATACTGAATATCATCAGTGATTTGTAAAAGTACAGTAGTCGTACTATGGCCAGGACGGAAACCGGATTGCAAAGGATTTAAAAGATTGTGTTTTAAAAGATGGGTGCTTAATGGATTGTGCACAAGACGTTCTAGAACTTTGGAAAAGAAAGGCAAAATAGAGATAGGTCTATAATCAGAAAAACTAGAGGGATTCGACTTTTTCGGAAGAGTAACTACAAATGCGTCTTTCCAAGCTGAAGGGAAAAAAATAGTATTCAGTGAATTATTCAGGACAGAAGTAATTATAGGTAAAAGGAGATCAATGAAAGGGATGACCATTTTCCGACTAATACAGTCACTACTAATCGAATGTTTCGCTCTATCGGTAATGCAAGACGAAGATGAGAAATGCAAATTAAGTTGATCGAGATCAAAGTTATGGTGTGTGATTTAATATTATAAATAAAAAAGATTTAATTAAGAAGTAAGCCATGCTCTCGCTGTTATTCATTACTCTGCATACCAAACTAGCGCACTCGTACGGCTAACGCACGTGGTGTTCTATAGACAGCGCGCGGTTCGCCACGAAACGAACAAGGTCATTCGCTTCGTATACACAGAACAGCAGGTCGTATAATCCACATGTAAGATAATTGTAGCAGAACCAGAGTACTAACTAACAAAGCCTTTTATCTTAGGTCAAAGACTAGTTATGTCTTTCCGACTCATATTAACATTATCCGATGTTCGATTTTCGTTGTATACGTTATGTCAACGAAAATGCTTTCACACACTAGAGTTGTTCAAAACGGCGTTGTTCAAAATCGTCCGTAGGAAAACGCTAAATAAGGGTGGCGTCACTGTAACTACAGTCTAAATTTTAAAGAACTTTTTGTAATTTTTTTATTGTACAGACATTCACCATAATTCTTTTTACAATAATTATTTTACTGCTTTCAAACTTTTTATTTTCAAAACCACTCTCAACGTATTTTACGGCGATTTATCATACCCTGTAGCTACTCGAGCGTCGTTGTGGAGAGTTTTTGAACTGTTATTTACTGCTTACAGATGAACACATTTTCAACTATTAACCTATGGGAGATTGTCCTCCTTACCTCTATACTCCATGGTACTTAGTTTGTATTCAAACAGTTTTATAACCTATTATTTATATACAGTACTAACTAACCACGTATAACACCAAACTAGGTTGCGCTCGATGAATAGCGTGCTGCTAGTTCAAATTTGCGGAACACGTCATCTCATAACAGCGTGCTTACGAGCGAGGCCATCTGATATAGCTACTTGCCGCTCTTGCCGACGCCACGCGCGATCGCGTGATATTCATACACCACAGCGTCTCAGCGGCGTCTTAAGCCAGATATATATGTTGGCTGAGCGAAGGCGAGTACCAACGTATAGATACCCATTTGTCGAGCCTCGCCATGGCTCGTCGTCGCTCGACTAGCAGGTCGAGTGCAGGCGAGCACCGAAGTGTATACGGTTTGTTTGGAGTTTACACGAGATCACTCGCCACGACTCGCTCCACTTCAAAACAGTGTTTTTTTTCTGCACAAATCAAACGCGCTCACCTGCACTCGGCAAGTCGTGCCCACATGTTAGTGGGCCGTGTCAGTATGGTTATGATATTCATTCATTCAAACTTGGCTAAGTTGGCTGAAGACTGGCCACTAGAATGACTTGGCCATGTAGACTGTAGCACTCGCCTTGTATCAATTCACCTACGATCGCGTTGGTTGAGGCTTGGCCAACATGTATTGCCAGCTTTACATAGCACGAGCTGTGTGCTATAGAAAAATTAGCTATAATCCGCAAATCCATAGTTGCCACTTGACGGAGTCTCTTCGGGAAAGATCGACTTTAAATACAGATCAAATAATAAGGACTACCAAACTATAATTTTTCATTCCGTAAAATTCTGACATTTCATAAGTGTTGCTACTAAAAAAGTTCTCCACCGAAAAAGGGACAAATTTGTCCCATTTGAGGGCAATAAAAAATAAAATGCTACTTATTTTTTATGTTTTACCTACAAAAAGGTGAATCTAAATATTTACTTACTCAAGTGACCTTATACAAATATAACAAATATTTCAATATCACGAACAATATATCGAATAAACTTTAATTATTTTTTTTCTTTAGCTGGCATCACTGCCTACTTTTTAATAGTTCCAGGTTTAGTAAACCTTTAAAAAAAGTAAAATGTTAGCTGTCACGTCACGTCTGTCACTGTCATTGATTTTCATTCGACTTCTTTGAATGCTCGAATGCGCTCATGTGTTCTCGGTGTTTGCTCCCCTTTGTTGTTATTATCTTGTTATTTTTGTCAAGTTTCTGTTATTCTGTTACATTTTTTCTTGCAGACTTTTCGTATTGTGATCGTTTGTTGATTTTTATAAACGTTATGGAGCCACAACCTGGCCCTTCCCGTGAAGCAGCCCCATCTGACAGAGCACAAGACTCGGACTTCAAAGCGTCCTCGTGGTGCTTTTGAGCCCAACAAAAAGACCATAATTCTAAATATTTACAAATATAATATAGAAAATTGGCCGCAAGCAACTGATTGGAGTGCAACGGAATGCGCTAAAAAGATTTCTGAGACACTGACCTCTATATATACAAGTACGCTGGACTGGCCATACACCGTGACATCTGAAGCGATTTGATTTCCGCCATTTTGGCGCTGACAGCAGAAGTGCACGTCCACGGAACTAATAATAGGGATAAGATAGTGTACAAAATTATATCGATAAAAATTCTATACCCTACTGTTTAGGCCTGAGTCGGCGCTCGGGTCGAGCGGGAGGCGCGCCTGACGGCGGAGGCGCGGGGGGGGTGCAGGCTGGTGCGGCGCCCGGCTGCGCCGGCGTCGGGTTTTGCGCTTCACTTATCGCAGAGCGTGGATCTGGGTAGTTGCCCGTTGTGTTAATAGTTTAGTCGCACCTCTGCCTTAACGTATATACTTCGCGAACCTGAGTAGTTTGCCGCGCGGTCCGGTGATATTGCTTTTTTCACAAAGGTCGAGTTTGTATGTGACGCGCGTTCGATTAAATCTTGTTGGACTTTATTGGATTAACCTAATGACAATTGGCTTGTCTCCAATTAACAAGTGAGAAACGAGTGTAATTTACTAGATTCTTAAATTTTTGTGACGGACTGCCACTTCGATATAAAGAATAGAGGTGAAGCCTTGGGGTCGGCGGTTCTGCAACCAGCAGGAAGTCAGGTTACATAATTTAACACAATCCCACCACCACACAGTCAAGCACACCCACACTTACACCTGAATCTTCCTAAGGTAGACCCTACTTCGAAGAAATAGGTAAGTTTTTGTTTGGTCCCCTTTTTACCGCTAACGTGTAATATTCCACAAGCCATTTAGGCCGACCTCCTGTTGCTCGTCGAGTGGAACTCCTGATGGGCCCGAGTTCCACGACCTTTGCCCGGGTAACTAGAGGCCGTAACACTTGGTAGCAGGGCGTGGTTTTCCTGATGGGTTTTGAAACCACTCCCAGCTCAATACGTAACGTTTGTTGCAATACGTATTAATAATTTTGTTTTGTTCGCGTGTTATTTGTTAGCGGATAGGATCGGTGTATAGAACCGTGTAGTAACCGTATTTTTTGAGTTTTATTTACTTTATTCGGTCGCTTACTTTGTTAGTGGTAGGTAGAATTGTGCCACGCCCGCGGCCGGGCGTAAGCGGACTGTTTAGGTATTTACCTTAGGTTTAGGTACACGCGTCGAGTAGGGTTTATAATTACCGTTGCTACATAAGCGTGGCAATTGCAAATATTGTATATGTAATAATTATCAGTCAGCGTTGTCTCGTAAACCGACTGTAGTTATTACTCGTGGAATAGTAATTTGTTTGAATTAAATTAATTGCGTAGTATAATTTACTGATTGGATAAATAGTATTTTGTATTGTATTATTTTTATTGTGATAATTAAACTAATTGTGTAAAGTAATTTGTACTAAGTTTAATTCGGTGATAATCGTACCTTGTAATGATGCCTTCACACCGGTCACCGACGCTTCGCTTACAAGCGGAACTGCGCTGGGCTGCGAATGCTCACAGCTTGATAGGGAGACCCGATAGAATCCATAGCTTGGAGAAGCGGCTCGAGCAAGTCACGGCCCGAAGGGCCGTAGTGGAGGAGGCATGCTCCGAGATTATGGCTTCGGGAGCGGAACAGGGAGTCCTAGACTCCTGTCTTTCCGACTATGAGCAATTTTTTGCTCTCACGGATGATCTGATTGAGGCAGGGGCCAAGCAGGCTAGTGACGCGCGTGAAGCTCGGCTGGGTGTCCTGCTCGAGTCCCCTCGGAAGCAGCCCACTCACCCGGAGCTGTTGGGACGACTTCCCACTCTGGACCTGTCAAGGTTCTCCGGGGTCCTCTCCGAGTGGTTAACATTTGTGGGACTTTTTGACAGCCTAGTGGATGCCCGGAGGGATTTAACACCAAGCCAGAAGATGGCGTATCTCCTGGCCTCATTAGAGGGGGAGGCCTTGGGCGTCGTCGGCCATTTGAAGGTGTCGGACGACGCCTACCTGAACGCTCGGGACCTCCTTGCCGGAAGGTATGCCAACGTACGGCGAATTGCGGACGAGCACGTCAAACTTCTGTTAAACCTCCCGTTGCTAAAGGACCGGGCCCGACTACGACCGGACGTCGTAAATCCGGTCTTGGTGGCCTGCAACTCGTTGAGACGGCTGGATTTGCCGGTGGACGAATGGTCCTTTTTGTTGCTCCATATTGTGCTGTCCCGCCTACCTCTCGATCTTCGACTCCATTTTGAGGAGAGGTACGGCGGAGACGGCGCCTCCTATATTCCTCCCTTCAGGGATCTGCTGCGGTTCTTGGAGGAGCAGTGCCGGCAGATTGAAAACGCAGCGGGCACCGCCGGAGATCTGCGGACTGCTAACCGAACCGTGACCAGGGAAAGGCGAAACCCCCCGGCCAAGTTGTTGGCAACCCCCCTCAGACCTAGTGGTGCTCCTGCGGGAGGGCGCCCCCTCCTATCATCTTATAGTGGCCTAGTGGCCAGGAAGGAGCCCCCCTGCTCCTATTGTAGAGCAGCAGAACACCAGGTGACGTCGTGCCCTAAATTATTAGGCAAGCCTGCCTCAGCGAGACGAACCATCGCCAGGGAGCGCCGCTGGTGCTATTCATGTTTAGAACGGCACCTCCAACGAGACTGCCCGCACCAGCGGCCCTGTCCGCACTGCCAGGGCAGGCACCACGCCGTTTTGTGCCTGGGCGCGAACGGCTCTTTCTCCCGGGGCTCGGCTGGGCCCTCATCCCCCACGGGCGGGGGCGCCCAGCCACCCCCTCTGACAGGTGACGCTCGTCGCTCTCCTACCGACGACCCTGCCCCTGGGTTCGGAGGGGGTTCCCCTCACGACCAGTCGGGGGGTCGTTCCCCCAGGGGCGGGGGGTTCGTCACCCCCCCTCGGAGGGTCGAGAGGGACTTCGCGGCCACTCAGCGATCAGCGAGATCCTTCTCACCCCCATTAGCAGAGAGGCCGCGACTGGAGTACCACCCCCCCCCCCTTTGGTCGGTCCCGCTACTACGGGCTCCCTGAGACCTCGAAGCTGTCCAGGGCCTCCAGGCCAAGGTTCCCAGAAGCCCCCCAGGTCGGCCCGTTCTGCGATTTTCATCCACGGGTCATTGAGATGCCGCCGGAATTCCGCTTTCCGGACCCCCGGCTTGAGTGCCGGTCCGACGAAGGCAGCTCCTGCTAGGAAACTGCCGCCCTAGCTCCCACCACGGCCGCCTTCACTGATCCTTTAAGCCGTCCGCAGTCCACCTGTCAAACTGTTCTATTGCCGACGGCCGCCGTGAAGGTGTACAACCCGAGTGGCGACTGCTTAACTGTTCGCGCTCTATTGGATTCAGGTTCACAACGCTGTGTGGCCTCCACTCGGTTAGTGGGAAGACTAGGGCTCCCCTGGAGCTCCAAATCATGTCCAATGGTAGGTATTGGAGGTGCAGGGCCTCCTGCTCCTAGGGGACAAGCAAGGCTGGTGTTTGGTCCTGCAAGCGAACACCTCCACATCTTAGTTAAGGTAAATGTCCTCGATGATATTGTAGGCTTTCTCCCTAATGCCCGTATAAATGATAGCGCGGTTTGTTGTACGTCTGGCTTGAGACCGGCAGACCCTCAATGGTCCCAACCTGGGCCGATAGATTTGTTGCTGGGGGCCGACGTGCTGGGGTTCATCCTGTTAGGCGAGATACGAGCCCTACAGCCCGATGGCTTGTCAGCCGTGTCCACTGTATTTGGGCACAGTTTCTTTGGACCGGTTCTGTGGTCTCCACCGCATCAGGCAGCCGACCCGCTCCCAGTGGCGGGCGTGTCTCTTTCGGACGTCGTCCAGCGGTTCTGGGAAATTGAGGAGCCGCCACACGCGCCTCGAGTCAACCCTCTGGACCGTGAGTGCGAGTTGTTCTACCAGAACAATACCGGCCGCCGTGTCGACGGTCGCTTTGTCACCCGCTTACCCTTTCTTGACTCACGGCCTCCTTTGGGCCAATCTCGGACCATGGCCGAAAAGAGGTTGCTTTCTATGGAGCGCCGTATGCGTCGCGACACAGCCTTTCGCGACAAGTATGTCGAGTTCATGCGCGAATATCAAGAGCTGGGTCACATGTCACCTTCTCATTTCGACTGGCGATCACATGAACACTACTTCCTCCCCCACCACGCGGTTTTGAAGTCCCCTGGGAGTAAGATTCGGGTGGTTTTCGACGGCTCCGCCCCCTCGTCCAATGGGGTGTCCCTGAACCAGTGTCTCCACTCTGGTCCTAAATTGATCAGGGACATATCCGACATTTTGACCCACTTCCGTCGGCATCAAGTTGTTTTTGTAGCCGACATTCGGATGATGTTTCGACAATCAGTGGTCCACCGTGATGACCGTCGATATCAGCTGATCCTGTGGCGCGAGAAGCCCAGCGATCCGATACAAGTGTTCGAGTTGAACACCACCACCTATGGACTCCGATCCAGCCCGTATGTCGCCATGCGAACCCTCCTCGAACTAGCTGAGAGAGAGCGCCTAAGATACGCTCGGGGGGCTTCTATTTTGGAGACCTCGGTCTACATGGACGATATTTGTACGGGTGCCTCCACCGTCGAGGAGGCCCTCGTATTGCGAGACGAATTGATTGCCATCCTGAAGTCGGGAGGTTATGAGCTGCGCAAATGGTTGTCGAACTCCCCTCATATTTTGAAGGACCTCCCAGGAGAGGATCAACAAGACCCTCATCTATTCGAGCACCCTGACAATCCTAATTTGTTGACTGTGCTTGGCATTCAATATCAGCCTGTTCAGGATACCTTCACGTATCGAGTCAAGATCGATCCCCCCCCTAAATCATGGACCAAGCGCTCTGTGTTGTCAACTGTAGCTCGCACCTTCGATCCTAATGGTTGGATTACTCCGGTCATCTTTTTGGCTAAGTGTTTCCTTCAAAAACTCTGGATATCCGGGTTGGGTTGGGACGACCCTATAAGCGGTGCTCTCTTGCGAGAGTGGCTCTCAATTGTGTCCTCCCTTCCAGACATCGACCGGGTCTCCATGTCAAGGTGCTTCCTCCCTCCAGGGAAATGCAGGGTTACCCTGCACGGATTTTGCGACGCCTCTGAGAAGGGTTACGCTGCTGTTGTATATTTGCGGACGGTGAGCTCTTCTGGCCATACTTCCGTCCATCTCGTACTTGCTAAAAGCAAAGTGGCTCCTATTAGGTCCCGCTTAACTATCCCTAAGTTGGAACTATCTGGAGCTGCTCTTCTCACGCGACTGCTCAACCACGTTCACTCCTCCTTGAAGTCGGTAATCGACATTACGGACGTCTACGCTTGGTCGGACAGTGAGATAGTACTTTGTTGGCTCCGAGCGGCACCTCACAATCTTGAGGTCTTCGTGTCGAACCGCGTGTCCCAAATCCAGAATTCTGTCACTTGTCTAACGTGGAGACATGTCCCAGGGGAGTTGAATCCAGCAGACTGTGCTTCTCGTGGCTGTGAGGCCTCCTACTTGGTTGATCACCCGCTGTGGTGGGGGCCCGGCTGGTTAGCTGAGTCTCAGGCGTTCTGGCCCCAGAACAAATACTCTGAACCAATTGAATTGCCTGGCCTACGAGCCCGAGTAGGAGTGGTCAAGGATAAGCCCACTCGTGACCTCTCCTTACTAGAACGGTACAGCTCTCTCGACAAGCTCTTGGGAGTAACGGCTTGGTTGCGTCGATTTGTCCGCAACTCGAGAGACCCATCTAACCGAATATCGGATTCCGCCTTGTCCCCTAGCGAGCGGCGCGAAGCCTTGATGCATTGGACCCGTATGATCCAAGCGGAGCATTTCGAGCTCGTGATTGATACCTTGAAGCGGGGCTTAGTTGTCAAGGGTGCGCTGGCCCGCCTGAACCTCTTCCTGGATGACTCGGGGATGCTTCGCGTGGGCGGACGTTTGAAAAATTCTCAACTGCCGTACGAGGCTCGACACCCTCTACTGCTCCCCAAGGACGGCGCCTTGGTTCGGTTGCTGGTAACTCACTACCATGTTCAGAATGCCCACGCTGGGTGCAACGCTCTTTCGGCCATTTTGCAGCGGGAGTTTTGGATTTTGGCGGGTCGACGCACCATTCGGAGCGTCATCTTTAAGTGCATATCTTGTTATAAGTTGAAGGCGCCCATATCACAGCCGATGATGGGCGACTTACCACCCGACCGCGTCAGAGCCATCCGACCATTCGCGGGAGTCGGAACTGACTTCGCTGGCCCCTTCCTCGTCAAGTCCTCTAACCTTCGTAACGCGCGTGCTCATAAGGCCTATCTGTGCGTTTTCGTGTGCCTCTCCACTAAGGCTGTTCACTTAGAACTTGTAAGTGCCCTTAGCACGGAGGCCTTTTTGTCCACACTGGGTCGCTTCGTATCGCGTCGCGGTTTACCGGACCTGATCCGGTCGGATTGCGGAACTAATTATAAGGGTACTGATAGGTATTTGAAGGAGGTCGTTGAATTTCTGTCTAGCAACAGGACCTATTTAACTACTGCGATGTCCAAGAAGGGCATCCAGTGGAAATTCGACCCTCCGGCTTGCCCACACTGGGGCGGTATTTTTGAGGCGGTGGTGAAGGTTGCAAAGACGCATCTCCGTCGCGTTATTGGCGAAACTATTTTGACATTTGAAGAGCTTGCCACCGTATTCTGTAAAATTGAAGCCGTCCTCAACTCTCGGCCCCTCTGTCCCCTCTCGTCCGATCCGAATGATTTAGAGGTTCTAACCCCTGGCCACTTCCTGATAGGCCAGCCGCTTAACGCCCTGCCCGAGTACCCCTTCCGGGAAATAGTCTCTTCGCGGCTGAGCAGATTTGACATGCTGCAACAAATAACTCAGAGCTTTTGGCACCGATGGTCTCTGGAGTACCTACATCTTTTGCAGCAGCGCGTTAAGTGGTCTGACAAGACGGACCCCCCTCGGGTTGGAGACCTCGTGTTAGTTAAAGAACCTAACGCCTCGCCCTTGTATTGGCGCCGTGGGCGCATTGTCAAGTTGTCGTATGGACCGGATGGGATCCCTAGGGTGGCCGAGGTTTTGGTTGGAGATTCGGTTTTGCAACGTGCCGTCTCTACCCTATCCCGTTTGCCAATTTACTCGCGGACCTAGATCCTCATGTCCGGGACGGGGGCTTGTTTAGGCCTGAGTCAGCGCTCGGGTCGAGCGGGAGGCGCGCCTGACGGCGGAGGCGCGGGGGGGGTGCAGGCTGGTGCGGCGCCCGACTGCGCCGGCGTCGGGTTTTGCGCTTCACTTATCGCAGAGCGTGGATCTGGGTAGTTGCCCGTTGTGTTAATAGTTTAGTCGCACCTCTGCCTTAACGTATATACTTCGCGAACCTGAGTAGTTTGCCGCGCGGTCCGGTGATATTGCTTTTTTCACAAAGGTCGAGTTTGTATGTGACGCGCGTTCGATTAAATCTTGTTGGACTTTATTGGATTAACCTAATGACAATTGGCTTGTCTCCAATTAACAAGTGAGAAACGAGTGTAATTTACTAGATTCTTAAATTTTTGTGACGGACTGCCACTTCGATATAAAGAATAGAGGTGAAGCCTTGGGGTCGGCGGTTCTGCAACCAGCAGGAAGTCAGGTTACATAATTTAACACAATCCCACCACCACACAGTCAAGCACACCCACAATTACACCTGAATCTTCCTAAGGTAGACCCTACTTCGAAGAAATAGGTAAGTTTTTGTTTGGTCCCCTTTTTACCGCTAACGTGTAATATTCCACAAGCCATTTAGGCCGACCTCCTGTTGCTCGTCGAGTGGAACTCCTGATGGGCCCGAGTTCCACGACCTTTGCCCGGGTAACTAGAGGCCGTAACACCTACCTATACCTAAATAAATAGAATGGACTCTATGGATAGGTGGATTAATATGATGGACTAATATAATGTCATTATCATTCATCATCATTAAAACCCTTCACACTTCCCACTGCTGAACATAGACCTCCCCCAAGGAATGCCACAAAGCACGGTCCTGAGCTACCTGCATCCATCAACTTCCTGCATGTCTTACGAGTTTTTGACTCCATCTAGTGGGGGAACGTCCTACACTTCACCTGCCGGTACGAGGCTGCCACTCGAGAACCATTTTTCCCTATCGGCATTCAGTTCTTCGAGCTATATGGCTGGTCAATTGCCACTTCAGCTTACTAATCCATTGGGCGATATCGGTCACTCTGGTTCTGCTGCAGATATCCTCATTCCTAAGTTTGAACCCCTGAGTATAGCCCCCTTCACAGCTCGCTGAGCAACTTCGAGCTTCCTCATACAGCCAGCAGTGAAAGACCTCGTCTCAGATCCATAGGTCATCACTGGCAACACCCACTGGTTGTACAATCTAGTTTTGAGGTATTCCTGCCGAGAAGATGTGTTGTAATCTCCCGAACGCTGCCCAGCCGAGTTGAATCCGTCGATTGACCCGTCGGTCTAGGTTAAAAAAAAATTAAAATTATTTATTTCTTTAAAAATATATCACACATTACATAGATAAGGGAGTAAGTGAGACATCCTTTTAAGTAAATATATACTTGTGGCAGGACGTCCCGCTCTTCTATAGCTAGAATTACATTTTTTGTTTATTATTTAACTAACTTTAATTAAATTTACTAAACACAAAAAAAATAGAAATAAAAAAAATACAAGAAACCAAGCTTATATTTAATTAATAAGGGTTCAGTATAAGTGTGTGTTTGTGTGTGTGTGTGTGTGTGTGTGTGTGTGTGTGTGTGTGTGTGTATGTGTGTGTGCGTGTGTGTGTGTGTGTGTGTGTGTGTGTGTGTGTGTGTGTGTGTGTGTGTGTGTTTGTATGCGTATGTAAAGTGGTGGAGCGACGAGCCTAGGGTTACCGAAGTCCAATTCCCCGGTCGAGCCTTAAACCTATTACGCGAGATATTAAACTCTAATTGGACTGTATATGCGAAACGCTTCTTCGTTCACACAAAATGGCGACTATAGCACGCGGTTTCCCATACAATGCACTCGCTCTTCCCTAAAACGAACTATTATTTGCCAAATCTATGAAAGGAATCCTGCTTGATTAAGAGAAAATGAAATTGGAGCAGATTAACTATTAAACACAGTTATATTAAGCAGGAACTATTAGGAATGTTCACTCACCGGGGTGTTGCTTCTATGCGGCTTGGGCACTATGTTGCTGCGGTGCGACCTCTGGAAGACACTCTGGGGCCCCAGAGATGCTTTCTTGTCCGGTGATGCGTCGGGAGAGAGTGCGGTGCGCGACTATTTCTCACACGAGGTGAGGCGAGTTTCCTGGAGCTCGACTGCTTCAGGCTAAGCGGTTATACTAGCGGTGCGCGTGGGCAATAGCCCTTCTATGACACTATTGTCTTAAGCGGTGTGGTTCCAACGACGAGCGCGACAGGAAGAGACCTGCGCGTCGGCCGCGCTTGCCTTTTATTCCTTCGGTTGCGATGATCACGTAATATTCTAGAATCGTCTTCTCTCCCCTCCCACCCCACCACCCCGATGTGTCGATAGGAGGGTATGAATGTTATCGTCTTGGAAAGGGATAAACGATTTGGCAAGCCTACTGTCAAATAAATAAATACGAATGGTTTTCCGCGCAACCATCTCCCCCGCCCTTGAAGGATTTCCTTCAAAATAACTAAAACAACTAGAGCTCAGATCAAACTGACAAATAACTAACTAACGCTAAGATTACCTAAATTCAACTACAATTTCTAATCTAGAAAGCTAATTTAAATTATGAAAGAGGCAAGGGGCACAAACGGACAACAAGGACGCATGTAAGACCCAACCGTGGTCTTAACGCGAGCTGCCCTAATTACTCCGTCGGAACCGGGAAAACCCTCTTCGACAATTCCTAATGGCCAATGAAGAGGCGGCGTATTCTCTTTGGTGAGCACAACCACAGTTCCTACAGCTAAATCTCATTCATTTCATCAGTTATTGGCCATTGCGAGGGATCCAAGTGAACCCAAGAAAGTCCGTGGAACCAAAGCAGGTGGTCCATTATTTGTATCGGGGTGAGTCCACGGGATAGACAACCGGCAGGGTTTTCCGTACCGGATACGTGATAAAAGTTCCGCGTTTCTAACTCGTCTTGGATCTTGGCCACTCGGTTCGCGACAAACGTATCCCAACGGTGGGGTGAAGAATGAACCCAGCATAAGGCGACGGTGGAGTCGGAAAAGGCAAAGAACTCTATCCCTACATGCGCTGATAACTGCGGTAATAAGCTTGGTGAGTACTAATATTGCGCAAAGCTCTAAGCGTGCCAGAGAGAAAAACTTACGGGGGGAGACTCTCGGCTTAGAACTAATGAGGCTAATTGAATTTCTACCATTATTCTGGACGTGGAAATATACAACGCTCCCGTAAGCCTTCTCGCTGGCGTCTGCAAACCCAACGACCGTGATGACGCTATTTCTATCGACGTTTATATGACGTGGTATTTTAATTTCTCTTAGTAAAGGAAGTTCCTCTCTAAAACGCTGCCACAACCGAACAGTGCTGTCAGGCGGCGAGTCATCCCAATCGCATTCAAATAACCAAAGGTGTTTAATCAAAAGCTTAGCGTATAATACCACCGGAGCTACGAAACCCATGACATCCCAAAATCTAGCAACGCATGACAGTATTGTGCGCTTTGTGCACTTCTCTACGGGCGGGTTTACCTTAAGGCTAAATACGTCGGACTCTGGTGACCAACACAGACCGGGCACCTTGTGCGTGTCAGAATCGTCGAATTCCTTTATCGCCGAAAGACGGTGTGATAGTGGAATTGTGTCTAAAACCGGACGCGAATTACTAGTCCACTTGACAAGATCGAATTGACCCGATTTCATGAGCTTTATAACCTCGGCGGTGGTTAGGGTGGCCTCCTCCACGGTATCGACCGAGTACACAAAATCATTCATATATAATCCACTTTCAATTGCCCTTTTAGCTTTAGTATAAGAGTCTCACCATTCGTAACGCATGAAATGCGTTACGCATGGTGAGACTCTTATACTAAACTTTAAACCATATAAAATGCGTTGGAATTCACGGACCCCTATGCAAAGAAACATTTTGCGAATATCGGCGGCCAGTGCTATACTAAGCAAACGAAAATTGGCTATTATATTAAATAAACTGCCCTGTAAATTTTGCCCGCTATAGAGGATATCGTTAAGCGACAGGTGAGTGCTAGTTTTAGCACTAGCGTCGAGCACTACACGTAACTTAGATGTAAGTTTGTCCTCCCTAATGACCCCGTGATATGGTATGAAATACGACGGTGTGTCTTCGTAGTTATCTAATTTTGAAGCCACAAGTGATATGTAACGTTCCCTTATATATTCGTTAATGACGCCGTCATAAGCTTCTTTTAACTGGGGTGAAGCGAGCATCCTACGCTCCAAGCTGTAGAAACGTTTTTCCGCCATTTGACGCGAATCACCGAGAGATAAAACATCTCCTTTAAAGGGTAGCGCTACACTATATCTACCGTCGCGATCACGAACGGTCGTGCGGATGTAAATTTCCTCGCATAATCTGTCATCTGAGCTAGCTATGGGTGGGACGTTCACCTCCTCCATCTCCCAAAATTTGCGGACTAATGACTCGAGCGATTCTACAGCCATACAACAATAAGAGGTTGCCGAAATATTATCCATGATGGGGGCGGAGCCAACGATGACATAGCCCAATACGGTTTCCAGTGCGTAAGGCGCGATATGCGAGGAGTTGCCCCTGACCTTATTGTTTAACAAAAGGTGAGGGAAAAGCGATGCTCCAATGAGCATGTCTATGTTTCCGGGAACGGCGTAAGTGTCGTCTGCTAGAGTCAAATTTTTAAATTCAATCATTGCCGAGGTGTCAACCGAAACGGTTGGCAGCCGTTCAGTGACCCTATCTACTACTAGTGCATTTATATCAAAGTTAACATTACGATCTATCCGAGAATAAAATTTTAAATTTATATATCCCTGGGTAACTTTACTAGTATCTCCGATGCCTTTGACTACGGGACATGAAAGTGACCTATTTATTACTAAGCCTAAGCGCTGACAACATTGTCGCATTATAAAGCTATTTTGAGCTCCGCTGTACAGCAGTGCACGGACACCTTGTTTGTTTCCACGCGAATCCCTAACCAAAATACGTGCCGTACCCAGTAACACGGTTAAAGGAGGTTGTGCTCCCATATTTGCCAATGAGCACAGAGCGACATCACCAGGTCGACCGCTAGAATCGTTGACTTTAGTAGGGTGAATTCCTTGTCCGCTTTACTTGACGCAGATAAGTTGCTATTTTCGAAATGTAGCAACGTGTGATGTTTTCTGGCGCACTTGTTACACGTGGAACTAGAATCGCATTTTGCAACTAAATGCTTATCGCTTAAACAATTCAGACATAAGTTATTCGTCCTTACTATTCTATAACGTTCGCTTGGTGAATATTTACGAAAGGTCGCACAATTGTATAAACTACCGTGTTGTTTATCTTTATATATTATAAAGGCATGCTGAAGTTGTGCCGATGTAGCGGTTACGTACGTTAACGACCCTGCTGTTTTAGGTGGTTGAGTCTGTCTACGGTCGACGCATGTTTTAATTTCTTGTTTAACTTTCGGGGAGCGCTGCATCATCTTAATTTGATCTCGCACAAACGATGCTAATGAATGAAAGGAAGGCATCTCCGAGCTACGATGCTCCATTTCAAACGCACGGTGTCGGGGTCTAATTTCTTTAGTGCAATATGGAGAAACACCACGTCCATAAGGTCATTAAATTTCAAGTTCTTAAGTGCAGCCACCGATGCCACAAATTTATCTAAAAACTGCTCTAAGCCATTGATGTTCGTGGATGATATAGGTTTAAGATCGAATATCTGGTTCAAATATTCGGAAGCTAACATTCTCCTATCTTCATATTTAGTTTTAAGCGTTTCGAATATTAACAAGTAATTGTTTGCTGTAGGTGTAAAACCCGAGCAAATTGACTGTGCCCTGCCACTAAGTTTACTCATTAAATAATATAATTTTTCAGCGTCCGATAACGATGGGTTATTATGTATATTGTTTTGAAAACTACTGAAGAAGAAGGGCCATGTTTTAATATTGCCATTGAATACCGGAATATCTATTGGCGGCAACCTAATTGAGTCACGTGGGCGTACCTGGGTTTCCGGCTTTGCTTCGTTCGAGATGGAGACTGCAAGAGCTTCGCCGTTCTTTTCACGCGACACAACATATCTTCAAATGCTAGAAGCGGTTGGTAGTTCACTATATATTTCGGGTCAATTTGTAATTCCAAATAATTAATTTCGTCTAATATGCTTTCGTAATCCGTCCGCAAAGAATCCACCGTTTCAATTTCATTTAAAAAAAATTTCCGCACTGCTTCTACGTTAATGTCCTTTATGTGATCACTAATACTTTGTATACGTGAAAACGTATGTCCCTCTTGGCATAAAGCGTTTTAATTTTAATTTCATTTCCACTAACTGCCATTTTAAATAATTATAATTAATAGTATAATAATCACAATTAATCGCACAACGCTGGAGGATGGACACGGCCGTATTACGTCGTTAAATTGAACACCTGTACAGCGAGCCGAGGTGACGCGCATCGCTCGCTAAACTCAATATATTTTTATCAAATTGTCGGGTAAGCGTACAAAACGCGTGTGATTACACTGTTTCAATTACCTAAGCGTTTAATAAGCTTTAAATTTAAACTAAATACAAACACTATTTAAATGAATAATTCTATTTGCGAGTAACTAACCAAAGTTTAAATTTAAACTAAACGAATACTATTAAATGAATAATTAATTCTATTTGCAAGTAACTAACCAAAGTTTAATTTTAAACTAAACGAACACTATTAGAGTCTATTCCGTAAAATTAGAGTGCATTGTCTAAGTAATTAATCTAATAATTCGACCAGAAAATGGTTGAACGACTACTAAAACACCTGTCCAAATCCTGCCGAAGTGACCATAAAATGGTGGAGCGACGAGCCTAGGGTTACCGAAGTCCAATTCCCCGGTCGAGCCTTAAACCTATTACGGTGAAACCTCACATCTTTGCCCACATATTTCGGTTTTTATTACTTTTTTCAAAAAATAGCCACTTTATTTTGATGGTTGCTGAAGCTTTAAACGACACTCTACGCAACAAATAAACTGTCAAAACCAGGTAACATAATTCCTACCAATGCTGAGAAAAAAACAAAAACAGACGCGGGCAAAGTTATCTCTACTTTCTTACATCTTTGCTCAACCTAAATTTCTTAGCAACTATAAGTTCTATGATTTTGATTTTAAGATATATTGTTAGCAAACCGGCAAAATGGTATACCATTACTTTTTCAAATAAATAGAAGTCCATTTTAAGTTTTAATGGCGTGGGCAATGTTATCAACACATTTAGTCCCACTTTCATACTAAGAGATTTGAGGTGCTAGGGCTGTGCATCAGGTGAAAGGAAAATAATAAACTGATTTTAAGGCAATAATGTATATTTTATTTTAAAAATTAGAAACAACAACTAACTGAACCATAAAAAATCAAGAAAATCAATGTTTAGGTAGGAAAGTTCTAGAAACTTGTGTCAGAAATTAACCCTAATAGTTGAGATAAGGAAAAGTACGGCGATACTTATTTATTATAATACGAGGCCAGCTTATACTGATTTTGCTACGAATGATGTGCGTGGTTCACCTACTGTGCGTACCAATCCATTTTGTCGGCATTTTTGTCTGCGATCTTTAATGTCTGTCGTTGAGGAGACAATTCCTCTTTTCAGACTTTTTTGCAAACGAACTTCTTGAACTGAGAACATTTAAGCTCTCTCTTTTGGGAAACTAGCGGTTTCTGACAAAAATGACTCACAAATATATACCTATTTATTATATTTAAAATAATATATAAAACAGTGTCTAAATAACCTGTATAGTTATCAGAACAGTAGTTTAGTTTGCAGTTAACAGTGGTTATTGTTATACAGTTTTTTTATATACCTATATACATTTATTTATTTTATTAAGTATACCTACCTATATATTAACATTTTATTACATATATATAATTTTTATTTATTATACCTAGGTACGTGTTTCCTTGTTTTTTTTTTCAATAGTGTCAACCCTAGTAAAAATCTTGAGCTGGGCAATGTTGTCGACCTCAGTTTATAAAATTGCTTACAACATTACCCTCACAATTTTCTCGCTAACTCAGACAAGTGTAAGAAAGAGACCTTGATTAAAAGCAGCAACAATTAATGCCCTACACGTAAGTAATAATGAATCTTACCTGCGCAGCGTTTCTTGGCAATGCGGGATGCAAAACTGCAACAATGTTTTTGCACCACCTTCGACACTGTCCCTTTGGCGGTTGCTGACAGGTGCCTGAATATAGTTAGCTGCGATTGTAGTAGTCAGTGTTGTCAAACAGATACTCTAGTTTTCCCTAGACACCGTACAAAGTTGACGTTTGTTAAAGTAAAATGTCTATCGGTAGTTTTAGTTAATTTTCGTGCTTGGGCAAAGATGTCCCCCAAGGGCAAAGTTGTAAGGTTTTACGGTACGCGAGATATTAAACCCAAAATGGACTGTATATGCGAAACGCTTCTTCGTTCACACAAAACATGACTATAGCACGCGGTTTCCCATAAAATGCACTCGCTCTTCCCTAAAACTAACTATTATTTGCCAAATCTATGAAAGGAATCCTGCTTGATCAGGAGAAAATGAAATTGGAGCAGATTAACTATTAAACACAATTATATCAAGCAGGAACTATTAGGAATGTTCACTCACCGGGGTGTTGCTTCTATGCGGCTTGGGCACTATGTTGCTGCGGTGCGACCTCTGGAAGACACTCTGGGGCCCCAGAGATGCTTTCTTGTCCGGTGATGCGTCGGGATAGAGTGCGGTGCGCGACTATTTCTCACACGAGGTGAGGCGAGTTTCCTGGAGCTCGACTGCTTCAGGCTAAGCGGTTATACTAGCGGTGCGCGTGGGCAATAGCCCTTCTATGACACTATTGTCTTAAGCGGTGTGGTTCCAACGACGAGCGCGACGGGAAGAGACCTGCGCGTCGGCCGCGCTTGCCTTTTTTTCCTTCGGTTGCGATGATCGCGTAATATTCTAGAATCATCTTCTCTCCCCTCCCACCCCACCACCCCAATGTGTCGATAGGAGGGTATGAATGTTATCGTCTTGGAAAGGGAAAAACGATTTGGCAAACCTACCGTCAAATAAATAAGTACGAATGGTTTTCCGCGCAACCATAAAGTTTATTTACTAACTTTTAATAATGCCTCGACCTCATCATAGTTAAGTTTAAGAAGCCATTCTGTAACTATCTTTTTAAGCTCATTGGAATTCAGTGCATAGATGTTTAGTTTTGTTATTGACTACGTTGTATAAATAACCAGCCTGTCTTTTAAATTGGTGACTAGCAAAATTTGTTTTAACTAGAGTTAATTCAATAACTTTTCCTCGTCTATTACTAGTTTTGCAGTTGTAGAAAGTTGTTTTGTGTATTGTTAGCAATAAATTTAAAATGTATAACTTTCTAACACTCAATAAACCGCTAAATGAGTAAAGTTCTTCTGTAGGAAATCTATATGGTTTGTTGTACATTACCTTTATTAATGAACGTTGACCACGTTCTAACTGTAAGAGTAGTGTTTTCCGAGCACCACCCCAAACTGATACAATATGTCAAAATCGATTGGGCTAGTGCAGCATATATTTGATTTAGAAGTTTACGAGTTGCGACATGCCTGAAGGTTTTAAACATCCAAGTAAGTTTTCGTAACCTGTTATTAGTTGCTTCTATATGTGAGTACCATGTGAGTGTTTGGTCAATTATAACCCCTACGAGTCTAGTACTAGTAACTTTTTCTATAGTAGGACACGTGCAATTGTTGCGCAAATCACATTTGTGTATTTTGAGATTGCGTGTTGTAGGTTGTGTACGTTTGTTGATGGAAAAGCATATATATTTTAAGTTCATTATGAGCCAATTCGCAATTTTGGACAGCCCAAATTCAGCTTTTTCATATACTTCATCCCACGATTTACCTGTTTTTCACAGGTAAACGACAGCATTGTCGTCCGCATACGAATAAATTTTACAAATGAGAGATTTTTTAAATGAGAAACAAAGTAGGCCAGGAACACTGCCTTGCGGCACCCCAAAACTTATTGGGAGATCATTACTAATGTGATTGCCTATTCTAGTACTTTGCATTCTGTTACTTAAGTAATCTCTCATTAAATCTAGTTGGGCTTCTCTTATACCAATCCTTTCCAACTTCCAAAGAAGTATGGGAACAGAGACGGTGTCAAATGCCTTTTTAGGGTTCCGTAGTCAACTAGGAACTCTTATAGTTTCGCCATGTCTGTCTGTCCGTCTGTCCGTCCTCGCTTAATCTCTGTGACCGTTAGCACTAGAAAGCTGAAATTTGGTACCAATATGTGTATCAATCACGCCGACAAAGTGGTAAAATAAAAATTGCAAAAAAATGTTTTATTAGGGTAGCCCCCCTATATGTAAAGTGGGAAGTGATTTTTTTTAATTTCAACCCTAACGTGTGATATATTGTTGGAAAGATATTTAAAAATGAATAGGGGTTTACTAAAATTATTTTTGATAATGTCAATAATTTCGGAAATAATCGCTCCAAAAGTAAAAAACAATGTGTCCCCCCCCCTCTAACTTTTGAACCATAAGTTTAGAAAATATGAAAAAATCTGAATAGTAGAACTTTATAAGGACTTTCTAGGAAAATCATTTTGAACTTGGATGGAAACAACAGTACCCACTATCGGGAGCAGTTGCAGGAGCGCGGAGCGCTGCTGGAGCGCGAACATAATGAATATCCTCCTTTAAACTCATAAGTGGGAACACTTATTGTGACGGACGGGAAACTACGGAACCCTACACTGAGCGTGGCCCGACACGCTCTTGGCCGGTTTTTTAAGTCTAAAAATACCGTAAGACATTTTTTATTTTGGTCTAGATGCTCGACTATATATATGTAGTTAGATCTATGACAGCGTTTTGTGTGTTTTTTCCTCTTCTAAAACCGTACTGTGTTTGCGATAGAATATTATATTTCTCTAAATATTGTATTAATCTGTTATTAATTAATTTTTATAGGATTTTGGATAAAGCTGGTAAGATGGAAATAGGCCTATAATTATTTATGTCTTCTCTGTTTCCATTCTTGTATATAGGTGTAACTATGGAACGTTTAAGGAAAGTTGGAAACATACCTTTAGAAAAACAGAGGTTAGCCAAGTGACAAACTATCGGAACTAGTAAAGAACTTGCCAATTTTAAAAAATTTGTGGGTATTTTATCACAGCCCGGAGCTCTATCAGATTTTAAGTTCATTATTATATTCGAACTTCGTCAGAATTAGTATCTAAGATGGCGAAAGATGAGAGTTGGTTATTAATTATGTGTGCTGAAATATGTCTAATGTGATCGTGTGCAGTATTCTTTTGAACGTCTTCGGCAAGTTTACACCCAACATTTGCGAAAAAATTATTGACTGCATTAACAGATTGAATAGGGCTTGGTTCTATGTCTAATAATCCAATATTAGTCGTTTTGTTTTCCTTAGTGTGTGTAATATTTTCTTATATTACTCCATAATACTTTAGGATTTTTGTCTAATAATAATATTCTTTCATATGCACGTTTTAACTTTTTAATACAGCTGTTACAGTAATTACGGTATCTTTTATATGTTATTCTCAAAACTTCATCAAAAGGGTTGTTTTTAAGTCGTTTTTGCATTTTATTTCTATTTTTAATGCATCTGAGAATACCTGTAGTTATCCATGGTTAAATGGCACGTCTATTTTTTGGAATACTGATAGTATTTGTGTTTTCACGTAAAGATTCTGCAATTTTGTTTATTAATATTTCTATAATTTTATTAGGATCATCACATAATAGTAAAGTAGATAAATTTTTATTAGCAAGGCTAGTAACCGCCTTATCAAAATCAATATACGTTTTTGTACGTTGTTGTTTGTACGTGGAGAAGTTTTTAACTCTTTAGTTTTAGTTAAACTAAAGAACACCATATAGTGATCAGTGATAGATGTATTTATTACCGCTATATTTGCTTGTGTCTTTTTTCTATTTAATTTAAGTATAACATGATCCGGACAACTATTTTCTCTTGTAGCAATTGTATGTCCCGGTAATAAGCCGAAAGTGGAAAGAACCTCTAGATAGTTAAGTCTATTTCTTTGCTCGCTATTTAGTTCGTTAGGTTTTGGAATAAGATTTATGTTGATATCTCCAGTAATAATTATATTTTGATTGTTTTTAATCGTGTTGAGATGTTGTTGCAAATATTCAATAAATTTCTCAGTATTTGTATGTGAAGGTGATCTGTAAATACCTAATATTACATGATTAAAGATTTCTATTTGTAAACGAGAGGCATGCTCTAATTTTATTTCTTTTATTTTAGGTTTAAGGTTATTTTTATAGAAAACTGTCACTCCGTCATTTTGGTTAAGATGTTGCATAGTAACAAATGATGTGTAATTTGCAATTTGTGGCAGGTGCTTATTACTATCAAGCCAGCATTCTAGATAATGTTAATTGCAAGTCGTCTAAGTTTTTATAAACACTTCTGATGTTCTGCGTAACAACTGTCAAATCTTTTTTATTCAAACAAATGTATTTATGCAAATCTTCAATATCGCAAGATAAAGAATTTGCAATTTCGGTATCGTCTATTTCTTTTAACAAAGTTAAGGAACTATCCATCATAAAAGCAAATAGAACTAATAACACTGAATTTGGATAGCTTCTGGTGATGATTGTTTATGGTTTTCCAAAAGTATTTTATAAAAATGTGCCCTAGTAAATATTTTGACGGTACACAGGCGGTTTTATAGGTAGTTATTTTTAAAAAGTAAGTCTGAGGGTAAGTGTTAAAGCAGTAAACTGAATTGCAAGTAGTAATTAGTAAAGTGTAAGGAAGTGTGTATATTGGTATGATCAAGCGTTCAAGTATTTTTTGTGTGTTTATATATTGTGTAAACTTAAGATTATTATTAAGAGATTCAAATAGGAAAGTCAAGTTTTTACACTTATATCCTAGTAATAAACTCAATAGTGTATAATATATTTTATATAGTCATTCTTTTTGTTATAACTGTTGTATTTGCCGTTCATCCTTAATCTGAATAATGTGAGAGTTTTCATCCTTTCGTATGTAAACTTTTCCATAGGAAGTCCAGCAGAACTTATAAGATTTGGACTTAACCAAGTCTCTTCCAAGGAAATATAAGCGCGATGCTTTGGCAGTCAGATTTTCCGAAACAAAGACAGGGGTGTCTTCAGATGTTCGAAATCCTAGATGTTTTGCACAAATTTTTGATTTATTTTTAATATTGAATGATTTGCTCATTTTGAGGAAGTGGTTTTTTATTAAACTTGAAGTCATTTCTACTACAATCGGTGTATTTTACACTCCTTCTTTTTTTACTCGCACTCTGTAAATATCTTTTATCTCTGCCCTGTTTATTTCACAGCCTATATTCTTTGAAAGACATGTGACCATTTCTACTAAATCTTCTTTCGTCTCATTTTCTTTCTTTGGTACGTTCTTTACTTCGAAACTTGCTTTCCTCATCCCTTTCTGCATATCTTCTATTTTATCTTATAGAATAGTTATATATTTACGATCTTCTTGCGCTTGAATTTCTAATTTTTCAATTTTCTTTTTATATTCTTCATTCTGTGTGGTGAGGAATGCAATGGAGTTTTCTATATTTTGGTTCGATTTTTGAATATCCGCAAGTGTTGGTGCTATTATTATCATTTCTTCTCCGTGCTTGCTTGTCAATGAAATTATCAAATTTTTTATTTCTTCCTAGAATATGTAAAATTCAATGCTAATATCTTCTTCGTGTCTCTTTCTTTTGCTGCGGCTTGTGACATTTTTGATGGAAGAATTCGATTCTGCTTTATTTATTGCGGTCAGGTTTGTTTCAGAGAACGATTTATTCCTACTGGATTCCATACTTTTATACTAGTAGATAATTAATTATTTGATATTTAAAATCTTACAATATGTTGTGTACGCAGCTTTATTTTCTATTTATAAAATAGTTGATATTACGCGTACGCTGTACATTACGAAAATATAATTGTTCAATTCCGTCCTCCATGGTGGCACTACTCCAGAGGTGAGGACCAGAAGTGCGGTGGTCTTGTTCTTTAAGAAAGGCGACAACGCTCTCTTAAAGAACTACAGACGGATTTCCCTTCTGAACCGCGTCTACGTGATGTTTTCGAGAGTCATTACGAATCGTCTCGCACGCAGACTCGACGACTTCCAGCCTCCCAAACAAGCCGGTTTCCGAAAAGGCTTCAGTACCATAGACCACATACATACCCTGCGGCAGATTGTACAGAAGACTGAAGAGTACAATCTGCCACTTTGCCTGGCGTATGTGGACTATGAGAAAGCCTTTGATTCCGTCGAAATTTGAGTGGTGCTACAGTCCCGTCAGCGGTGCCAAGTTGACTGTCGGTATATCGAAGTGCTGAAGTGTTAATACAGTAGGGCTACGATGGCTATCCGAGTACAGAACCAGAGCTCGAAACCTATCCAACTGCAGAGAGGTGTAAGACAGGGTGACGTTATATCCCCGAAACTCTTCACCGCTGCATTTGAAGACGTTTTCAAGCTACTGGACTGGAAAGGATACGGTATTAACATCAATGGCGAGTACATCACTCACCTTCGATTTGCCGACGATATAGTCCTTATGGCAGAATCTCTGGAGGACTTAAGCACTATGCTCAATGACCTCAATAGTACCTCCCAACGGATAGGTCTTAAGATGAACATGGACAAAACAAAGATCATGTTTAATGTCCATGTCACACCTATGCCAGTAGTTGCTCGAAGTTGTTGACGAGTACGTTTACCTGGGACAAATAGTCCGACTAGGTAAGTCCAACTTCGACCGAGAGGTCAATCGACGGATTCAACTCGGCTGGGCAGCGTTCGGGAAATTACGACATATCTTCTCGTCAGGTATACCTCAATCTCTAAAAACTAGATTGTACAACCAGTGCGTGTTGCCAGTGATGACTTACGGATCTGAGACGTGGTCCTTCACTGCTGGCCGTATGAGGACGCTCAAGGTCGCTCAGCGAGCTATGGAGAGGGCTATGCTCGGAGTTTCTCTGCGTGATAGACTCAGAAATGAGGATATCCGCAGTAAAACCAGAGTGACCGACATAGCCCAACGGACTAGTAAGCTGAAGTGGCAATGGGCCGGCCATATAGCTCGAAGAACCGATAACCGATGGGGAAGAAAGGTTCTTGAGTGGCAGCCTCGTACCGGTAGGCGTAGTGTAGGGCGACCCCCCACTAGATGGAGTGACGACCTGGTAAGATATGCACGAAGTCGATGGATGCAGGTGACTCAGAACCGTGCTTTGTGGCATTACTTGGGGGAGGCCTATGTTCAGCGGTGGACTTGTGAGAGGCTGTAATGATGATGATGACGCGTACGCTTATTGGTTAATGTGAACGAAAGTCGTCTAGGAGGGCGTGTCACGTAGTGAGATTTTTAGCCAATATCAGTACAATTGGCATGTATTCATTCCAAGATAGTGCAAAGTGGGCTTTTAGGATTGGTTCTTTAATTAATAGATAGATGTGACTCACGCGCCGTTTCGATGTACTAGGCTCACAGGCACGATGAAATTTTTCTCGCCAGCTCCTCCACAAATATGTCCTCCTATTTTAGCGACTTAATTTATTACAAAGATTATTAAATTATCAAATAAAAATTAACAATCACGGACTAGTAAAACGTTTATTATTCGACGACAGGCAGGAGCGAAGTTGAACTTACCTAGTCGGACTATTTGTCCCAAGTAAAAACACTCGTCAAAACTTCAGCTAAGTGCACCCAAAAACTACCGGCATAGGTGTGACATGGACATTACACGTGACTTTTGTTTTGTCCATGTTCAACTTAAGACCTATCCGTTGGGAGAAACGATTGAGGTCATTGAACATAGTGCGTAGGTCCTCCAGCGATTCTGCATGAAGGACTATATTGTCGGCAAAACGAAGGTGAGTGACGTATACGCCATTGACGTTAATATCGTATCCTTTTTAGTCCAGTAGCTTGAAAACGTCTTCCGATGCGGCGGTAAAGTATTTCGGTGATATTACGTCACCCTGTCTTACACATCTCTACAGTTGGACTAGTTTTGTACTCTGTTTCTGTACTCGGATAGCCATCGTAGCCTTTAGACCATTCAACTAAAAAATATTAAGAATAAACTAACTACACAAAATAAAAATAAAAACATAATTTCTAAAATAATTTATTGTCAACCGTTCATTTATTTCTAGTATAATAAAAAAACAAATCGGCTGCTATAATAACGCCTATTCTAATCAACTACAGGTCTGTCTATAGACAGTAAAATATTTTCTACTATATAAAAATTTATGTTTGTTCGTACTTTCTACGATGCCATACTGGTAACGCCAGTTCATCATCATCATCATCATTACAGCCTTTCACAAGTCCACTGCTGAACATAGGCCTCCCCCAAGTAATGCCACAAAGCACGGTCCTGAGCCACCTGCATCCATCGACTTCCTGCATGTCTTACCAGGTCGTCACTCCATCTAGTGGGGGGTCGCCCTACACTACGCCTACCGGTACGAGGCTGCCACTCGAGAACCTTTCTTCCCCATCGGTTATCGGTTCTTCGAGCTATATGGCCGGCCCATTGCCACTTCAGCTTACTAATCCGTTGGGCTATGTCGGTCACTCTGGTTTTACTGCGGATATCCTCATTTCTGAGTCTATCACGCAGAGAAACTCCGAGCATAGCCCTCTCCATAGCTCGCTGAGCGACCTTAAGCGTCCTCATACGGCCAGCAGTGAAGGACCACGTCTCAGATCCATAAGTCATCAACACCAGTTAACAATCTACTTTATCAACATTACATTACATATCGCATTGAGTTCGTCCTAAGTTATATCTACTTTATCAACATGAATAGTGCATATTTTTTGTTTCCTTCCTTCCTTCCCTTTCCTACCGCACGCGCCTCCGCCGAGGTGAAAAAGAGGATCTCGGCGCGCGTCATTATACTAAGTGACATTACGTTCTCCGCAACGCACGGTCACCCGTCGCGTCTTATATATATTAACCGTAAACCGCGCAGGATGAACATTGAGTTCTCCTGTTTATGTTTAATATTCACCGCATCAGACATTGTGTCTTTGTAACTCATAAAAGTGTGAGACGCCCCCGTAAGGGCAAAGGTGGAGAGTGTGGGACTTCACGAGACTGTTCCGAGAGTGCGTGTGCGCCGAACCACGTGGCGAGCTCGCTGCATAGCAGACACTCCAGGAGGAAGGCGCGGCAGCCCTCATCAGGTCAGTGCGTGCTATCCCACCTATTTATTTTCCCCTTTGCCGTATGCACCAAAATTACAGTCCACTAAATCTTTATCGAAGATACCTTAAGTTACTGGTCTCCATTTTTAATGGTCCTTCTCGCTGGATTGACCTTGACTCTCCATTTTTAATGGTCCTTCTCGCTGGATTGACCTTGACTTTCCATTTTTAATGGTCCTTCTCGCTGGATTGACCTTGACTTTCCATTTTTTAATGGTCACTTCTCGCTGGATCGACCTTGACTTTCCGCCCTTATTAGATCGTTATCGTAATAAGCGTTTATATAATTAATTATTTATATTTTAATCCGACTTTGGATTAACCCCGCCCTTATTAGAACACTAGAATGGGTCCTAATAGGTGACATTCATAGTAATTTTAAAACTATATTCATAGAATGAATAAGCATATAATTATCTATATAAATTATTTGTTGTATGTTCACATCACGTCATCAACTTTTAACTACATCTATAGATTATACTGTTAAATTACATTTATTATTTGCACATATATTTAAGCATTATATTCGTTATAAATAACTTCATAATTATTATAAAAGTTAACAATTAAAGTTCATCGTTAACGAAACTAATATTTAATAATTCAACCGCGTAGCGAGGTCGCTTACTGACTACCCGCTTATAATTATATTATTTTTGCCGCATAACTTAAGTTGTAATGCCGCCTAAAAAACAAATAGCATCGAATAATAGCGATTCCTCGGATAATGAGGGCACACCTGATGCTGAGTTGGTTTTATTGTTAGCTAAACGAGATGCTTTATTTGAAATAGTGCAAAAAATATATGATATGTCCTCGGACATCCACACAAACACTTCCACGATGGAGCGTTTTCTTGATGGAAGTTCTAATATTAATGCTTTACGTATTGAGTTTAAACAGGTCTTAGATAATTATAATTCACATTTATTAAAAATAAACCCTATTGCTAAACCTGATTATAACAGCCTCATTGCGTTTGAGTCTCTTTGCGGTAGAATAAATAGGCTTTATTTACAATATTCGCAATCTAATTTACAAAGTACTAGTACACCATCTAAAGCCAGATTCACACTTCCGCCTATCGAACTTATGCCATTTTCGGGTGACATTCGCTCATGGCCTTTATTTTATGCTAGCTTTAAATCAACCGTCCATGACAACACATCGCTTACCGACGCTGAAAAGTTATACTATTTGCTAGGTAAATTACTAAAGGGCAAAGCCCTATCTGTATGCTCAGGTATAACTCCTTGCGCTGAAAATTATAAAATTTTATTGCAAGCACTCGTTGACAAATATGAAGACCGGCGTATGCTAGCATCTACATATATTAATCAGATGTTCGAATTTAAGCCATTGCAATCGGCCACCGCAAATAATTTTGATTTATTTACTGATAACTTTATAAGTGCAGTGCGCGCTTTACAAAACTTAAAGTTAGATAATCTCGCGGACTTAATTGTTCTTCATATCGCGCTTAAGAAGCTGGACCCGGATACCATTCGCTCTTTCGAATATAGTCATAACTCGATGGTACCTACCTTTGATGATTTAGTAAATTTTATTAAGACCCGCTCCAAAGTTTTGCAACGCACCGATTCTAGTACAAATTCTAATAGCGCACCAAACAATCGACGAGGTAACGGTAATAATCGTCGCTGTAATAATACTTCGTCGCCGAAGTATCAGGCGTACGTAAGCACGACGACTAGTTGCTCAAAGTGTCTGTGCGATAATATTGTGCATCAACACCTATTTAAGTGTGCAGACTTTAATAAAATGACGCCGCAGGAACGATTTAAATGCGTAAAGAGTAACAATGCATGTGTGAATTGTCTCAGTTTAAGTCATCGAGTGTCTAGTTGCTCTTCAAATTATAGTTGTCGAGTTTGTAAATTTAAACATCACACATTGTTGCACTTCCACCGCAGAAGCGATAGTGCTTCCCCTGCGCTGGCGCGTTCTCCGCCGCTTCAGCCAGTTACACTGAAGTCAACCCCCGCGCCCGCACACTCGCCACCCCTCACCGCAGGCGCGCGTTCAGACGTCGCGCTGTGTACTTCGTTCAAGAATGTTTCTCAACGTTCACCGCCTCCCGCGCGCGCAAGTCGTTCGCAGAGAACTGTTTTATTATCAACCGCTCAAGTATTTGCTTACGATGCTAAGGGAGAGAAACAAATTATTCGTATATTATTAGACTCCGCGGCTCAAAGCCATTTTATGACTAAAGAGTGCTGTCATCGTTTAGGCGTTCAACAACACGATACCGAATGTACTGTAGTAAAGGGATTCGGTGGAGTTGAAAAAATTGTAAAATCGAAATCGATTGATATTAAAATTTTCTCACGATTCGACTCGAATATTAACTTCAATATTTCAACGCTAGTTGTTGATCAAATCACCGACCTTTTGCCCACCGCTGTGGTAGACACATCTGTCTTATCACACTTCCATGGCATAAGACTCGCTGATGAATGTTATAGCATGCCTAATAAAATTGATGTTTTGATAGGCGCATCCCTTTTCCCGCACTTACTATGTCCAGACGTAATTTATTCGTCTAACGACTTGTCCGGGCCCTCGGCTTTGAATACGGTATTTGGTTACGTTATTATGGGCTCAGTGCCGACACTTCAGGTAAATCATTCTTTAACGTGCTGCTCAGTTCTAGAGTCTCCTATCGTTGACAAATTAGTGCAACGATTTTGGGAGCTTGAACAGCCACCCTCCGCACCGCCCATTCAGTGTCCTTCAGACATTGAATGTGAAGAGTTTTATAAATCTACGACATCCCGCGATCCTTTTACTGGTAGATATATTGTTGGCCTGCCATTTAAAGATGACGTTTACTCTCTCGGAGATTCTTATGAAACCTCTCGACGACGATTCATGTGCTTGGAGAGGAAACTTCAAGCCTCGCCTACATTAAGGTTAGCATATGATGACGTCATAAAGGAATACTTAGCTAAAAATTATATATCCCCCGCACCGCCGTATGACTCTCATGAACCCGCTCCAATATATGTCATACCGCATCATGGAGTCTTACGCGAAGATAAGAAGTCAACGCGTCTGCGCATCGTCCTGGATGCTAGCAGTAAGACTAGCACTGGACGATCATTAAATGATATTCTTCATTCAGGACCAAATTTGCAAGGCGACTTGTTCAATATAATTTTAACTTTCCGCTTACATCCAATCGCTATGACAGCCGACTGTCGCCAACAATTTCTGCAAATAGTTGTTCGCGATTCTGATCGTCGTTACCAATGCTTCCTATACCGCTTCCGTCCACAAGACCCACTTGTGTTATACCACTTCAATCGCGTGTGCTTCGGTTTAACTTCGAGTCCATACCATGCATTGCGCACGGTAAGACAGCTCATTGATGACGACAGCGCAAAGTATCCGCTTGCGAGTCGTATCGCATTTACTTCGCTATATATGGACGACATCGCGTTCTCTATGCCCAGTGAATCCGAGGCCAGTGAGACCTCTCGGCAGCTGATAGACTTATTCAAGGGTGCCCAATGGGACCTGATAAAATGGCATAGCAACCGTCGATCTGTTTTAGATGACCTCCCTACTTCCCATAAAATTACAGGAGAAGTAGAGTTCGATAAATCAATGCCACATAAAATACTAGGCTTGCATTGGTCTACCGATAGTGACGCCTTTTATTTTAAGATATCTGTTCCCGCTGATGTGACGTGCACTAAGCGCGCCATCTTATCTACTGTCGCTCGCCTGTGGGACATAATGGGTTTCGTTGCTCCCACAGTAGCGTACGCCAAATTGTTAATAAAGCAGCTTTGGCAACTTAATTTAGATTGGGACGACATACCACCACCGCCAATTATTAAGATGTGGAGGCAATTCTGTGCTGAATTACCAGCTCTTAATGATTTACGTATCCCGCGACATGTTGGTGTATCCAAAAACTGTACTGCGTCACTGCTGGGGTTTTCCGACGCCAGCGAGCACGCATACGGTGCCGTAGTCTACATACATGTAAAGAGCGTCAATGGTAACACCGTCCAGTTGATTTGTGCAAAGACTAAAGTCGCACCGACGAAACCACTATCTATTGCACGCCTTGAGCTTTGTGGAGCGGTTTTACTCTCAAAATTGCTTCGCAGAGTACTCGACAATTATTCTCTTGACCTTGCAATATCAGTCTATGTCTTTGTAGATTCAAAAGTAGCTCTGTACTGGATAAAGAGTTCGCCACACAAGTGGCAGACCTTTGTTGCAAACCGCGTTGTTCAGATTACCGACAATATTCGCGCTGATAACTTTTATCATGTCGCAGGTACTGAGAATCCCGCTGACATACTTTCACGTGGCGTTACGCCAAATAAATTAGTTTCAAACCCCCTGTGGCTCCATGGGCCTCAGTGGACTTCGTTAGATCCATCTCAATGGCCTCTTCGTACTTTAGACAATGAGGTTATTGCAAATATGCCTGAGAAGAAGATTTTGTCGCACACTGTGTGCACATCCGTCTGTAATTCTGCGATTTATGAGCTCGCACTCCGCATCTCTTCTTGGAGTAAACTTCTACGTATAATTGCGTACGTGTGTAAGTTTGCTAAATTATTGCCCCGCCGCAGCACTACTGTAGTGACTGCTGATGATCTCAGTTTCTCTGAGGTTATAATCCTCCGCGCCCTGCAAAAACAGCATTTTGCAGTGGAATATTTAAATATTGAAGGTAACAAACCTTGCTCGCCCGCTTTCAATCGTTTAAGGCCTTTTATTGAGAATGGTTTAATCCGCATTGGTGGTCGTCTTTCGAACTCCGCATTAGATTACACGCAAAAACATCCAATTATACTCCCGCGCAGTGATCATGTAGTGAACATGATCATTGACTATTATCATATTAAAAATTTACACGCTGGGCCTGAATTGTTATTGTCTGAATTGTTATCTGTCTATCTGTCTGAATTGTTATTTCCGGCTTAGACCCCGTCCAACTTACCCTTTGATGGCTGATCTTCCCCATAGTCGTGTAAGACAAGCTATTAAGGCATTTACACACACGGGCTGCGATTATGCCGGTCCTATCGCATACACTCCTGTACTTCGTCGTGGTGTACGCAGCGAGAAGGCGTACTTATGTGTTTTCACATGCCTCACGACTCGAGCTGTACATATAGAAATCGCTACAGATCTTAGTAGTTCTAGTTTCCTCGCTGCGCTTAAACGTTTCCTCTCTAGACGAGGGCCGATTCAGTTTTTATATTCGGATAATGGAACGAATTTTAAAGGTGCCGCTTCGTATCTTCGCGATCTCTATAAATTTCTAAACGTTGAATACCGCCCAAAGCTTGAGCAAGAGTGTGCTGAGAATCGTATAACATGGAAGTTCATCTGTCCCAACTCTCCTCATTTTGGAGGCGCCTGGGAGAGTATGATCAAAGTCGTAAAAACGCATCTGTTCCGAGTTATCGGACATCAGTTACTTTCATACGAAGAGCTTAATACTATTCTTGCGCAAATTGAGTGCTTGCTAAACTCGCGGCCCTTGACAGTATTAAGTTCTGATCCTGCAGAGCCTTCAGCTCTTACTCCGAGTCATTTTTTGAATACCGCACCTTTATTGTCATTACCCGCACCCAAAGTCAAATCTGACTCTACCAGTCTGTTACACAGGCATTCTTTACTGGATAAATTAGTTCAGTCGTTTTGGGACCGGTGGAGGACGGAATACCTTCACGGATTACAAGTTCGTCAGAAGTGGAACACCCCGTCTACGGCTATCGTACCAGGCATGGTTGTAATTGTGATAAATGATAATGAACCGCCCCTTGCTTGGCCATTAGCGATTGTCGAGTCTGTTCATCCTTCGAAGGATGGCGTAGTTCGAGTAGTGACCGTGAGAACTACTAAGGGAACATATCTCCGTCCTGTTGCTCGTATTTGCCCTCTCCCAAGACAATAAATCACGATTATTTTGATTATAATTATTTATCTAAATTAGGAATTAAGTTTATATTTATATATATTTAAAAAGTATTAAACCGCAATATTATATTTATGTATACATTTTCTCGCTTACCAAGTAAGGTTAGTAGATGAGACATGCGCATTGAGCGCATCCTCTCACTTTATATACCGCTTATTTATTTGTTTTCCTTTTACTTTTTATATTACGGTTGTCTTTTAAAGGTGACCCTTTAAGGGCGGGAGGAAATGGTAACGCCAGTTAACAATCTACTTTATCAACATTACATTACATATCGCATTGAGTTCGTCCTAAGTTATATCTACTTTATCAACATGAATAGTGCATATTTTTTGTTTCCTTCCTTCCTTCCCTTTCCTACCGCACGCGCTGCCGCCGAGGTGAAAAAGAGGATCTCGGCGCGCGTCATTATACTAAGTGACATTACGTTCTCCGCAACGCACGGTCACCCGTCGCGTCTTATATATATTAACCGCAAACCGCGCAGGATGAACATTGAGTTCTCCTGTTTATGTTTAATATTCACCGCATCAGACATTGTGTCTTTGTAACTCATAAAAGTGTGAGACGCCCCCGTAAGGGCAAAGGTCGAGAGTGTGGGACTTCACGAAACTGTTAACCGAGAGTGCGTGTGCGCCGAACCACGTGGCGAGCTAGCTGTATAGCAGACACTCCAGGAGGAAGGCGCGGCAGCCCTCATCAGGTCAGTGCGTGCTATCCCACCTATTTATTTTCCCCTTTGCCGTATGCACCAAAATTACAGTCCACTAAATCTTTATCGAAGATACCTTAAGTTACTGGCGTCTCCACATACCATTCATCAGATTGCGGTCAAACTTAGTCAACTTTTTGGTTGCACTTGTGCGAAGGTTATACGCATGGTACAATTAAATGACACGAAGTGGCGTGCGTATTATACCGACTATTTATTTGAAAGTTATAGAAAGTTATATATCATTCTAATTCAATGATTGTATTATCATTCCTAATTATACAATATAACTGTTTCACATTTTTAATGATATTTCCACAATTATTTCTTCTGCGGCAGCTATGGCAGCCGGGTACGAGCTAGTAAGATAATATAAAAAAATATAAACTTTGAATTACATAGTCATTAGTTATTAACAACGTCATTTTCGAAATTGAAATTACAATATAAAAAAATTACTGAAATTATCATAAAGTCCTACTTTCTGTGGTATCGTCCCAAGAATGCTCGCTACGTGTCCTCACTGAATGGCTGTATTTAGCCTTCAAGCGAGGAAACAACAAACTAAACAACTGCTTATTACGAGCAGCGATGATCAGTCACAGATATAGTTTTTTAGGAACTACACCGCACGTGCATCCTACGGACCAATAGTCTCTACAGCAAATTACACAAATATGTACTTATCTTCCAGATACTCTGGGCTATTTACTTGGTTCAGTTGCCTCTAATGCCACCCCTGCTTTAGACGAGGTACACCTGAGATGGGATGCTATCAAAGTGTTCGCAAGTAGTATCCCACACTAAAGCTTTATCTCTCTCTCTCTCTCTCTCTCTCTCTCTCTCTCTGTAAAGCAACCAAACCCATACCATCGGTATCGTCTCTAAATATTCTACAAAGATCTTAAACCGAGGAAACATTTATAGAGATACGAGCTGCACTACGGACTCCCCGAGCTCGATATTTGAATGGAGCCAGGGAAAAACGAGCACTTGGAAGCATCAAGTGGTGCAGCCTCACCAAAGTCGCGAAAGATAGTCAAGTGGCGCATCGCCAATCGACATACCAACACTCCTCTTTCCTTACGACTCCACCTCGACTACAGCAGTCCAGGGAGAGGAATCTCCTCTAGCCGCAGCCCACTAACACACATCCAACGTGGCTCGACATCATCAGGCGATTTTTCGAGACTTGGCTAGGCTAGACTAGGCCCTTGAGTTTGGTGGAAAATGAGGAAAGAAGAAATAAAAAAAACATTCGAAATAATAATCTATTTGTTCCAAACATGATCATTTTGTTTCGGACGCCAATTCACTATATTTATGCTTTTAAGCCATAATTTTAATCTACGTTCAATTGGAAACCTGTTAATTAATAAACATTTGATAATCATCCGTTGTTGGCGACTTTTTTGTTAACACATATGGGTAGGAAAGAACATCGATAAGTATTATAGACAAGGAACTCGACAACCCTATTGAATTTTATTGTTTATCAAAACTCAGTAATATACACCCAAATATGTTGGTATATATGATATTAAGATTAGTAACAAATTTTTGAGTACTTGTATTATCAAATAGTTTTAATTTGTTTAATATTTGCTGCAAATTTACTTACTTGTGAAATGTTATACTACTTTCCTTTTGGTAACGAGTTTTACAGATTACGCACACTCTCATTATTAATAAAAATAATGCTTATTATGTAACTAATATTATACACAATCAAACAACAAAATACCATCTTTTTTAATTTAAAAGTTCAAAATGCAGACTTATTAAATAAGAAAATATAAATAAGAGAACAGACTTTGGCATGTTATGTCAATTTTATTTTTCAAGACATCCTTTAGCGGCGCTTCAAATTGGCACAGTCATTTTGTATGGTATAGCCAGTCCAGCGTACTTGTATATATAGAGGTCAGTGCTTCTGAGATGACTGGCGTGGGTCTGTCAAGTGTCTATAAAATTACCAAAGAATATAAAGACACAAAAGAGTTTCAAAAACCGAAAAAGAATGGAACTCAACTATCTTTCATACAAAAATTTGATGAATTTACTTTCGCTGCAAATCAACGAAAGGTTCACGCATTTTTCTACAGGAACGAGATTCCGACTATTGAAAAGGTAAAGTTATTATTAATTCTTTAACCCCTCGTTGCTGACATCCTCGGTTGTTTAAACCTATGCTTTAACCTGTGTTGCCTGTCTACTTTTTAACTGTAATGTAAATGCTTATTTCATTTTTTTTCATTCATCAAGAGATAGCTGGTGATCCAGACATGCCTGTTATGTCGAAATCAACATTAAGAAAAGTATTGAAGCATTTAAATTTTAAATACGCAAGTCGCAAACGTCGAAGCGCGCTAGCAGATCGCAAGAAGATAGTACTATATTGTCAAAAATACTTGCACCAAATGAAACAATATAGAAGAGAAGGCAGGTTTATATACTACCAGGATTAAACGTGGGTAAGGCAAGTATTAAATAATGTGGTAATTAACTTATTATAACCTATTTTTTCTTCAAAGTATTAATTGGTAATCAAATTCTGTGCATAAGTAACACTTAAATTAACTTTGTTAATACATTTCTGTTGACAAAATGAAGAATAATAAATAAAGAAATCCATATTTATAGGTAACATTTTTCAATGTACATGCATATATAACTGTCCTCATCTATTAGTGAAATATTAAATATATTTTATTTTCAGGACATACCGTCAATAAAGTGTGGTATGGTACCAACATTCAATCTTCACGACAAGCTTTCCTCGATAGCTTGACAACAGGACTTAAGGCACCTACAGGCAAAGAGAAGCGACTTATAGTTAGCTATATAGGGAGCGAAGAAGGATATTTGGAAGATGGCTTATTGGTTTTTGAGGCAAAAAAGGCTTGGCAGATTACCACAAGGAGGTGACTGGGCAAGTATTTGAGGAGTGGTTCACAAAAATACTTCCAAAATTAAAACCAAACTCGGTATTAATGTTGGATAATGCTCCCTATCATTCGAGGAAGGTAGAAAAAGAACCAACAAGTGCATGGAGAAAAGGCGATATCCAAGCGTGGTTGACTTCAAAAAATTTAAATTTTGAAGAAAAAATGCTAAAAGTTAATTTATTGGAAATTGTGGGTTAGGAGAAATATACAAATACCAACAGCGTATTGTAGACGAGATGGCCGCAGCACAAGGCATTACTGTGCTTGACTTGTGCTTAGACTGCCCCGTATAATTGTGAGCTCAACTCTATTTAATTGGTGTGGGCTCAAGCGAAAGGGCATGTCGCAAGACACGAAAGAAGTTTTAAAATGGCGGAAGTTAAAAAACTATTACTGGAAAGTATAAGTAATGCTACTCCTGATAAATGGCAAGAATGTATCAGCCATACAATCAAAGAAGAAGATAAAATGTGCACTCTCGACGATTTGATTGACACAGTCGCAGACTCTTTAATAATTCATGTCAGCGATGATGATGATGATGAAGATAGTGATATAAGTATTAATGATGATTAAATATTTTAATAAAAATATGTAATCTTTACTTGTGCGTTTTTTATTGTTTGTGGTGAAAAACGACGTACTTGCCGTAAAACCACTTTTAATGTGGAGCACCGCACTTAATAAAATGAATACATTCACTAACAAATTAAATGTATGTATAGACTCAGATGTTCAGACTCGTATTGAAATTGAAAAATGTGTCCGGCATGCTAAAAAAATTATAGCTGTCAGAATTCTACGGAATGAAAAATCAGACTATAATTAGATAGTTGTCACTGATATAAATTCGGAAAATGTGTTATAACTAAGTACACGAATTTTTAACGTAGGACTTAATATTTTTAATTTGAAATAAGTATGAAATAATCAGACAAATAAACTTGAGTTACTACCCAACAGCCCGCTCTAGGAAGTTTTCAGTATGTCAACATGCCCATGATCGTCCCAACCATTACATCTTCGGATAGTCCGACACTGTATAAACCTCTAGTTATTTTGATCGCTTAGGCACGTTATGAACTTGCGGGACTATCGTCATCGACTGTCCACAGGATTGGGCTGTCCCCGAATCACGAATAAAATGAAGATGTGGCTTAAAAAGCATGCATCCAAGGTGAAAACCGTAAAAAATTGTCAAATCTCAATCCACTATTTTCTATGCTCGAAGATCCACTTATTAAACCCCTATTATACTACCCTGAATCATGGTCCCTACATGATTCAGGGTAGTGCAATAAGAGTAAGGGAGTAAGGGTCCTTAATTAGGGTGTCAAAGTGGACCCGGTCTGCAGTGCCCTTGCCACTGTGCTGTGTATAATAACACTAAGGGAGTGGACCCGGTCCGCACTGCCACCGTGCAGTGTAATGCACGGTGGCAAGGGATGATTATTTATTCAATATATATGTATGTATATATTTAAATGGTGATAAAAACATCGAAAAAATATATCGATATATCGTATATAGACTTCGATGTTTTATTGAGCGATGTTGCATTCTATGGAGGTACTTACTCGGAAAAAATTACAACTCGAGTTAACTGGAGTTGAAATTCACACAACTCGAACTGAACTTGAGTTACGCAATTACAATCAATTTGTTACAATTACTTTAAAAATATTTTTATCCAATAAATGTCCATCCCTATGACAGAGTAAGGGCGTAAAATCGGAGTAGTGTAATAACTGACATCCCTAATTAGGGGCCTCGCCCACTCTTCATTCAGGGCCCTGATTCATGTAATAGGGCAAAAACGTAGACAGAGCGTAGACAGATAAACCTATAGACAAATTGACGCCTTCTTTCGCATTCGCACACGTAAAAGATAGATTTATGCATACGTCTTGCATAGAAATGAGACAGAGCTGTGTGATTGTTTGTCCCTTTCTCCGTGCCGGTTTTTTTGTTTAGCAAACTACACTTTGCTAAGCAACTTTGACAGTTCGTAGCGATCTAAGGAGTTTACAAGTTGGTTTAAGTGAGAAAAAAGTATTTGTGAGCTTAGGATTGGTGAATCTTGTTCAGTTCAGTTCTTAGAACAATTAAAAATTTTATCTAAACATGTTTAAAAGTCATCAAGATTATTGTATAAACTAAAACTACGTTATCGTCCTTTCTCACTCGAGGCAACGCTATTCATTAGTCTATAGGTTTCTCTGTCTACGGGCAAAAACTAACAAGAGTAAGTAAGAAGCATTTTTCTTGCTTTCCAGCTCTGAGTTCTAGCCCTTCTGAGCCTATAATTTCTTGCGGAATCTTCCTTTTTATATATTTCTTCTACACAATATGCTGATGCGTAACATTGTAAAGTTTTTGGGGGAGAGTTTGAGAGAGTTTGAAGAAAACAACGAAAAAACTCTTATGAATTTGTAAAGGACAGTTCCAGTAGTGAACACGATGATGATCATGATAATAACGAACCAAATTTAGTTTGTGCACCATTATTTTAATGATAAATAACTTGAAGCTACAATTCCTTGTTTTATTTCACACTAAGCGCTTTCACAAAAATTATTTCGACTCGAACTTATTCTAATAAATATTCTGACCGACCGAATAAAATTATGCACAAGGCGAAGTAGTTATTGTGGGTGGGATATTATTATCGTATTAATAATCTATTATTAATTCAATATATAGAATATACAGAATAGAAATTGTTCAAAATACCAAATTCGTTCAGCATAAACATGCAACTATCGATTGCAAGTTTTATGAGAATAATAATCGTAAAGATTCATTAACTATACACCACCTTATTCGTACAGGAGCTGTTAAAATTATCATGTTAAATTTGACATATACTCTATGGTCTGTCACTGTCACAGACTACTAAGAGGATACGTCACTGTCAGTTTTGTTTACAAACACGAACAGTTTTATGAGGAATTAGTAGGAAGAAAGTAATTGTAATTCTTAAGACTGATTTTGCAAATCAAAATAGAGCAAACAGATGTCTACGCAAACAGATTTTGGTCCTGATTCAGGGGGAAGAGTAAAGGTAGATTTATATTCATATGTTAGGGCGATTTATAATTATCCATTGGCGTGAGAAAGTTAGTTAAAACATAAGTTAAGTAAATAATTATCCAGATTGTCTTACTAGTCCCTATAAAATGCAAATAACTTGTTATTTTTCATCGAATTAACTATTTTATACTCATATTGGAGAGGTTATCCGCATATTAATTTTAACAAATATATAACCTTCGATAATAATTATACCTGAAGTAAAAGAACCAATAAAATAACATTTCCACAGAGAATCCACTACATTATATCAAAAAGTGGGTGTTGTAAGAGGCGAGAGAGGGAAATGAAGAAAGGCCTGCCAAAAATTTTAACTACGGCAATTAAAAATGAAGCAATGTTTCAAGGAATCCATAGGATGTTATGATTTAATATATATATATATAAATACGCAAAATAAGGCACTCTTTAATAAGTGTTATTAAATAAGCAATATCCCTTTTAAACAAATATTTATTAATTGATTGTTTAACATAACTAATAAATATTTCAATAAGTGCTACTTGTTAAACAACTGTTTTATGTCACTTGTTTGATAAGTAGCATTAATTTATTACGTTTATATATACCTAATTATTTAAAAAAGGGAGACATATTCATTAACAACTATTCAAATATTGTTTCAGGGCTTGGTCATAGTGAAGCCAATAGTATATGGCAACATAGCCAGGTATTTCGGCAAGAAGCGAGAAGAAGATGGTCACACGCATCAGTGGACTGTGTATGTCAAGCCCTATGCAAATGAAGACATGTCATCATATATAAAAAAAGTGCACTTCAAACTACACGAAAGTTATGCTAATCCTAACAGAATAGTCACAAAACCACCCTACGAGTTGACTGAGACTGGTTGGGGAGAGTTTGAGATTGTTATAAAAATATATTTCCATGATCCCAATGAAAGACCAGTAAGTATTTTATCTATACAAATAAATAAGTAAGCATTTTATCTTGTTACGTGGTAGAGCCATGCTGCAGTTATATTAGTAGTATAGTTATAACACAAATGGGTTGGCTCGACCGGGGAAGGACCACGCTCTCACAGAATACCAGCGTCAAATAGTAGCTTAATGCTGCTGTGTTTCGTATGGTGAGTGTAGAGAACCGGAGACCCTTTTTACTGGAAACAAGGCATATCATCTAAGTCCTCACTGATGACAACGCAAGTGCATTTTGATTCATAATCAAGGATAAATGTAGATGTCTATGGGCCACAGCAACCACTTATCATCAGGTGGGCTATGTGCTCGTTAGTCATCCTATCCTATAAAAAAAAATAAAGAAAAAAATTTAAGTGTTTGTTTGTAATGTCAAAATAGCAGCTTTTTACTATATACACATGAAAGTATATATGGTACTTATGAAGAAAAAAAAACAATTTTTAAAAAAATTGTGTCCGTCTGTCTGTTCCCGCTGATCGCAGAAATAGTTGACGGATTTGACGGGACTTTCACTGGCATATAGCTAATGTTATAGGGAGTAACTAAGGCTACATTTATTTTAGAAAAAGAATTTGGGTTCCGCGCCAAAAAAAAATTTTATACCCTAGATTACATGCGGGCAAAGTCGTGGAGAACAGCTTGCTTATAAATAACATGATATTGACTGATAAAATTGTTTTTTTTTTAAATGTATAAACCAATTTTTTTATATCTTGATTATTTGATGATTTAAACCTTACTTCTTACTTCCGTTGGCGCTACAACCCTTTGTGGGTCTTGGCCTCCTCCACAATCTTCCTCCAGTTGTCACGCTGTTTGGCTACCTTCTTCCAGCTGGAAAACTTTCCCATCTTCCTGAGATCTTCTTCCACACAGTCACTCCAAGGCTTTTTAGGCCTGCCTCTCTGTCTCTTTTGTCAAAATTTTTACGGCTCTTGTGTCCAGCATTCTTTCAAGGTGACCCACCGAATTAAGTCGCTGCGACTTACAGAACCTGACGATGTTCTCGTGCCCGATAAGTGCGTTCAGTTCATTGTTCATGCGTTGACGATAGATACCGTCATGCTCTTTTATGGGACCATAGATTTTTCTCAGCATTTTCCTTTCGAACATGGCAAGCTTCAGTTCGTCTCTCTGGGATAAAGTCCAGGTTTCACAGGCATAAGTCACACCAGGCCTGATAATGGTGTAGTAGATGGTGAGTTTCGATTTCACACCAAGCAGCTTAGAACCCAGGAGTTTGGCACATGCATAATAACATTTATGCCCAGCAACTATCCGTGCCTCAATCTCTTTGTCAGATCTATTTTGGGAGGTAATCGTTGCTCCTAGATACTTGAAGCTGCTCACGCCTTTTATAGTTTGATTGCCAACATTAACGTTTTGTGGCTGTCCAGGTTGTCTAGCTGTTGCAAGGTACTCAGTCTTGGATGCATTTACACGCAGTCCAAAAGTCGCGGCTTCGGTCTCCAGCATTAAACAGTGGTCGATCATCCTGTTTCTTGACCTGCTGGTAATAACAATATCAGCGGCATACGCAGCGACTTGAGTGGTGTAGTTAATCAGGCCATTGATGTTCAATTTACGTGTGGCAGCCTCAAGTGCCAAACTGAAGACTATAGACGATTGTGCGTCTCCTTGTTTCACTCCCGAACGGATCTCAAAAGGCTTGGACAGGTCATTCTGTATGGCTAAAAAGCTTTAGAGTACGCCCAAATGTAGCATGCTGGAGAGTATTTGTGTACGGTTCACACTGTCAAATGCCTGCTTGAAATCCACAAATGCGATTTAATGTTGTATTCATACGCCTTTTCCAGTGTTTGCTGCAGGAGGTGAATCTGGTCTACAGTAGAACGATTAGGTCGGAATCCGCATTGGTACTCTCCCAATATCTACTCAGCAGAGCCTCCTATAAATAACTCCTGACAAAAGTTTATAAGCCGCTGAGAGGACTGTAATACCTCTGTAATTGCTACAGATACTCTTATTCCCTTTCTTGAATATCGGTTCAATAATACCTGAATTCCACTCCTCGGGTATTCTTTCTTCCTCCCATATAAGAGTAACGAGTCCGTGTATTCTCTCCACGATACCGCTTCCGCCTCTTTTGAGTAGCTCTGAGGTGATAGTATCAAGCCCTGGTGCCTTGTTGTTCTTCAGACTACGAATGGCTTGATGGACTTCCATTTTTGTGGGTGGTTCTAATCGCTCCTCAACGTTGAAAAAGATGGTCTCTTTATCTGTTGCATTTGATATGTTTAGGAGTTCGCTAAAATATTCCCGTCATCTCTTAAGCACGTCCTTTTCTGTGATTAGACTCCCTGACTTGTCTTGGCATGCATTGGTTTTGGGTTGATATCCCTTACAAAAGCTGTTTATTTCCCTATAGAAGGGACGTGTAAAATTACGTACTCTCAGGTCTTCCATTCTCTTGAATCGCTCTCTTCCTGCGTTCCTTTTTTTGCGTCTCGCCAATTTCCTACATTTGTTTCTCTCAGTCTTACAAAGTTCTTCGTTTCTTACACTGTTTTTTGTAGATGTCTAAGCCGAATTTCATTCTTTTTAGTAAGTGCTTGCATATATTCTTCATCGAACCATTCCATATTTCTTGTACGTTTTGCCTTTCCAATAATATTTTTGGCTGACTGTCACTGCTGTTTTTATATTTTACCACTCCTCATCAATGTTGTTAGACGGGACATGTTTAGTAAGTTGTCTTCCTAATTCTTGTCCATACAATTTTTCGTTAGTAGCATTTTTTAGTTTGTCGGGGTCCCATTTTATGCGTTTCTCACATTTAGTGTTCTGAATTTTAGAAGTCTTTTCCTTTAAGGAAGCAACAACCAAAAAATGGTCAGAGTCACAGTTGGCACCTCTGTATACCCTTACGTCTTGAACTTGAACGTTGGACAGCCTACGCTTGCTAAATAACACATGATCAATTTGATTGTATTGAGCCCTACCGGGAATCTTCCAGGTGCCTTTGTGTATATTTTTGTGTGGAAATTTCATGCCACATATAAAAAGATTGTTTGCTACTGCAAAATTGCACAAAAGTTCTCCATTGCCACTGGTGTCTTCATGCAGAGAATGCTTACCAATCACGTCTGCATAAACATTCTCTTTCCCAACTTTTGCGTTGAAGTCACCTAGAACACAAAGAGCATCATATTTCGGTACTTTACTGCATAGTGTGAAGTTCCTCGTAAAAATTTTCTTTGTCTTTGTCTGATGCATCTTCCGTTGGTGAATATGCACAGACATATGTAGTATTGTAGAGCTTTCCTTTAATACGTATTTTGCATAGTCTGTCGTTGACTGGTTCAAAGCCCAGTACGCAACTTCGAAGCTTTTTAGTGATGATGAAACCAGTGCCGCGGTGTCTCTGAATGTCGGCACAGCTGTAGTGAAGTGTATACTTGTACTTGTCTATGGTGCCAGTTCCCTGCCATCTGATTTCTGGAAGTGCTATTAGATCGAGGTTGTATTTCTTCAGTTCGTGGCCGACTTCATCCATTTTTCCAGCTTGTAGCATAGTTTGCACATTCCATGTACCGATTCGTAGGCTAAATCGTTTTTCCATAAGTTTTTGCCAAGGTCGTTGGGTTTTAAGCAATCTGGATTTTTCTGTATTGGACTTCGGAACGTTTGGGTTTTTACCTTGTAGGTTGTTGGCCCTACGAAGAATCCTCCTCCTTTACCTCCTTTACACAGGCGGAGTTGATGATTTAAATAAATAAAAAAAATAAAAAAATAAAAATGTTTTATTTTTCAGGCATCGTAGGCCCATAACATGTTAGTACCTAATACAAATAAAACTTAAGAACTAATGTTAGTACACAAAACAAATAAAAACACAATAGAAATAAAAACAAAGTAAAAATTCACACAATGCATACAATTTTTATAGATTTATCAAGCTCACTTTATTATATGTAGCCTGACAAACCTACCTAGTGTCGGGCCATCCAGCCTCTCCGCAAAGACCCTCAGGATACTATTCGAGCTCCCTCTCACTCTGCGCATTAATGACTCCACCTTTTTACGCATGATCGCGAAGTAGTCATCAGTATGCGCATCGGCGAACATGCCTGATGCACTACAATAAGGTGGAAGCCCCAATAATAACCTGAAGGCATTGTTATATTGAATACGCAGGGTATTGCTTGCCTTTTGGGTATGATTGGCCCAAAGGCTGCTGGTATAAAATGATTGGCAGTAAGCCTTGAACAGTGTAATTTTAACTGGTACAGAGCAAGCAGCAAACCTTCGAGCCACCATATTACCTCTCACAGCTAGAACCCTGCGTTCCCTTTCGATATCTAGATCATCCTTTAAATCCTCTGTGACAATGTGACCCAGGTATTTAAAATGAGTTACTCTCTGTAACAGTGAACCATTAAGCTTTACTGGAGGAACACATATTGGACTTTTATTTCTACCTCTGAAAACTAACAGTTCACTTTTTTTAGCATTATATTTTAATCCATGCTGCTCAGCATAATTCTCACAAATGGAAAGCAACTTTCGTATTCCACAGATTGACGGGCTCAGCAGCACCATTTAAACCACAGCAACAATTTTTTTTTATTACAGTTAGGGTGACAAATAACACTGGTCGGCATCAAAATAAGAGCAAAAAAATGTATATATGGAAGTTATTACGTTAGTTACGTTAAATCCAAATATGTAGTTAGAATTCACCTAGCACGTCTAGTTTCGAAGCAATAGCATTTTTTGTTTGCACTAGAATTGTTTGCTTATAGTTGCAGGCAGCGGTATTTGTGAACGTTGGTATGTACATGTATTTAGTTGTGTTCTGAGTCTGTTCTACTGTTCAAATCAAAGTTGGTAGATAAAGAAAGAAGAGCATGGGTAGCTTTTGAAAATGTATGTCACAATTTTCTTGGCAATAAAAAGGCTGAAAATTACACAGAGCTGATAGAAGAACTGCTTTCGTCGTATCATCAACTTGGATGCAATATGTCTTTAAAAATTCACTTCTTGCATTCGCATTTAGATTTTTTCCCAGAAAATCTTGGTGCCGTGTCTGATGAGCATGGTGAAAGATTCCACCAAGACATTGCTCATATGGAAAAAAGATACAGCGGCAAGTGAACCCCAGCAATGCTAGCTGATTTTTGCTGGGAAATAAATCGAGAAACAGCAGTTAAAGTGTATAAAAGAAAGCGATCTACCAAATAGTTATCATTTTTATGTTTTTTTGTAAAACTCATCAATCAGTGTAAATTTTTTCGTCTAAAATATATACATATTTAATATATATATCAATACCGATATTTTATTTAAATGTAAATATCTGAAAAGCTAGAGGTGATAGTTGAAATCTTTAAACAGATTTGGACTCAACAAATCAAAGCCAATAGAAATCACATAGTAAACTTATTGCTCCCGGATTTTTTTTTTTGCCGACCAATGTAATATAAAATTGGATCCCCGATTTAGAATCAAAATGCAGATGCATTGTCACCCCTAAGGAATAAAATGTAATACCTCACTGCCAATAGTTTACTGGCTCGCATCAGCCAAACAAAGTATAACAACACTGCATTGCAATTTTATACTGATTTAATTGCCCTTTTGGTCCAGAGGTCATGAGCATGACTGCTGATCATGTGGTCCCGAGTTCAAACCCAGGATCGGGCCAAATTGATCAATTAAATTTGATTCTATTGCAATTGCAATACTTCTCCAGTAATCGACAGTATTGCTCCAACACATAAAGCTATTCCTACTTAACTACCCAATACTGCAGAAAGCTATCAATAATGCAGGTGATTAAATAGTATCACAAATGTACATGCCAACTTGGAGAATTCCTCTAAACCTATCCTTGACTAATGTGGACAGCCACAGTTACAAAAATAGAATTTATGTTAAAATATGAATATTTACTATATTTTTAAATACTAGCTTGCCAGGCAGACGTTGTTCTGCCCTTCCGACGACATTTTGTCATGTCCTATTAAATATTCTTTAATTCGCAAAAAAAAAATGTGGGTCACTCATGGACAAAAAGACTATCCTATCTCCCAAGTTGGACCAAACTGCACACGGTGTGCAAATTTGATTAAAATCGGTTAAGTAGTTGAGGAGTCCATCGTGGACAAACAATGTGACAAGTAATTTATATATATTAAGATTACTGAATTTACAGTGAAGAAATACTTTTTTTCAGGTCACACTCTACCACATTCTAAAACTGTTCCAATCACCAGTAAACGAAAGTGCCCCACCTACTATAGGCCGTGCGTTGGTCAGCGAATCGTACGAGGAGATAGTTTTTCAGGAACCGACACAGTTTATGCAGCACATGCTGAGTAACGTCAAACCTATTACCAATGGACCTTGGACCCATGATACCAATTGTGAGTACTTATGAACTCATTTTTTTTTTTTGTAGAATAAGGGTGACAAATGAGCACACAGTCCACCTCATGATAAGTGATTAAGAATCATAATGCGATGTCACTTGTGAGGATTAAGATGGAATGTCTCGTTTCCATTAAAAATCGTCTCCGGTTATCTACAAACACCATACGAAACACAGCAGCGTTAAGCTGATATTTTATGCTGGTATTCTGTGAAAGCGCGCTACTAATATGCAGCATGGCTCTATCAACTGCCATAAACGTTTCACCACACATAGCATCAGTCATCCGCTTACTATGTTATCACTAGCAGGCGTAGGGTAGATTAACATTTTTGCGAGTCAATTATAGACAACTGCTGTGTAGTGGTGGTGCCAGAGAATCTTCTACCCTATATCATCTCGTGGATGTTGTAAGAGGCGTCAGAGTGAAATGAAATGGGAGATGAGCATGGGATGAACAGAATCTTCCTGATACAAAATCTAATTATTGTAAAAATGCGGAAGCCTACCCCAGGTGTGGTAACAAACATCCTCGGCACCTTGACATAGTAGCCTAGAAAGTCACAGCGTTGAGGGCTGTGGGTTCAACAATTGTTCTACAAATAATTGTTTTGCTTCCAGATGTTTGTCCTTGATATATGTAAACTGCCCCCGTGATACAGGAGAAAATCCTAATGGTTTTACTTCTAAGTTAACAGATTTATTTTTTAAATTACATAAAATAAAATATTATCCTTAATCTATTGGTGAGATTTATATTCAGCATGGATTATTTATGTATCTTTGTTCCCATTTACCATCATCCCATTATCATACCAGGAATTTAACTACAACCCTTGCGCAGAATGTGTGGTCATATATTTAAGAAGCACTGTTAGCAGTACTTCAGACAAAGTATGGAATGCAAAATTAAAAAAAAAATTAGTAACGCTAATAACATTTCTAATACTCCCGTTAACCACTCTAATTAAGTTTAAAGTGATTGTGTTGAGAGTAGTTTACAACAGTAGGCGAATGGCGGTTTCGAACCCACGACTAAAATCGGCGAAACAAAGAAATCGGCGGAAGTGGGAGGGCTGATCATCAGCAACCTCTTCTCCTTCGAGCGGCTTATATGCGGGGAACACTTTGATTATGAATTTTATGTTTAATATTTATACATACTTTTATCGTACCACTTTCTAGTTGAAGAAAAGAAAGAGAAAACTCTGGAAAGGATAATAGCAGCACAGGCGAAGGTGAGAAACGAGATATCTGATTTAAAAGAAAAGTTGCATCTGGCAAAGGAAACTATTTCCAAATTCAAGGAAGAGATCGCGAAGATTCAGAATAACCCATCCTCTAATATCTTATCTGCTGTATAAATGAAAATAGACACTTCTTGTAAAATTATGGTAACAGTAATTAATTAATTTAGGTACAAGGAGACTTCAAAGCTAAAAGTATTATTGGAATATAAATAAGTTTAGGACGATGAAATTTTTAAGGTAACAATACGGTTATGCGATTTGTGGTTTAAACTTAATTGTAAATAAAACATTTTTTGTACAAGAGTGTATGTTCATTACGACATTGAACCCGAAATCCTTTCTTCAGAATAATATTTAATCTCTACTGTATAAATAAAATGCAAGCTTAAATTTAACATTGGAACTTTATTTTGTAATTGTTTGCCGGCTGCACAGTGCACACTTTGAATACTAGAGATCAGAAGGGTAGTTACCAATATAAAAATTAGTAAACTTAAATGAAAGTGTTGCAAGTAAAACATACAGAGAATAATTATCAAATACGCATAAATATTAACGTTTGATAATTTATTAAACAATACATATAAATTAAATTCAAGTGTCTAATCCGTTATAATGAAATAACTGACTTCTATTTAGCTCAGGGGGTTATTGCATGCCTTAAGCGCAAAGCGCGTAGGTATGTTCTACTAGCGCTTAAAAATCAGGGATCCAAAGTTTTGTCGCATGAAATCGTCACTAACATATTGAGCATGTAAGTAATATATAAAGCATTTTGTATGAAAGATAAATGATTGTTAAACGTATTTTTAACATTTTTTGAATCGATTAATTGCTATTTCGACATTAAAAAAGTGATTTATCAAGTCCACATGAAAGGTTAAACACGATAACTTTAAAATATTAATTGTCCAACTCAATCTGTTTTTTAATCTCTTCATCTTTTTTTTTATAGGATAGGGTGACAAACGAGCACACAGTCCACCTGATGGTAAGTGGTTGCTGTGGCCCATAGACATCTACGTCTATCCTCGATTACGAATCAAAATGCAGATGCGTTGTCACCCGTGTGGACTAAGATGGAATGCCTCGTTTCCAGTAAAATGGGTCTCCGGTTCTCTACACTCACCATACGAAATACAGCAGCATTAAGCTACTATTTCACGCTGGTATTCTGTGAGAGCGTGGTCCTTCCCCGGTCGAGCCGACCCATTCGTGCTACAACTATACTACTAATATAACTGCAGCATGGCTCTACCACGTATAAAATCCATCCATCCAACCATCTATCATGTGAGAAACCATGGAATGTAAATGGCTTTTTGTTTTCTTTAGTTATAATTAATTTTTATTCGACTGAAAAATTCCGAAAATTCGGTGTCTTGAGCAGCCTTGTAATAATATACTTTACAAAATACACTTTGACTCACTGTGGGCTCGGACGTCGTCGTGAGTGGAGTACTGCATCGTTTGTTTACAGCGAATCGTGATGAAATATATCGATCGCTGTAAAAATACAAAATATATATTAACGAGTCAGGTAAAAAATAAAACTAGTTTTTACGGTAATGTCTGAGTACAAATACCTTAAAATTAAAGTAATATTAAAGTTGATTTCTGATCGTTTTAAAATAATTCTCTGAAAAGATTTTTCAATAAACATAAGTATATACTAATAACTTTTTTGAATCTCAGTAATAATAACAAAGTAAAATTAAAAAAATCTATAGTTGATTTTTTTACATTTTTTCACGATTATATGAGCATTATGAGTCGTGCACTTTTGGATTTTCCAAACTTTTTTATTGACGTTTGGACAAAATTATCGAAAAATTAGAAGTATAGTAATAAGGTTATTAGTAAAAATTGTGTGTGTTTAAAATACTTTAAAAAATTGATGTATAATATGAGCGCTACGGCATGCACATTTGGATTTACCAAAAGTTTCTGAAAATTATTATGACATAAAAAAAGTGTTTGACCAGGCTAATGAATTACGAAATAATAGAGAGCAATTCCTGGAGGGGTCATCCGAAAAACTAGAAAAAATGCTTCTGAAAAAATTAAAATAGGATAAAATAAATGGTCTCTGATTATCTTAACACTGTTACATTGATAGATCATACCAGGAAAAGCCGGGGCAGGTGGCTAATTAATAATATTGTGCGCGCCACAATTAATGCCTGGTACATAGCGAAAATACAATCAAATAGTTGTTACGCGCCTTAGCCGACGGCACTAGCGCCATCTAGTCTCGAACCGAAGAACTAAACTTCTTGAAGTTGAAACTCGAACTCTCGGTACCTTGCGCGTGTTTACTTACTTAATACTTAATATTCTGGATATTTCGGTGCTAATTTGAATTTATAGGCGCTGCAATGTGCAATCGGTGAAGTATTGAATTTGGCGAGACAAGCGAAGCTTCGGAGCGGAATAAAGTGAATCAGTGTGATTAATTATTGGTGTTTAAGTTTAATTAGTGTAAAGTGAATTAAAGTGTTAATTTAGGTAATTCTATCGGCAATTTTTATTGTCACGAACCCTAAGCTCGTAACAATTGGTGTCAGAAATGGGATTAAATCATGCCGATTTTACCTAAGGAGGAAACGGAGGGTGTCCGTACCCGAAGTCAACGCCAGCAGGAGACGTATCAAAGAAGATTTGGTGGTGTAACGCCGCAGACATCGGAGGGCCAGCCGCCGGCTGCAGGCCCGTCAGTAGCACCTACATCTGCAGCACCTGACTTAGGTGCTCTGATGGTGATGCTGCAGGAGCAGGCTCTCCGACAGGAGGAGCAGGCTCGCCGACAGGAGGAACAGGCTCGCCGACAGGAGGAACAGGCTCGCTGATAGGAGGAACAGGTCCGTCAGTTGAAAGAGCAGCTGCAGAGCGGACAAGAGGAACAGGCCCGCCGACAGGAGGAACAGACCCGTCGGTTGGAAGATCAGCAGGCGGAACAGGCTTGTCGGTCGGAAGAGCAGATGCTCCTCATGAAGGACCTTCACGCTACCTTTGGGAAAGAGATAAGGGAGGTGAAGGATAGGGTTGCTCAACACGACAACCGCCTGTCGGAAGCTGCAACCCGAATCGAAGAACATGAAACCCGAATCAACCATGTGAACAATCGGGTTGACAACGTGATGGCTGACGTAAAAAAAACGCTGAACGACCTCAAACTTGGAGTTGGAACTACAGCTCCCGTAGTAGCTACAGCACCTTCGCTACGTGGATTCAAAGTGCCGCCGTTCGACGGGACTTCTTCCTGGTCGGCCTACAAAATCCAGTTCGAGGCCGTCATGGAGGCAAACGGCTGGAATAAAAGCCAGGCCATGACTGCACTCACCTTAGGCCTTCGCGACCAAGCCTTAACCGTGTTGGAAGCTCTCGGTAAGAAAGTGACCTACGAGCAGCTCCTTGAGGCATTGGAGGCGAGATATGGTGACGCTCACCTGGAACACGTCTTTCGCGCGCAGCTTAAAGATCGCGTGCAACGCAGCAACGAAAATCTGCAGCAGTGGGCCCTTGAGGTGGAGAAGATGGTTCGAAAAGCATACCAGTCTGTACCTGCGCTCATTGAAGGGAACCTGGTGCAGACATTCATCGACGGCATCCGCGACCTTGAAGTCAGAGCTGCTGTGAGGCTGGGGGGCCACGAGACGCTTAAGGACGCCTTGGCCCATGCACTGGAGGTGGAAGTCGTGCGGCAGGATCTTCGCTCCCATTGCGTCGGGGAGATTGCAGCAGCTACGGTACGCGACCGCAATAAAGGATACAGCCCTAGGTGCTATGGCTGTGGGGAAAGGGGCCATCTTCGATCCAGCTGCCCTAAGCAAACCGTAGAAAGGGAAGGTGAACGATATCAGGAAGGTGGTGCGGCTACCAGCCCAGTCCAGCAGCAGCAGGGAAACGAGTAAAAGCTAGAACTGGGTGCTGACTGATGTTAAAAGAGCCCTAAGGATCTCGATTTCACAAACCCATGATAGGAACAGCCTAATCATCAAGGGCGAGATGACCGCGACGGAATGCCGTGTAAACTGACCATAGACACTGGAGCCTCTCGCTCGGTTGTTAGTTCCCAACTTATAAGACAGTTCCTTGGGGACTCCGCATACAACCGAGAACGCATTAATTTGGTAACAGCCACCGGTCAGCGTATACCCGTCCGTGGAGAGAAGGAGATGGAGTTGAAGCTAGGCAACGTGATCTACCTGCATAATGTCATCGTGGCTGATATAATGGACGACTGCATCCTGGGCCTAGACTTTATAAGGAATAATTGTTGTGAGATCGACGTTAAGCAAGGTGTTTTGAAATGTGGACAGGAGGAACTTTTTATGGAAGGTGTGTTACCAGGGAACGTGTACAGCATTAAGTAGATTGTTCTTCCACCGAGATCGGAAACGATTGTTCCGGTTAGTCTTCCCCGAAACGCTGGGCAAGCTCACCGTTGTGTACTTGTGGAAAGGGTAAACAATGAACTTCCATGGAAAATAGCTCGAACCCTGGTCAGAACCACTGACATCTCAAGAGTACGTGTGCTGAACCTTTGTGACCGGGAACAGATTATAGAAAAAGGCACACTGGTTGGTACTTGTGAGGAAGTGGATTGGTTACGTCGGTGCCAATATATATCGAGTGGGACCCCCAGCAAGGATTCAGAAACGAGAGTGACCACACTTTTGGAAGACTGTCGCAGTGTTCTCTCCCCGAACGAATTGGTCAAGGCGAAGAAGTTTTTACTCGAGTACGCCGATGTATTCTCATCAAACGATGCTGACATAGGAAAGACTGGCTTAGTTCAACACAAAATAAACACAGCAGAGGAATTGCGTATCCGTCAGCGGCCAAGAAGATTGCCGGTAGCACGTGAAAAGGAAGTGGAAACCATGATTGAGGGAATGGTGAAGGATGGTGTTATTGAACCTTCATCTAGTCCATGGTGTTCACCCGTGGTGCTGGTAAAGAAGAAGGATGGCAGCATGCGGTTCTGTGTTGATTACCGCCGTCTGAACGACGTTACAAAGAAGGACAGCTATCCCTTGCCAAGAATTGATGACACGCTGGACATGCTTACAGGAGTAAAAGGGTTTAGCACGCTGGATCAAAAAAGTGGCTACTGGCAAGTTGAAATTGACCCTAAGGACAAGGAGAAAACTGCGTTATCGACGGGAAAGGGTCTGTGGCAATTCAAAGTAATGCCGTTTGGGTTGTGCAATGCTCCAGCAACGTTTGAAAGGCTGATGGAGCTTGTACTTGCTGGGCGAATTGGCGATGCCTGTCTGGTCTACTTGGATGACATCATCATCGTGGGCCGTACGTTTGAGGAACACCTTCAAAATCTGGAACGCGTGCTCATGAAGATTCAGAGTGCCGACCTCAAGTTGAGTCCGAAGAAATGTTCACTATTCAAACGGCAAGTCAACTTTTTGGGGTATGTAGTGTCGGAAGAAGGTATCCGTACGGATCCGGAGAAAATCGCCGCTGTCTTCGCTTCGCATCGCTTTGATTGGCCGGTTCCAAAAGACAAGACGCAGGTTAGAGCATTTTTGGGTTTGTGCTCCTATTATCGGCGATTTGTGAAGAACTTTGCAAATATAGCCAAACCTCTGCACAAGCTAACCGAGAAGTAGCGACATTTCTGCTGGGATGAAAGTTGCAATATCGCATTCCAGGAGCTCAAGGACCGTCTGTGCAAAACACCTATTTTGGGATACCCTGATGCAAGCAAAGAATTTATAGTTGACACAGACGCAAGTGATATAGGACTTGGCGGTGTGTTGTCTCAACGGAGTGGTGACCAAGAGGTCGTGATAGCGTACTTCAGCAAGTCATTGTCAAAACCGGAAAGGAAATATTGTGTCACAAGACGCGAATTGCTAGCTGTGGTAAAGTCGTTGCAGCATTTTAGCAAATATCTTCTGGGGCGGAAATTTCACTTACGAACTGACCATGCTGCACTAAAATGGCTATTGCAGTTTAAAAATCCAGAAGGACAAGTTGCGAGGTGGATTGAACTACTGCAGGAATATGACTTTGAGATCGAACATCGCAGCAGGAAATCTCATGGCAACGCAGATGCATTGTCAAGAAGACCTTGCCCTGAAGATTGCAAACATTGTACTAGGTAAGAGAGTAAGGAAGTGGTATCCGTGAGGATGCTCAGGGCAGACCACCTCAGCAACGAGTGGAAGGACAGCTTACAACGTGCACAGCAGGAAGATCCGGACATCATGCCGATTCTGGAATGGATGAAGGCCAGTGCTCCCAAGCCCAAGTGGAGCGACGTCTCAGCGATGAGTTCGACCACTAAAAGCTATTGAGCCCAGTGGGACAGCTTGTTGCTTCAGGATGGAGTTCTGTGCCGTAAATGAGAAAGTGTTCGGGGAGACAGCTGTCATTTGCAAATGGTTGTCCCTAAAGCTAAGGTACCGGATGTTCTACAGCTGTACCATAATGATTATTCAGGAGGCAATCTGGGAGTTAAACGAACTCTACTGAAGATCCGAGAACGGTTTTACTGGGTCCACTGTCGAAACGATATCGAGGACTGGTGTCGCAAATGTACAAGTTGTGCGGCTGTAAAGGGAACTCACACTCGTAGTAGAGGTGCATTGAAGTTGTACAATGTTGGTGCAACATGAGAGAGAATAGCCATTGACGTGGCAGGGCCGTTTCCGGAGAGTGAAAGCGGTAACAAGTATTACATGGTTGTGATGGATTACTTCACTAAGTGGCCAGAAGTCTTCGCCATTCCAAATCAAGAAGCTTCAACAGTTGCAGGTAAACTAGTTCATGAAGTCTTCTGTCGTTTTGGAGTACCTTTAGAGATTCACAGCGATCAAGGAAGGAATTTTGAGTCTCAAATATTCCAGGAAACTTGCCGAGTTATGGGTACTCATAAAACAAGAACGACTTCTTATCACCCGCAATCTGATGGAATGGTAGAACGATTTAATAAGACATTGGAGAGGTACCTAGCAAAAGTTGTAGACAATCGGCAACGAGATTGGTACAAGCACATACAACCGTTTTTGTTGTCATATCGAAGTGCTGTTCACAAAAGTACAGCAGTGACACCAGCTTTCGCAAACTTCGGAAGAGAATTACGGCTGCCTGCAGACCTGATCACCGGGATACCACCTGATGCTCCACGTAGTATAACTGATTATGCAAATGACTTGCGGAACAAAATGAATGACATTTATGAGCACGTCAGACAATTGGGCCAGCAAATGTCTGAAAAGATGAAAACCCGGTACGACCGCAAAATGAACAACAAAGGGCTCGACGAAGAATCACTAGTGTGGTTGCATAATCCCGTCCGCAGCAAAGGGAAATCTCCTAAGCTTCAAGCTAAATGGGACGGCCCGTACCGGATCGTGACCAGGATCAACGATGTAACCTACCGGATACAGAAAGGCGCAAGAGGGACTCCAAAGATCGTCCATGTGGATCGCCTGGCGCGTTATTATGGGGCCGATAATGCTCGGGACGAGCATGTCTTAGGAGGGGGCAGTGTTACGCGCCTTAGTCGACGGCACTAGCGCCATCTAGTCTCAGACCGAAGAACTAAACTTCTTGAAGTTGAAACTCGAACTCTCGGTACCTTGCGCGTGTTCACTTGAATATTCTGGATATTTCGGTGCTAATTTATATTTATAGGTGCTGCAAGGTGCGATCGGTGAAGTATTGAATTTGGCGAGACAAGCGAAGCTTCGGAGCGGAATAAAGTGAATCAGTGTGATTAATTATTGGTGTTTTAAGTTTAATTAGTGTAAAGTGAATTAAAGTGTTAATTTAGGTAATTCTATCGGCAATTTTTATTGTCACGAACCCTAAGCTCGTAACATAGTTTTAAAGACTTATAAAGTTACAAATAAGTTGTTGCAGTAATTCTCATGCTAGGATTAATTTAATGTTGAATCAGTTAATATATTCGTAAAAAAACAAGACACTACAAATATTTCACGGCTCACTGAGCGAACTTGAGCTTCTTTATTCGGCCGACAGTGACGGACCACGTTTCAAATCGATACGTCATCACTGGCAACACGCACTGGTTGTAGATCTTGGTTTATAGAAAGGTACTCTGTGTTTTGACTTGTTTTCTAATTTAAAGCTATGCGTGACCGAGAATATTATGTGTCGCAATGACTTAAACGCTGCCTATCCAAGTTAGATCCGTCGATTGACCTCTCCTTTAATGTAATTTTCACCTAATACTTTTACTTCTAACCATTCCTGAGAAAAAGGGTCTTGACTGACGGATAACAAAGTGATCCGATAAGGGTTCTGTTTTTTATTCTTGAAGTACGAAACCCTAAAATGGGAGAAGATCGTAATAAATCGACCAATAGTGTTATCTGATTTCGGATGACTTTCGATTTCAACAGTGGTAGAGCCATGTGGCAGCTTCCGTTGTCGCACGGATGGGCCGGCTCGAACCGGGGTGGTACCACGATGTCACAGAATATCAGCGTGAAGTAGTGATTTACCTCTGCGTTTCGCATGGTGAGTGCAGTTGTGCTACTTTATATATCTATACTTATTGTACCACGCTATCCGTGAATTTTTGCAACATTAGCGGACTTGACTCCTTAACGCTGTCCACTACTCGTAACATCTGGAGACGGCGCAACGGGCCTTGCTCTTTTTAATCAAGACTCAGGTGTCCTCTTCAGCTTTAGCTTTCATATCTTTCCTACCCGGGGTACAAATTAGCGTATACGTCAGAGAGGACATCTGTTTTTGACGCCTTGGCAGTCTTGAAAGTACGGAGCGTAGACAACGACAACCATCCCCGCGTCTACGAGTGCCTCTATAGGTCCCGTAGCGGTAATGCCGAAATAGACTGACTCATCGACCACGACCAAATGGCTACAGATTCCATGCTACAGCAGATCCCATCCGCAGAGATCGTGATCCGTTTCCGACCAAGACGCAGGTGTCCTCTTCGGCCGGTGCTCCGTATCTCTCCTACCCGTGGTACAACCTGAAACACTCCTTTGTGCCTCGGGCTTTAGTTTGCGCATACGTCAGAGAGGATATCTGTTCTCGACGCCTCGGTAGTCTTGAAGGTTCGCACCTGTCCATCCTTTGGCTACGCGTAGAAAGAGACGACCATCCGCGCGTCTACGAGTGCCTCTGTAGGTCCCATAGCGGTAATGTCGAAACAGACCAACTCTTCGACCACGTCCAAATGGCTATGGATTTACTACAGCAGAAATCGTGATTCTCAGCGATTTTAACGTCCACCACGCCGAATGGCTTGGTTCGCGTTAAACCGATCATGCGGGGAGATCTGTATATGACTTTGCCTTGGCATGTGGTTTGACACAACTGGTTCCTTCGCCTACGCGGATTCCAGATTTGGAAAATCATACACCTTCCTTGTTGGACTTTCTGCTGATCTCTCGTCCGGACGAATATCAGATTTCCGTCGACGCCCCTCTAGGCTCGTTGGACCATTGTCCTGTCCGGAGTGTGTTGCCAGTCACAGTAACGTCTAGGTTGCATTGTGCAGGCTGACGCCGTGTTTGGCACTATAAGTGGGCCCAATGGGATAGGATGCGGTCTTTTTTGCATCCTTCCCTTGGGGGCGAGCTTGCTTCTCACCGGAAGATCTAAGCTTTGTTGCTGATTCTGTCGCTGATGTGGTACTTCACGGTATGGAACTTTGTATTCCATCCTCTGTGGCGCCCATCGGAGGCAGATCCCAGCCATGGTTTGGTTACTTGTATCGGGCCTGGGTTGCATCAACGTCTCGGGATGTAAGCACCAGTGCCCTTAAAAAGAAGTATAATTCCGCCTCCAGGTCCTTCAAAAGAGTCATTGCCAAGGCAAGGTCTGAACACATCGGCAGAATTGGCGAAAAGCTAGTTCGCTTTCCTTTGGGAACTGTGCGTAATGTGCGGTTTACACAGCCCTCGGTTCGCAAAGCACTCCTCTCCCTGGATGTCAGCAAGTCGAGTGGGCCTGATAGAGTCCCTCTCATTGTGCTGAAGTCGTGTGCTCTGGAGTTGGCACCGGTTTCAACGCGTCTTTTATGGTACTCCTACTCCCAAGGCGTAGTCTCGAATTCTTGGTAGAAAGCTTTGTTCTTCCCGATCCCTAAAAAAGGCGACTGCTCAGACCCGTCCAACTACAGGCCTATCGCCATCACCACCTTGTTCTCCAAAATAATGGAGTCCATTATAAACTGCCAACTTATGAGATACCTTGAGCATCACTAGCTGATCAGTGACCGCCAATACGGTTTCCGTTGTGATCGATTAGCTGGTAATCTTCTAGCCTACCAGACTCATAGATAGGCGGAGGCAGTAGAGTCCAAGTGGGAGACATTGGCCGTTAGTTTGAATATAGCGAAGGCCTTTGATTGGGTCTAGCACGAAGCGCTTCTTTCGAAGCTCCCTTCCTATGGGCTTCCCGAGAAATTGTGCAATTGGATCACCAGTTTCCTTGCTGATCGGAGCATCAAAGTCGTAGTAGACGGTGCACGCTCTGATTACAAGCCTATTAACGCTGGTGTTCCACATGGTTGCGTGCTACCAGCTACGCAGTTTCTACTGCATATCAATGATATGTTGCAAACTGGTAACATTCATTGCTATGCAGACGACAGAACTGGTGATACAGTGATGAAAATGTCCCTGAGTACCGGGACAAACTTGTATCTGATGTCGAGTCTTTGCTAAACAAAGTCTTGGTTTGGGGGCGACTTAATCTAGTCCAGTTCAATCTCCAATAGACACAAGTTTGCGCGTTTACCGCTAAAAAGATCCCCTTTGTCGTAAAATCAAACTAGAATCTCAAAGAAAATTCTGCTGTCAGAGGGATTGGTGGAGTTTTTGTATTTGAATAAGTGTTTAATCCTTTTTCGAATCAAATTTATGTAAACCTTCTCAATTTTTTGTTTTGTTCCGTTCGTTAGTTGGTGTGTAGTATTTTTTATTTAGTTAATGTAGATCTGTGTGACGACTATGGATGTCGACAGGGGTGACGCTGAACCACTGGATTTATCCAGTGATTCTTGCTCTGTTAAACGTAAACTCAAGTACTTCTAATCCTTACCCAGCTTACCAAATAAAAAATAGGGTGCAAAGATCACCCTGCCTACTACCAAAATACATATGTCCACCCTGACTTTCAAGAAAAAGTATGTAGATAGCGATAAAGGCTTCTTCGTTATACATTTAAGTCGCTCAGAACCTGATCCATCTGCAAGGTATACAATTAGACCTGTGAAAATTGGCCATTACGTTACTCAAAATGAAGTAGCCAATATTGAAAAAACATGGTACCAAAATTTTAGGGCGCAACAGAGTTTCAATTGCTTTTAAAACTGCTTCTGTTGCTAATAATTATATTGATCTCGGTTTTTTTTTTGCAATATAAACTTTCGGCTGTCATTCCAATTATTAATGTTACTCGTATGGGTGGTGTGATTAGGGGTATCCCGACTGACACCTAATGGAGAAATTAGTGGGCGAGTCTGAGCTCCGTCCTGGCAGAGGGGAAATCATTAAAGCCAGAAGACTTAACAGAAAGGTCAAGAAGGGTGATGAAGTAGAGTGGGTCCCTACTCAAACTGTTATCCTCACCTTTTCAGAGTAAATGCTTCCCTCCCATTTATATTGGTTTTATGTTTTTCAATACCAGTTGAAACTTACCTTCTCCCTACCATTCAATAACTAAAATGCTGCCATTTTGGACATGTGAAACCCAATGTTGATCTAAACCACGATGCTTTGAATGTAGCAAAGAGCGTACTGGAGACAATTGCCCCACAGATTCCCCGATCTGTCTTTTCTGCTCTGCAATTCATTCGGCTATTGAAAAAAGTTGCCCAGAGCACTCAAGGTAAAAAGCTATCAAGATATAGTATTGTCGCAACGAACGTGTTGAGGCTTCTGATCGTTTCCCAGCTTATTCTCATGTTGCATCTTCGCAAGTGCCTGTAAGCCATCTCTCCTCTATTCAGACATCTATAAGTCTTCCTACCGTTTTGTCTTCTTCTCTGTTCTATTGGAAAACCATTTATAAAGCTAAATCTATGTCACTGCAATCTTTAGCAGGTTACGATGAAATTTCACACTATAAAATTTTAAGTACTCTTTTTTCCTCTCTTCCCAATGGTCTTGCTTTACCAAGCAGTATAATGTCGCCTAGTGAAAATCTTCTTGAAAATCTTGTGGCCTCGCTTAGAGATATAACATTTGTTTTAACTCACAGAATACCAGCGTGAAATAGTAGCTTAATGCTGCTGTATGTCGTATGGTGAGTGTAGAGAACCGGAGACCCTTTTTGCTGGAAATGAGGCATTCCATGTTAGTCCTCACGGGTGACAACGCATCTGCATTTTGATTCGTAATCGAGGATAGATGTAAATGTCTATGGGCCACAGCAACCACTTACCATCAGGTGGACTGTGTGCTCGTTTGTCACCCTATCCTATAAATAAATAAAAAAAATAAAAACTCAGGATTAGTCCATGAATGTGGGCTAGTCGAAGGATCTGTCAATCATCTGTCCTAATCTTTCTAACTTTCCCTATGATATCCTGCCTGATTAATAATAATTATTATTAAGATTTATTATTTTATTATTTTTAATTGAAACAACTTTTAACGGAATTGTTTTAAAACAATTAGAATTCAACAATAATATTACTTTAATTTTTAGGTATTTGTACTCAGACATCATCGTAAAAACTCGTGTTTTTCACCAAACATGATAATAAATATTTTTCCTCATCAACTTTATTATGTTTTCAATAAGTTTTTCATCTAGTCACAACCAGTATTTCAATTTAGCATTCACCAAAGTACACCTTCAGGTTATTATATCAAGTCTGGAGGTAAGATCTCTTCGTAACTAACAAAACTAAGCCAATCTCGGCACATCTAGTTCTACTGTTCGAGGAGTTCCTGTAGTAGATACCGAAGTACACCTTCAGGTTACTCCATAAAGCCCAAGACGTATAAGTATATTTATATATAAATCCCACGTATTTTTAGCGAAACAATATATTTTAAGGAAAATCTGTAATTTTATAATTGATCAAGTATGTATCAAATTTCGTTTTTGGTATATATTGTATTTCTACAACAATCGATATTTTTCATCACGAGCCGCTGTAAATAAACGATACAGTACTCACTCACTACAGATACTCACGACCATAAGCCTGGAGTGAGTCAAATTGTATCTGTATTTAATAAAATAGATTATTGCAAGGCTGCTCAAACCGAAAACTTCGGAATTTCTCAGCCATATTTTTTTATTATAACTAAACAAAACAAAATTAAACATCCATTTACATTGGAATGTAAATGGATGGAATGTATGGAATCTTATTATTAATCTCTTCATCTATCATGCATAACATGATAGATAAGGAGATTAAGATTAAGTTGAATAATTGATATTTTAAAAAGTTATCGTATTTACCCCTCTATGCGGACTTGATAAATCTAAACCATAAGCCACTAAAATCACTTTTTGACAATGTGCCTTTTATATCATTTATATGTCCAATATGATTGATGGGTGTTTGGTTGAGGGTTAGACAAACTTGGTGGGCGTGTAGGTGGACCTATTTGTAAAATACAAATAGAAGTAGAAGACCCTAATTGTTCATTTTTTTAATTTTTTTTTTGTAATTTTCTAATATTTTTCGAAATTTTACCTCTTTACCCCTATAATTTTTTGTACATGTTTTTCAAATGAACTTTTAACTTGTTTTTGGTCCCAGATGTATCCTTGATCTATCGAAAGCATTGTTAATGCAAAATAATGAGTAAATAATTAGATATGGGCTCTCAAAGTTAAGAAAATAAAAAAATTAAGTGCAAAAGGTCAACTTAGAATAGAAATAGGGCAGATGTTTTTAAACAAAATTTATAATTAAAAAAATTATTTTTACTTTTGTAGTTTCACTCTATTTTCCCCATAAGCCTTATTTTTGACAAGTTGATAGATCTTTCTGTTACGTGTAATACACCGATGTAATTAAGCAATGATTAAAGAAGTTTTTAAAAGCATTTGAACTCCTCGATCACTATTAGTTTTTTTAAACGATGCTGTATACGATTTCACGCCACAAAACATTGGATTCTTGATTTTAGGCCTAGGTAGAACATACCTACGTGCTTTACGCTTAAGACAAGCAATAGATGACCATTGCAGCAATATTTACTAAAACTATCTAAATCCCTTTATAGTTTGTTACAGTCATCAACTCTAATTATAGTTTTAAACAATTTTGCGTCATCAGCATAACATAAGTAGTTACTATTACATACTTATTAATATCACCGATATCATTTATATATAAGGAAAAGAGTAGGGGGCCCAGATGTAAGCCCTGTGACACTCCAGAAGGGATAGCTAGATAGCTAGAACAGTAACCTTTTACACAAACAGCCTGGTTCCGATTACGTATATAAGATTAGACCCATCTTAGTATACATAATATAATAAATATGTAGAATATTCGTGTACAGACACGATTCCGATACGACACGACGACGATACAATTCTAATATTTTCTGGAAAAAACACGTCCAGGGGACTAAACAAAGGGTACTGAAGCCATATTATTGGTTTTTAGAATTTTTGTCTGTCTTTCTGTGTATTCACGCAAAAACTACTGAACATATTTCCATGAAATTTTGTGTGTAGATAGTTAGGGACCCGGGGCTACTTATAGGCTACTTTTTATCCTATTACGGAACTTCAAAAAAGGGTTAAGTATTTTCCTTCCTTTAGACGTTAATTTATATTTTATACGATTGACGTATTTTATTAAAATAAATAAAATATTTATGAAAAAAGCCTAGAATTAGTTTTAACCGTTGTGTAATAAATTGAACTACGCCGACAATCTACGATACTATTGTATAATTTTTTTCAAAGCTGGCACTGTTTTGAACTAACGTAAAATACAATGTAATGCCATTTTTCGTCCACTAACAAATTCAGTAATATAATATTTATATAATTATTTAATTAAATTCATTATTTATCTGAAAATTCTAATGTAAATTTTTTAGTTTTTGTTATTTCATTTTAGTAGATATTAATAAATTTTATAGTAACCAATTACTTCTAAAAAGATAATAGTGACATCTATCGAAAATCATAAATTAAACGAAGTTTCTAAGTTTAAAAGTTAAATTTTAATCAATAGCATTGAGCTACTATGTATTACGTACAAGTTCATATTACTTCAATAAAAAGTTTTAGTAGGTATTAGTTTTTTATCTATAAATAAACTGATAAAAATTGCAATTAGTACAAAACTCTTATCATCCCTATAGTTTAAATAAAACGATTTTTATATAGTTATTGGTCATATCTTAGAATTTATAATACCATATAAAATTTAACAGTGTTTTTTGACTTATGATGATGGCGACATTAACAACTAAACACGACATTGCTATTTCTAGATGCTATTTTACAAATACAAATACGGTCTTTATTTGCATAAAACGTCGTTGATAGAGTCTTCAGTTAAATATCTATAATGTACATGTGTTTAATCTGCACGCAGACGTGCAAATATTTAAAACAAAAGCTATCTATAAGTGGAGCACATAAATTATTAAACTATTTTTTCCATTCTAAATGTTGATGATGAAACAATTTTCAAATAACCATTTAGTTAAATTTTGTTGAAAGAGGTTCCTTCTTTTTTTGAAATTTATACGTAATGTGTTATACAATAATATGCTCATGTTATATACATTTCTCTAGTACAGGGAGGATATATATATTTAGATATATATATATATATATATATATATATATATATATATATATATATATATATATATATATATATATATCTTTATTTCAGGCAGGTTAATATATTAGGTCTGCATATTTACTTCTTCAACCTCATTTACATTCAGCCCCTGCCACTGCTCCTCGCGCTGCCGGCAATACTTCGCTAAATACTGCCGTAGCAGGATCGCGGGAAGTGTGTATTTACATTCTGCCCTACCACTCATATCACTTTCGGCTTTCGACTATGGCAGACGTCGAAATAATTACAGCGTCCGCGCTGTGTCTTCTTGAAATACAAAATTATGTTAATAATTTAAAAAGATATCAAGTTCAAAAGAAAATAGATAGATAGATAGAAAATTTATTCGCTTAAAAACATGGTACATAAGATGATCAATGACGTGGAACTGACATGTTATGCCATAATTGGCATGCAAAAATGATATGAAATACAGCTAATTACACAAACCCAATGTTATATTTTAAAATTATTACATTGCTTAAAAGTTAGTTACCTACAAACATTATTTTTGAATTCAAATATGTACAATTAAATACTTATACAGATCCACTCTATTTGAATTCTTATACAGTAAATTGTTCATAAATTATTAATTGCATTATTACATAAATAATATTAAATATTATATAAGATTAGTTAAGCTATTATTATTTTAATAATTACACTACAGTATAAATTAATACATAATTTTAATTACAATAAAATTATAATTTAAAAATCTCAAGCTATTATATGCAAATATTACTATTTAACTTATTTTACATTTTAATAAATAAATAATCAATATGAGTTACTAATCGTTTTTAGAAATAAAATGTCAATGTTCATTATTTCCTTAAACTAAATTTTATATTAATATAATAAATTTGACGAATTTATAATTAATTATGTACATAGGTACTATGTTATCTCAAAAAGAAAATTCGTATTCGTAGAAGATGATGAATTGTGGTTTTTATCGTTGAAATCCCATATAGTTTTTTCTGATTCCAGCAGTTCTAAAAACTTTATTGTATTTTCATTATTCCACTCGAAAGGCATTTTGGTAGATCGTACTTATTTAATAATAAGACGGCACGCACGTCCGTTCATCCAGGCGCTTGGCGCAAAGTGAGCGATGGAGCTGAATGTGAACACTCACTGCCGCTCGCGCTGCCCGTCCTTTGACTTCCGCACGAAAAACCGACATTTGAGGGAGCGTAGGGCAGTGGCAGCGGCAGCGGCAGTGTCCGCGCGAGTAGCCTGTTTACATACTGCCCTGCTCACTGCCCTGCTCACTTCCCTGCTTAACAGGGCTGAATGTAAATGGGGCATAAGGCACGGATGCATCGTTTTTGAACTAAAACTGCTCTTTATACCTCAACAGAGTTACCCCAAAGCAATATCTTATAGCTAAGCACCGATGATACGTAGCCATGGTACGCAGTGAGAACAACCTCTATTGCTATATTTTGCCTAACACTTTTTAAAAGCAAAAACAAAACGTTAAGGCCATGTATTCCTGCAAAAGTAGGCATTTAGCGCTGTCCCGGCCGCGCACGAATTATTTCGCGCGGACTCCAAGGCAGTGTACTTGCATGACCCAACCAGTAACACAGTATAGAAATAAGCAGTAGGATGACTTTTTTATTTGACTTTACAATGCATTTTTTATGATCAAACTTTTTTATTATAGCGATAAATTGGAGTTACATAATAAAAAGAAAATTAACAACCAGTTCGCTTTTGATAGGTATGGAAACTGTATGAGTAGAGAACTGTTTTTAAGTTTCGTGTGAGCACACACAACGCTAGGGGAGAAAGTCAAACTTACAGTGAAATTCATTATAACTATTAAAACCACAGGATTTATATTTATAGCACGCAATATTTAGTCTGTGACAACAATTATATGAACTCGTCAAGAACTGATTTATTGGTGCACGGAGAAAACTGACACGGGTCCGCCGTCCATAAGCGCCAGCGCGCGACTGTTCAGGCTTGCCGAGCCGCCGCGTTCGCGCTTTTAGGAGGTATCTAAATATAGTAATTAACACAATATTTTTATCAAGTCAAACTCTGCGAATTTGTCTGTAAAAATTAAGTGGCTTTATTTGAGTACAAAATTTAAGTGTAAAATGTTAGTAGTTTAGTCATAATATTGAAAAAACAATACAAAAAGGGGTCACTTCGGGATTTTTTCTATCGTGTGAAGTTCTTTAGATTTTGTAACCGAATGCGATTTTGACTAGACTAGATCCTTAACTAATAGTATATATTTTTATCAGAATTTAAAACACTAATTTCTATGCCTCAGATGGTTTAAGAGAACTCAAAAGCGCGGTCTCTGCGAAATACCTAGCCTTAATGCTTTTTACAAACGATATCAATACGCTCCTTCCAGTTCAGAGGTGTGTCAATATTTACTCCTAAAAATGTATTGTTATCTACTTCACCAATTTTGTTATTGTCGTATAAAATATTAAGGTGTTGTTTAGATGACCTGTATGATTTAAATTGCATAATTTATTTTTATTTTTATGAAGGTCTTTAGTTGAATATGTTTTGTATCTACTTATCGCCATAGCAATATTCACCAAATTCTTTTTGTATCAAGTCCGACAATAAGTATAATTAAAAATTAAATGCACTATGAGATTTTAATTCATAATTGATACCGTTGATGCAGCCTTTTTAGTTTTAATGAGGTTTTTAAAATAGTTTGTCATATATTAAGATAGCTTTCATATTTTCAGAAATAACTATTAAAATTTTTGTGACAGTCCCGGTTGCATAGCTCACACGAGTAAATTAACAGACTCTTGTGAAAAAGTACGATAAATATCAAAGAAAACAAATTATAAATACGGGTTTATTTTTATTTTAACTATGAGTATTTAGTAGAACTGCATTGATATAATCTTGAAAGTCATCTGTATAAGCCGGTAATCAAACCGATCTAAACGTAAATTTCATATTTGGTACGTAAGCAATTCAAATTAGATCCGCGCAGACTCCACTCATATTTTAACTGCAATTTGAAGTTTCGACTTATCATGTTCTCGGTGGTGAAGAAAAACATCGCAGGAAACCTGCATACCTGAGATGTTAAAAAAATATTTATTAGGTATAGCTATGTGAAGTCGGTTATTCCGCGTTGGAGTGAACTTAATCAACTCCTTTTTGACCTAAAACTCGCTGTGGCCTGTGCCCAGTAGAGGGTTGTATTTAGGCTGCTATTTTTTTTACTTTTAACAGGGCTATTCACTGCTGATCATAGGCTTCCCCCATTGTTTGTCAAATAGACCAGGTATTTGCAGTAGTATTCAAGCTTGGCAAGCGGGTTGGCGACTGCAGCTCTTTGTTACTTTGCGCTGTTATCAAGAAGATGCTACCCATCTCCTGTTTTAGTTTCTCTCTGTCGCCTCTTAGGACGCCCACGGGACGAAATGGGATAGTGGTTTCTTTTTCGCCGCCTCTACATTGATAATATATTATTGCTACTCTCGTTCCTCAATTGGATTTCCTCCATAGACTGCCAAATTAGTTGGATATTTGCCATAGTTGCCACGCTTGACATGCGAGTTGCCAACTGCATGTTTTTATTATTTTGAGTTATAATCAGGAAGACGCTGCTGCCCATGTTATGTAGATTTCTATGCATTCTGCATGAATTTAGTTCTTCTCACACGTTCACTGTGAATAGAACTACATTTACGAAAATTTGAAGTCTAATCGAACGTAAAAAATACTGACATGTGGTGCTAATGTTGTTGCTAATGTGGTGTTCATAGGGACCAATATTAATACAGACTATGAAATTAAACCTTATTTTATCAAAACCATATCAACTTTAATAATGAATATTAAGTAAATAACGCATTTCCGATTCTAAGACAATTTTCCCTTCGTAAAGACACATCGGAAGACGTGCCCGATATACAAAAGTGTTGCTGGATTTAAGGTTTTTTAAGCTATTGCATAGCTTCTATCGCGGGCTTTGAGTGCGGGAAAATCCAGAAATTTCGTAACGAAAAAACCTTACGCTCTCCGACAGGCACGGAGGTGTGGCTTGAAGGCCGTGCATTGTCTAACGATGGTCTAACGTCGTTTCTTTTCGTCAGTCTTTGTTGTCTTTGTCGAAGAGTTTTGAAATTTTGAATATGAATGAACAAAGTGCATTTATTATTAAGGCTGCTCTCTCGCAAAAAGCTTGAAAAAAGCGCGCAGATGAACCAACTTTTCGTCGACACTTACAGAGAAATTACATATGAAAAAAATAGCTAGTAATCTACATGATCTGATACGTAATTTGGTTTAGCCATAATTTTTCTATCGGTGTCACATAATAAATAAAAAAATACCCAAATCACCTCCAAATCGTTGAGATGAAACCACTTTACTCCTTCATTGTTTATCAAAGGAATATAAAAAAATATCTACTGCTTTGCAATACAAAATAAAATAATTTGGTTTGGTTACTTTTTAGAAATATGTATTATTTTTATGATAATAAATTAAAAATGCGTCTTGATTAAATACTGCGTCTATATCACCCCCGCATTCGTCCACGAATTCAGTGCGGGGCGCATCTTGTTGCTAGGTGTACGTACGCCGCGTTGCGAGAGCTCAGCACTACGAAATAAAATCGTAAAATATTACTGCAAAAATTTAATTTTGTTAATAGTGGAGTAGGTTTTTTCTGATTCTTGTTTAATAGTAGTGTTTTATAGTTTTATTAATTGTACAGTTTTATTAATGTTTAAGTTTAGTTTGTAAAACATGGGGAATAAGCAGAAACGATTGAAGAGAGGTCTAAAAAATATTACAAACAAAAGGTTTATACATTTATCAAGGTAAGTTTTAAGTTTTATCTACATATTTCATAATATTAGACAGGTGCTGTTTATAAAATACCTATATTACTGTGATTTCGCCCTCTGTGACGAGACAAAGCGCGGCAAACGTAAGTGGTGGCAAGGCGCGGGCCGCGTCGTCGCATGCTGGTAGCGCATGTCTGAGAAATTAAAAAATATATATTTCGAAGAAATGTGAAGTTCGTCAACACGCATTGAGGCAGCGTGGCGGACATTTCCTTGCCTTAAAACCCTCTCAGAAATTAGAGGAGGCCTGTGCCCAGCAGTGGGACGTATATAGGCTGTAACTTTACTTTTTTTTACTTTTATAAATATGTTATTTTACCGACGAAAATTTTAAAGAAAAATAAAAAATAAGCAACCGACAACCTCCTAGGGCTCTAGGTGACTTGCGAGATGTCAGTGTAACAAAACAAAACGGCCCAGAAAAACAGACTTTCCAACTGAAAGCTAAATCAGCTCGCAACAATTTCATTGGTGCCAGTGGGGATCGAACCCGGGTTGCTCCCGTACTGTGATACCTATAACGAGCGCTAACCATGTGAGCTACCACGGCTCTCAACGACATCGTCTTAACGCAATTCCTTTGTATAGTGCGACGTTGCCACTCTTATTAGTTATTCCGCTTCGTAATATTTTATTTATAGGTGATATTTTGTTTATGTAGGTATTCGATAGATTCCTATAGTCTGTTTTTTTCGCAGGAGACAAAAATAACAGATCTTTATTAGATTCGTTTAGCCCGAATAATACAGTTTTTATGATTCTGGTTCAGATTAGATTTATTTTAGTCACTTAAGTTTCGTATATTGTTCAAAATAATGAAATAAATCCACAGCATCTGCAGTTACGAAAAAAAGCAATATCATTTTAGTCTCCGGCGAAAAAAAAAAAGATATATATCATGATTAATTTATCAACTAGTTATTCGTTTACTAAATACGAAAAAATATCTAGGATTCCCCAGCCGTGATACATTACAGATTGACTATATTATCATTTATTTTACTATTGTAAATAAGTACTAATTGTAGATATTGACAGGTTTAATAGAAGTTCATTTTCTTATATTGTGACTAATAACCTAATATGACCTTGGGAAGAAACTCATTTTAATATAAGGTTTTACTGCAATGACTGCCAATGGGTTGTTAATTTCTACAATAGACCGTGGCGTATTGTTGCTGACATGAATAACTCCGAAAATATAATTTATTTACTTGATCGTGTTGAGTTTTTGTGCTCTCACTGCGAGTTTACTTTTTACGATCACTATCTTAAGGAAGAGTGCGAACTATTTCATTTCATTTTTGTGAAAGGCTATTTTTGTTAAATTAAGATATTATGTTTGGTTTTGCAGTTATTTGAATTACGTCGTATGACGTCAGATTATCGGTAAACTCCGACGGGCACGGAGGTGTGGCGTTGAAAGCCGTGCATCGTCTAACGTCGTTTCAGTTCGGCAGACTTCGGCACGGTGTTTGTGTGCGTGCGACTAGTCGTATGCGTGTACACTAGCTGCTAACTGAATGATAAAAATTCCTGAATAACCTACATGTATTGTAAGATATTAAAAATATTTTAAACAATATTAACTTCTCATTTATACAATAAGAGAAAAAAAAATTGTTTTCTTATCGGTCACCACGCTCAAAAAGTGTAACTTGATTTAATATCAAAGACTTAACTGCATAAATAAAATAAATAATTAATTATAATTGCATAAGTTGATAAAAATGCTATGCAATAGCTTTACCGCGGCAATCCCCGAGTGCCACACGTCTTTTTTGGCATTTAAGCGATTCTGATAAACTAACTTATGTGTTTCTGTAGCCTATAATATTGCTAATATAGACACAGATACCGACGTTTCTCTACAAGGGATCAGTTTTGATAATTTTAGTACGAAATAGTACTATCGATGTTTCTAAATTAAAGCCCACGCGAGCAAAGCCGCGGGTAAAAACTAAAAAGCTAGTTAATAAATAAAAATTAAGAATTATAGTATATCGACGTTACCCCCTATGTTTAATTTTCTTTACACGCAGGTGCAAGGTAATTTTACGTGTCAACTACTAGAACTGAGTTATGTAAAGAGTGCAGTCGATGTGGACAGATAGCGTGTGGGTCCGTTTAAACTTTAAACTGATGGAATGACCAGAAGGGCATGCAAGTCTGTTTTTAATACTGCACTATCAATGGATGTACACTATTAAACTGTTTTTCTCGTTTTGGATCTGAATTATATTTTTATATTGATTCTGAATAGAAACTTTGAACAGGGAGTAAAATTCCACATGCAAAGCATCCAGTCCACTGGTATCGCCTATACGTCATACGAATATATGCCCCACAGCTACGCACATTCCTTCTCCATTTCGGAGACAGAAAGCTTTGAAAGATTATGTAAAAATTAGAGAGCTCAGCTAGCAAGAAAGTACCCGCTGCGCTATCCTTAACAATGTAGGCTTACCCCACGTCTTCAAAATATTATATTTAAATAATTTTTCAGTACAGCCACAGATGAGCCGTGGTAGCTCAGATGGTTAGCGCTCGCTGTAAATTTCACAGTATGCGAGCAAACCGGGTTCGATCCCCGCCGGCACCAATGAACAATTGCAATTTTAAGTACTGATTTACCACGTGCTCGGCGGGGAAAGAATACATCGTGAGAAAACCTGCATGTCTGGGAAATAAAACAAAATATATATTTGAAAGACATGTGAAATTCGCCAACACGCATTGGGGTAGCGCGGCGGATAATTCCTTGCCCTAAAACCCCCTCAGAAATGAGCGGAGGCCTGTGCCCTGGAGTGAGACATATAAAGGCTGTAACTTAAACTTTGAACTTTCAGTCCTACTTGTTTCCTTATTGTGTCATTCTCCCTTACGGCTTGGCCACGGGGAACGGCGGCGCGAACGGCGAGCGAGGCGGGGCGATAATTCGCGCGGCGCGATTTGAAGGCCACGGGAAGTCACGTTTGCCGCCGCGACCAGATAGACCGAGAGTGAAATGTCTTTATCAAAGTTATCTCGACATTGCTTAGAAAGTAATTGTTTTTTTTTATTCAAGACATAATATTTGCAAAAGATTGCGGAGTAGGTACATGATTTGAATAGGAATCGGGTTATAAATGGAAATTCAACAAATAGAATGCATCTAGAAAAAAATTCGAGTAAATACCAGAACGAGTGTTGAAACCTGCGATTATATTCTTGTTAATATTCAACCAGAATTGGAGATAAAAGTCAATGCGGATAGAATTTTAAGCTGTTTTTGTCGGCCCGGCATTTTTTCGGCGGCGAAATCAACTAAAATATTTTGTTCCCTATACTATTCGCCGCGACTGCCGCCGCGATTGCCGTCCGACTCCGTGGCTTGCACCGTACTGGTTCATACATTTGTTTCAGTCGCCCGCCGCGCCGCGAGTCGCCCGCGCGATTCGCCCGGTAAATTTCGCCGGTAGCGTTGCCACTCGCCGCTACGCGTGGCTTGCTTCATACATTTCTATACATTTGTTTTAGTCGCTAGACGCCTCGCCGATCGCGCCGCGCGAATTTTCGATACGGCCAATGTCCCGTGTTAGGCTGTTAGCGACATGCTAAATCAATAAAACTAAAAAATAATTGCATTGCTACGTATGCCGGGCACAGCTAGATCAAAATTAAAAATACCTACAACATCATTTACCTATATATACATATAACAAACTTGTCCTCATGTCTACTTTGAGCCGTGGCAGCTCAGAACCTAAGTGCTCGCTGTAAATTTCACAGTACGCGAGCAACCGGGCTTCGATCCCCGCCGGCACCAATGAAATTGAAAAACAAATATAATTCGAAGACATGTGAAGTTCGCCAACACGCATTGGGGTAGCGTGGCGGATATTTCCTTGGACTAAAACCCTCTCAAAAATGTGAGGAGGCCTGTGCCTGGCAGTGGGATGTATATAGGCGGTTGTGTTGCTTCCCTTTTGAAATTAGGAGTTTTTTTATTTGTGAGTCAGAATCTGAATCTCACTCAGATCTGAGATTTGATAGCCCACAAATTCCCGCTAAAGAACATCGATTATTTCCAAGCATGACTCGCGAGGCTATTAAAATAAAAAAAAACAAAGCTGTAAGCCCGCTTGATGGACTTTTGCTTTGCGGTAGATCTATCCAATCAAAAATTGTACGACATAATACGTACCTACTAATTGCAACCCTGTTTCTATCGAACCAGTAGTGAATTAAAAATATTTTCCAATAAATATTGTTTATAATCCATATTGTGTAAAATTTTTCTTTTTCCATCCCGCAATTCCGTTTAGAATACTAGGTAGAAAGCAAGTCCTACCACTTAGTTAGAATTATATCTAGTTAATGAATAATTTGTAAGCAGCACCAAGAATCGATAATTTTATTACCATTAGTTATTTCTGTTACTATTTCACCCCCCATCCTTGCGGTCAGCAGTCACGCGAACCAACACCTGTTGACTCACCACTTCAAGGTCAAGGCGTTGTTTATTCTCGAAAGTATACCACAGACTATTTAATGTTTGATATAATATTACGTTCAGTTTCATGTTTTATAGTGAATAGGTAAGAAGTAGCTCTATGTGTAACGACTGAATGTAAGTTTCGGCCGAAGACTATCGTAACTCAAACTAAGAACTTTGGAGGACTAACAAAAAATATAAATCACAATGCAAATTTTATTTTTATTTCGTTTCATGTTGATAACAAAAGTAACAATATAAATATCATAATCAAGAACTCATCTCATCAAGAATTTTGTACTTGATATAAGCACATGTGTTAAGGGCGGTTTCTTTACTCATGTGGTATAGGGATGTTTAGGTTCTCATATAGTTAAATTCTTATAACTTCAAAACCATTTACATCAATCAAAAAACGTTATAAATTTTTTGCTTAGCTGAAAAAAACTTAGAGAATCGTTGATTTCCCTAATTTTCAGAATTCGAACATAACAGGGAGCAGAAGTAAAAGCTTACTTCCGATCTTATCCTATGTTTCTGCGTTTATACCTAGATTTTCGGCATTGCAACGTCCTCTGGACCGAATTTCAACGGCGACTAGGCGTCTATGCAGGACAGGATAACGGGCGAGCACAGGTTCATTCTCCATTCCCTCACTCTCATATCTCATATGGATGAGACCGCAATCTGACACCGGAGAGAGATCAGGTGTACAGCTTTACGTGCTTTCCGAGGCACGGAACCATCCAAATTTCTTTACAAAAAATACAATAACTGATGGCCAGACCTCTGACCCTAGGAACACGAAAATCAGCCATCGTGCTAACGTTCACTAAACTAAAGGGGCAGTCAATCAAGAGTTGGCATTATACTTACCTATCTGTGCAGTTGACAATTTTCGGCAGTATTTAAAAGTGACCGTCGTCACTGAGTTTTTAATTTTTCAATGCGAGTTATATTTTAAAATAAAAAGTGTTAAAAAATTCACTTTTATTAAGAACACAACACACGTAAACCTTGAGCAATGGGAATAAAACTCTTTTTTTATTTTTAGTTAACACTTAAATGTTTTAATAATTAATATATCATGCCTGCTTAGCTTTTCATGTTTTATCTTTGTATCACAAATTCGTTACTGTTGTCAATCTATCCTATGGCTAAAACCAACTGTTTTCCTTTTTCATTCTGTCTCTGAGTCGGCCTTTCATCTCTAGTCTTTGGAAAATTTCAGAAAGCTTATTTATCTTCTGCGCGGGACTTTGGGGCAGCTCTTGAAGTTTACAAGATTTCTCCTCATCCAAGCAAAAAGTGAGTCTTTCCTTTTCCCTCATGCATAGTAATTTTCCCGTCTCTGGCGTAGAAGAGAGTTTGGCCACGTGTATCGCCGCCCTTTTAAACCTTGACTTCGGTGACAATTTTGGCTGTTCCATCGAATCACCGCTCGATTTTAACGTATACTCCACTTTTCCTTTCCTCATTGTGTTTAAATAAACTGGTTCTATTACGTCGTAAGTGTTCTCCCTTAATAGTCGATGATGTCTTATTTCGAAGGAATGAAGGGAATTCTTTCTCTGAAATCCGTGAATACTTAAAGGAGTCAATGGTTTCAATACTTCTTGCAGCTTTAGCGCCTGTTTTTCAATCGTGTTGTCGTCACGGTTCAAATCAAAAACAATAACTTTAGGCTTCGGTTCCAACGTTTTCTGTTTCTGTACAATGGCAGGGAGAGGACGGAAAGGAGAAACTGTGGTTTTTACCGGCGTATCGCTGTCTAACATTCTGTTTCGTGCTGTTCTGTTTTTCCTTGATTTACTTTTACGCGGAGCATAGATGGTGGTCAGGGCGCGCGTTTTCTGCGGCTCTAGAGCGGCGAGTGGTCCGGGCTGCATGGGGTGGACGGAGGCGCGCGACTCCGCGGCCCGACAGCTGACGACCTTGGGCGGCATGGTCACCCCTCCACCGCTACCGATGTAATCGAACAGCTCACGCGCGGTAATGGACAACTGTACGTATACCGTATCGACGTGCAATGACTGAACGAAAGATAATATCAATATTAGTGCGCTGTGGGATGTGACTCGATAAAACGTCACACTGCAATTTTTTTAATTTTGATTGATATACGTCAACAGATACTATTGTATAAAGCCAGTATTTATTTTGAACTTCCGGGTGTAAATAGGATTCCATTTAGGTTCATCATTTTATTCATTACATCCTATCCAAATTCCACTGCTGAAAACAGGCCTCGTCCATAGATTTCCTAATAGCACAATTGCCTTATTTTGCTATAGTTGCCACGCTTGATTGGCAACAAGTTTTTTTAATTATTTCATGTTGTTATCAGAAAAACGCATTCACCCGTCTCCTTTTTCACTTATCCTCTATCGGCTCTTTGACATCCTCGGGATGATATGAGGAAGTGGATTCCCGTAAGCCGCCACTTCACGGCAGGTGGGAGTATGATAACTTTTCCTCGAAACTTTTCCTCGAAGAAAAGTTGTCTTATTCCCTCTTGCCACTTCCACAATTCCAAATGTCACTAACCTGCACGCGGTGCACCATGCTAATCGACTGACGAGTTTGGCTACCGATCGTTTACAGACTGGTAATGGGAAGTAGCATAACCACTGCGAAAATATTGACTGTCGGCATTCACCAACTCGTCTGAGTGTTGATAGTCAAACAAGATTCTCTCAATCTCTCATGCTCTTTGTGTAAAGAGTATGGGCAAATCTTCCATGTCTACCGGCTGTCATATTCACTATACACAGATAAATAGCTTCCGATAGATTACGAAAACGTATGCTAGGTTTTAAACGGCCAGGATGCATTATGTACCGTTTTACATGAGGCTTATTCCTCCTCCTCATAATTACAATGAATTATAGTAATTACCGTGTAGTGGCACCTTAAGAATGTCAACTAACCTTATATCGTGGGTGTCGTAAGAGGCGATCAAAGGAAGTAAACTTCCTAATTCACAAAAAAACTTCTTTCCTTACAATATTTTCCTTCATAGCCGAGCATGTAATAAAACAGCAATAACAATTAAAATGATTAACAATTTGAGAGGTTTTGAACTTTAAAAAAAAAGTAAAAACAACATCAAAGAACTAAAAAGAATATATCAGCGAAATTGGTAGACGTCCACGGCAACATACCTGTAGCACATTTGCCTTCTCTTATATAAAAGAAACGTGGTAAAAAAAATTAACCGCTACTATGGCTTGCATATGCCATTGCAAATTGAAGAGTTTGATTACTTTCTCATGGATCCCATCATCAGATCTTGACAAATTTATATTGGACCACTTCTGAGGTTTTTTATAGCATTGGGTGACAAACGAGCACACGGTCCACCCGATGGTAAGTGGATGCTGTGGCCCATGGACATTTATCCTCAATTAAGAATCAAAACGCAGATGCGTTGTTACCCTAGAGGACTAAAACAAAATGCCTCGCAACCAGTAAAAAGGGTCTCCGGTTCTCTACACACACCATACGAAACACAGCAGTATTAAGCTGCTATTTTACGCTGGTATTCTGTGAGAGCGTAGAAGGACCACCCGGTCGAGCCAACTCATTTGTGCTACAACCATATTATAGCTGCAAGGTCACTCTACCACGTATAAATGAATGCACAAACTACCATTATTTTACGTGGGTACTCCAATAGTAGATTCACCTACACTTTGATTTTTCGTTTGTGAGCGAAGAGTCAATTAGCTCATACTAGCAATGCTAGTTTCCTGTTTCTAGTTTGTGAAAATTGATTTTTGCGTTTTGGATAGATTCTACGAGACCTGGTACCATTCTCTAGTGACGAGGTCATCTCCTCGGAGCTCAAAGGAGTCCACGCATTTGCATTTAGGTTCTGTATATTTTTATGCTCGCTCATGTTCTGTATCATTTTAGGATTAGCGTAGACTTTCTGTCTATGCTAATCCTAAAAGCGATAGTCTAATCCAAAGGGGATTTTTGGATTAGGCTTTCGCTTGTTATGAGTGTTGTTAGATAGTTATGAAAGTACTTGCGCTTGGTTAGGTTGTTTTTAATTCTTTGTTTTGTTAACTGAGTAACCTGCATGGCGTATTTGAAATGGTTACTTTGGTTAGGAAACATCAACGCAATTTTCTCTTTCTCTATATTAACTTAGTTTTAAAAATAAAATAAAAATATTTAGATTTGTTCAGGTAATTTTTCAACTATGTAAGGTGATTATTTATGAAAGAAAACACGTCGGTACATAATAAATCTATGGTGAAAACTATGTTTGTTCACAAGTAACAGCGGGGTAAAGGGCCCTAAAGGTTGTGAATAATGACCGTCATTACGTAGTTCTATTGATTGCGATGACCTTCGTCAGAGGGAATGAAAGTATTTTTTGTCGCCCTCGTATACCGACTATTTTAAGTATTTTTCGTGTAATGGCGCTGTATGAATATCCACTACCCCATATCATCCTGTGAGTGCCGTAAGAGGCGACTGAGGAAAATTGAAACAGGGGATGGGCAGCACCAGCTTCCTGGCAACAACCTCGCCAAGGGTGTGAACTATAGAAAAATCCCCTTATGAAACAATCTATGGGGGAGGCTTATGTTCAGCAGTGGACCGTTATAGGCTGTAATGGAAGTACTGACGAATGTGAATACCGATTCGAATATTTGACATCAATATTCGCGAACTCGAATGCAAATTTTGATTTCTTTGATTGACGTTTTCGAACGTAAAATTCATGTAAATAAAAAACCGGTCAAGTACGTGTCGGACCACGCACAATGTAGGGTTCTGTAGGTGCACGTCACAATACGTGAACTTAGAAGAGATCTACTTCATACTATGAGAATATTGAGTTTGCGGTTTGACCGCTATAAAGATTAAAAATATGTGTCGACCAAACAGGACGATAGTAACTCAAGGCCTTATTTTCCAGGCAGACTTGTAGGGAGTGGTACTCAAAAAATATTAAATAACTTTTTGATTTTGTAAAATATTGTTTCAAAACTGTGATCATACAATCTACATCAAATCTATTATACCCGGCAGTGCAACCCTAATATATACTTGACCGTAATCAACCTAAGATATAAGTACTTGACCGTAATCAACCTTTCCCTAAATCAACACTGTCCTAAACTATCCTGAGGCCTATAATACTTACTAACTAAATTAGTAAAAATTTTGTTCAACCGATTTCTATATAAATAAAATGACACCATCATCAATGTAGTCGAAGTCAATTAAATACGCATATAATTGACTTCGATTTAATTATTAAGAATAACTCAAAAACTACTGGTCGGATTTTGATCAAATTTATATAGGACCTCATGAGAAGCAGCAGCATTAAAATAAAAAATAGGTTCATCAAGAAAACATTTTAAGGTAACACACATAAAAAATATAGTCTTATTGAAGTCCTCCTCCTTTTTTCAAGTCGGTTGTAAAATTAACGAAGGTTGAAGGTGTATCTCAGGATCGATCGCGTGAGACCGATCCTGAGATACACACCTTTTGAGAGGCACTATCGAGGTCATTGAGCATAGTGCTTAAGTCCTTCAGCGATTCTGCCATAAGGACTATATCGTCGGCAAATCGAAGGTGAGTGATGTACTCGCCATTGATGTTAATACCGTATCCTTTCCAGTCCACTATCTTGAAAACGTCTTCCAATGCAGCGGTGAAGAGTTTCGGGGAAATAACGTCACCCTGTCTTACACCTCTCTGCAGTTGGATAGGTTTCGTACTCTGGTTCTGTACTCGGATAGCCATCGTAGCCCTATTGTACAAACACTTCATCACTTCTATATACCGACAGTACACTTGGCACCGCTGAATAGACTGTAGCACCGCCCAAATTTCGACGGAATCAAAGGCTTTCTCATAGTCCACATACGCCAGGCAAAGTGGCAGATTGTACTCTTCAGACTTCTGTACATTTTGCCGTAGACGTTGGAAACCGGCTTGTTCGTGAGGCTGGAAGTCGTCGAGTCTGCGTGCGAGACGGTTCATAATCACTCTAGAGAACAGCATGTAGACGCGGCTCAGAAGGGATATCGGTCTGTAGTTCTTCAATAGGGCGTAGTCACCTTTCTTGGAGAACAAGACCACCGCACTTCTGCTCCACGCCTCGGGAGTAGTGCCTCCATGGAGGACGGAATTAAAGAGCTTCTGAAGGACTTTAAGTACCGGTTTTCCACCCGCTTTCAGAAGCTCCGCTGTAATTCCATTCTCGCCCGGGGACTTGCCGTTTTTAAGGTGCTGGAGAGCCATTCTAATCTCGCTCGGACTGACGTCCGGGATATCATCGGAATAGTGTCGGATAAGACTTGCTCTTGTATCGTTACTAACACTTGCGTGTGGCTCCAACGATGATGTGTACAGCTGCCCATAGAACCTCTCAATCTCACTCAGAATCTCAGGTGTCCCGGAAACGATGCTGCCACACTCATTCTTCAGCTTTGACAGTTGGTTCTTACTGGCAGACAGATCTCTGGCAAAGACTTTGGAGCCCTGGTTCCATTCGATCGCTTCTTCAATACGAGCAGTATTGAAGTTGCGTTAGTCTCGCCGCATGCATTTGGAGATCTGTCTGTTCAGTTGCCTGTATGCTATCAAATCTGTAAACGGTAGAGCCATGCTACAGTTATATTAGTAGTATAGTTGCAGCACGAATGGATCGGCTCGACCGGGGAAGGACCACGCTCTCACAGAATACCTGCGTAAAATGGTAGATTAATGCTGCTGTGTTTCGTATGGTGAGTGTAGAGAACCGGAGACCCTTTTTACTGGAAACGAGGCATTCCATCTTAGTCCTCACGGATGACAACGCATTTGCATTTTGATTCCTAATCGAGGATAGATGTAGATGTCTATGGGCTACAGCAACCACTTACCATCAGGTGGACTGTGTGCTCGTTTGTCACACTATTTACTAATTCTTTTTACAGTTTACAATAATATATCAAGGTATAAAGCTACTTTTATACAACTTTATGGAATTTTAACGAAATTTTTACATCAAAAATCGATAGAGCTTCGATGTGAAGTGCTAATGCATCCACCATATACTCCTGACTTGCCACATCAATAATTCCAAGATTTCTGTAGCAACGAGATTACGTCATTACCCAGAAGATGGTAACAAGTTATTGAATTAAATGGGATATATATATATATATATATATATATATATATATATATATATATATATATATATATATATATATATATATATCCGAATCATCGACGTGTCGAATAACGTGCAGTTTTATCGTCACTTGGAAGGGAAGACGAATTTGGCCTCTAAAAAGCTTGGCGTGCTCAGCACAGCGAGACAGTATTTCATGGCAACACATCGCCTGCAACTTTACAAGGTGCACGTTCGGCCCCACATGAAATACTGTTCTTATTTCTGTGCCGAAGCACTCCAGTGCCAGCTTCGTCCACTTGACCGTATCCAGCGCTGAGCGGCACAAATCGGCGACGAGTTCTTTCTGATCGGCTCGATTTATTGACGTTGCGAATGGATTTTTTATTCCTTTGTTTTTTTAATCTCATTTACCACGGGAAGTGCTCTGAGCGCTCGGATTAACTCCAGCCGCCAAACTTCACGAACGTACATCGTGACGAAACTTACAATACTATCTACACATCTGAATGTTTAGTGGTTAACCCCTGTGCATTTTACTAGGAATTTTCGTCCACTTTGAGAAATTGTTTACCACTGGAGATGTTTCCGGAACGATACGACTTAGGGACCTTCAATAAAAGAGCTTACTTCTTCCTAAAAGGCCGGATACTTGCAATTCCATCGGGAATATTCCATCCATATAGAATCCATAGAGAATGAAATAAACAGATTTGGAGAAATCCGAATAAAGAAGCTGATTTAACGCAAGTTTTGTCTATATCACTTATCAATAAATTCAATGTGTGACATATATTAAAAAATACTCGAGAATATTTACTCAGAATTCTGCTGTTCCCTCCATTATCGTACCATTGACCTCGGCAATCATTCACGTCTTGGTTAAACTCTTGTTTTCCTCCCGAAGAGTCTCTTACCGACTTGTAAGTGACAAAATACTCTCGTTCTTCTTTCTTACTTCTCTACTTCATTAGTGTCAACAAAACGGAATATTAGTGATATGAGTCAATGACCAGTGCCCGATGATAGCGTTTCGGTTGATTTCGATGCCCCTCCGATGAAGGCGCCCAGTGCGGTCGCACCGCGCTCACCGCCCCAGGGCCGCCAATGTTACGCGTAGTGTATATTTTCTTAGCCAATGTTAAATAGGTAGGTAGTGTAAAGTGAAAAACAAAATTGCGTGCCGTATATTTCCAATTGTAAATAACAAAATATAATTTTACCAATATTCATTCATTCATCCACTGCAGCCTGTAAAAGCCCATTGCTAAGACTGCAATAAAGTATAATATCTAACGTAGTATATTATAATGACTAACTTTTTGGTTTATTTGGTAAATTATACGTGATGGAGCCACGCTACAGCTATTATGGTTGTAGCATGAATAGGTCGGCTCGACCGGGGAAGGACCACGCTCTCACAGAATACCAGCGTAAAATAGCTGCTTAATGCTGCTGTGTTTCGTATGATGAGTACGTATGAAACGGAGACCCGTTTCACTGGAATGGAGGCACTCCATCGTAGTCCTCAACCGTGACAACGCATCTGCATCTTAATCGAGGTTAAATGTAGATGTTTGTGGGCCACAGCATCCACTTACCATCAGGTGAACTGTGTGCTCGTTTGTCACCCTTATCCTATAAAAAAAAATTAAGTGCATAATAAATAAATACATGTAGCGTATCATACTTATCGAAATTGGCCATTGCTAATATCAAGGCCTTGTGTGTGAGAAATGCACGGCTTGCGTTGGTTGTAATGTAAACGTGTGAAACTGTGTTGTTGGCGGGAAAAATAACGCAATGGAAGCGTAAAAAGTGACCGTATACCATTAAATCATCCTCCGATAGAAACAGACTGAGATTCTTTGTTTATCGAAAATTCTCATAGTTACGTTTTACTGTGGGGCAAGGAAAATGTTATACTGGACCGGACTTCTACAGAAGTTACGAAGGGGAACGTAAGCAGCCTCTTTCTGGACCGTTACGGATTCACAGAAGGTGGCTACGACCGTCCTCACTGAATCTCCGCTCCATCCAGAGTTTCCATCCGTTCGTCCTTTCCGGCGCTGGACATACAGAGAACATGCTCGACGAGCTCCTTGGACATCGATTAAATAATGTTACTACCTACGTATCCCTTGACCCTCTCGGTGTTATTCCACTGGCGACTACCAACATGCCATAACAAACGATATTTATCTACCCTAGCGGACAAGTCGACTCGCAAGTCTCAGGTATCTTTATCAGCCCTACCTCGAAGGATTAACAGAGTTTACTGCAGGGTAAGCTATGTTGACTTTTTTCACAATCGTTTAAAGTTAATAGAAAACAAGAAAATTAATGAGAATCTCTACGGTAACTCCGTGGTCAAATCACGTACGTCATCAATCAACGTACGAAGGATAAATTATGTGAGGGTAATATGCTCACCTTAAGCTTTGCCACCCTATAAAACCAAAATTAGGAGAAGGGCAGAGACAAAAACACAAAGTCGTACATTATAACTAATATATTAAGTAAAAATAGCAAACAAGCTTTGGCAATAGTTAGAAACACATCGAAAAATCCATTTAAAAAACTAACTACACTACACCATACTAAAATCGACTAAAATATTTGCTATAATGTCAACTGTCAAATTGGCGTCGATAAAGCAGCGCCCTTTTGACCCTTTATTATTTAATTGATCGATGAAGGGCTATCGTATCACAAAGTGATCTATGAAAACAAGGTTGTAGTTTTTGTGTTATGAGAAAGTGACCATACAAACCTGATGACCGTATTACCCTCACGTACTATATTTATAGGTGTATGCCTACACGCACGCCTTCCTTAGTGAACTGTTTTATCTGTCGTATCTCTGAAAAAAATGAAAATATACTTTTTAAAACACACATCCCACACTCGGCGATTATTTGAGTATAATAAAATATCAAGTTATAATTTACGCGAATCTGTGGTTTTTTTTTTAAAGAAAAGCAAACCGAATAGCACTCCATTATTTCTTAACATAGGTACTGCCCGGTCGACTCTGCCCCAACATTAATTTTGTATACTTATTACTATTATTTTGTATACAACAAACTTGACATTTAAATTTTATCAAATATTAAGCGTAATCTTTACCTTGTTATTGTACTATATTCTTTAATGTATACCATATTACGAAATAATACAAAGGGCGGTTATAACTTTAAGCATTGTCTATGTATGGTGTCTGAAAACGCACTTTGCCAATCTGAATTAAATGGTGGCGATTTATAAATTTGTTTGATAGGCTACAAATAAAGATATACATTTTTAGTTAAACGGTATGTTACTCAAGCGTTAATTTGAATTTTTTGGTTAATCAATATCCATGAACTTGACATTTAAGGGTGAATCAACTTTCCCGGAAATGAGGGCTGTGACTACTTGTGTGCCGAGTTTTATTGATGTTACCCACCGTAGGATTCCCCCTATAGTGGATAACGTCAACAAAACTGATGGGCGGATGAAATGGGAGGCACTTGAAAAGAATCCATACGAAAACGAAATTTATTTATCTAGGCTTTATTGTAGTATTTTTACGTAAACAGCACGTATCTCGGCCAATAAATTAAATAATTATAAAACAGTATTTTCATTTTGAAGTAATACATAGTATTTTGTTGTTCGTCATATTTTTTTTTATAGAATAAAAGTAACAAACGAGCGAACAATCTATAGTCAAAATGTCTATAGATGGAATGCCTCTTATCACATCATATTATATATATTTTACGCTAGTATTCTGTGAGAGCGTAGACCTACCCATCGAGCCGACCTATTCGTGCTACAAACATAATATGTAGCCACCGCGTAGCATGGCTTTACCATTTAAAAAAGTTATTTTAAAATTAAATTCCCGATGTACTATGAAATAATATTGTTTAGGCCTGAGTCGGCGCTCGGGTCGAGCGGGAGGCGCGCCTGACGGCGGAGGCGCGGGGGGGTGCAGTCTGGTGCGGCGCCCGGCTGCGCCGGCGTCGGGTTTTGCGCTTCACTTATCGCAGAGCGTGGATCTGGGTAGTTGCCCGTTGTGTTAATAGTTTAGTCGCACCTCTGCCTTAACGTATATACTTCGCGAACCTGAGTAGTTTGCCGCGCGGTCCGGTGATATTGCTTTTTTCACAAAGGTCGAGTTTGTATGTGACGCGCGTTCGATTAAATCTTGTTGGACTTTATTGGATTAACCTAATGACAATTGGCTTGTCTCCAATTAACAAGTGAGAAACGAGTGTAATTTACTAGATTCTTAAATTTTTGTGACGGACTGCCACTTCGATATAAAGAATAGAGGTGAAGCCTTGGGGTCGGCGGTTCTGCAACCAGCAGGAAGTCAGGTTACATAATTTAACACAATCCCACCACAACACAGTCAAGCACACCCACACTTACACCTGAATCTTCCTAAGGTAGACCCTACTTCGAAGAAATAGGTAAGTTTTTGTTTGGTCCCCCTTTTACCGCTAACGTGTAATATTCCACAAGCCATTTAGGCCGACCTCCTGTTGCTCGTCGAGTGGAACTCCTGATGGGCCCGAGTTCCACGACCTTTGCCCGGGTAACTAGAGGCCGTAACATTTGGTAGCAGAGCGTGGTTTTCCTGATGGGTTTTGAAACCACTCCCAGCTGAATACGTAACGTTTGTTGCAATACGTATTAATAATTTTGTTTTGTTCGCGTGTTATTTGTTAGCGGATAGGATCGGTGTATAGAACCGTGTAGTAACCGTATTTTTTGAGTTTTATTTACTTTATTCGGTCGCTTACTTTGTTAGTGGTAGGTAGAATTGTGCCACGCCCGCGGCCGGGCGTAAGCGGACTGTTTAGGTATTTACCTTAGGTTTAGGTACACGCGTCGAGTAGGGTTTATAATTACCGTTGCTACATAAGCGTGGCAATTGCAAATATTGTATATGTAATAATTATCAATCAGCGTTGTCTCGTAAACCGACTGTAGTTATTACTCGTGGAATAGTAATTTGTTTGAATTAAATTAATTGCGTAGTATAATTTACTGATTGGATAAATAGTATTTTGTATTGTATTATTTTTATTGTGATAATTAAACTAATTGTGTAAAGTAATTTGTACTAAGTTTAATTCGGTGATAATCGTACCTTGTAATGATGCCTTCACACCGGTCACCGACGCTTCGCTTACAAGCGGAACTGCGCTGGGCTGCGAATGCTCACAGCTTGATAGGGAGACCCGATAGAATCCATAGCTTGGAGAAGCGGCTCGAGCAAGTCACGGCCCGAAGGGCCGTAGTGGAGGAGGCATGCTCCGAGATTATGGCTTCGGGAGCGGAACAGGGAGTCCTAGACTCCTGTCTTTCCGACTATGAGCAATTTTTTGCTCTCACGGATGATCTGATTGAGGCAGGGGCCAAGCAGGCTAGTGACGCGCGTGAAGCTCGGCTGGGTGTCCTGCTCGAGTCCCCTCGGAAGCAGCCCACTCACCCGGAGCTGTTGGGACGACTTCCCACTCTGGACCTGCCAAGGTTCTCCGGGGTCCTCTCCGAGTGGTTAACATTTGTGGGACTTTTTGACAGCCTAGTGGATGCCCGGAGGGATTTAACACCAAGCCAGAAGATGGCGTATCTCCTGGCCTCATTAGAGGGGGAGGCCTTGGGCGTCGTCGGCCATTTGAAGGTGTCGGACGACGCCTACCTGAACGCTCGGGACCTCCTTGCCGGAAGGTATGCCAACGTACGGCGAATTGCGGACGAGCACGTCAAACTTCTGTTAAACCTCCCGTTGCTAAAGGACCGGGCCCGACTACGACCGGACGTCGTAAATCCGGTCTTGGTGGCCTGCAACTCGTTGAGACGGCTGGATTTGCCGGTGGACGAATGGTCCTTTTTGTTGCTCCATATTGTGCTGTCCCGCCTACCTCTCGATCTTCGACTCCATTTTGAGGAGAGGTACGGCGGAGACGGCGCCTCCTATATTCCTCCCTTCAGGGATCTGCTGCGGTTCTTGGAGGAGCAGTGCCGGCAGATTGAAAACGCAGCGGGCACCGCCGGAGATCTGCGGACTGCTTACCGAACCGTGACCAGGGAAAGGCGAAACCCCCCGGCCAAGTTGTTGGCAACCCCCCTCAGACCTAGTGGTGCTCCTGCGGGAGGGCGCCCCCTCCTATCATCTTATAGTGGCCTAGTGGCCAGGAAGGAGCCCCCCTGCTCCTATTGTAGAGCAGCAGAACACCAGGTGACGTCGTGCCCTAAATTATTAGGCAAGCCTGCCTCAGCGAGACGAACCATCGCCAGGGAGCGCCGCTGGTGCTATTCATGTTTAGAACGGCACCTCCAACGAGACTGCCCGCACCAGCGGCCCTGTCCGCACTGCCAGGGCAAGCACCACGCCGTTTTGTGCCTGGGCGCGAACGGCTCTTTCTCCCGGGGCTCGGCTGGGCCCTCATCCCCCACGGGCGGGGGCGCCCAGCCACCCCCTCTGACAGGTGACGCTCGTCGCTCTCCTACCGACGACCCTGCCCCTGGGTTCGGAGGGGGTTCCCCTCACGACCAGTCGGGGGGTCGTTCCCCCAGGGGCGGGGGGTTCGTCAACCCCCCTCGGAGGGTCGAGAGGGACTTCGCGGCCACTCAGCGATCAGCGAGATCCTTCTCACCCCCATTAGCAGAGAGGCCGCGACTGGAGTACCACCCCCCCCCCTTTGGTCGGTCCCGCTACTACGGGCTCCCTGAGACCTCGAAGCTGTCCAGGGCCTCCAGGCCAAGGTTCCCAGAAGCCCCCCAGGTCGGCCCGTTCTGCGATTTTCATCCACGGGTCATCGAGATGCCGCCGGAATTCCGCTTTCCGGACCCCCGGCTTGAGTGCCGGTCCGACGAAGGCAGCTCCTGCTAGGAAACTGCCGCCCTAGCTCCCACCACGGCCGCCTTCACTGATCCTTTAAGCCGTCCGCAGTCCACCTGTCAAACTGTTCTATTGCCGACGGCCGCCGTGAAGGTGTACAACCCGAGTGGCGACTGCTTAACTGTTCGCGCTCTATTGGATTCAGGTTCACAACGCTGTGTGGCCTCCACTCGGTTAGTGGGAAGACTAGGGCTCCCCTGGAGCTCCAAATCATGTCCAATGGTAGGTATTGGAGGTGCAGAGCCTCCTGCTCCTAGGGGACAAGCAAGGCTGGTGTTTGGTCCTGCAAGCGAACACCTCCACATCTTAGTTAAGGTAAATGTCCTCGATGATATTGTAGGCTTTCTCCCTAATGCCCGTATAAATGATAGCGCGGTTTGTTGTACGTCTGGCTTGAGACCGGCAGACCCTCAATGGTCCCAACCTGGGCCGATAGATTTGTTGCTGGGGGCCGACGTGCTGGGGTTCATCCTGTTAGGCGAGATACGAGCCCTACAGCCCGATGGCTTGTCAGCCGTGTCCACTGTATTTGGGCACAGTTTCTTTGGACCGGTTCTGTGGTCTCCACCGCATCAGGCAGCCGACCCGCTCCCAGTGGCGGGCGTGTCTCTTTCGGACGTCGTCCAGCGGTTCTGGGAAATTGAGGAGCCGCCACACGCGCCTCGAGTCAACCCTCTGGACCGTGAGTGCGAGTTGTTCTACCAGAACAATACCGGCCGCCGTGTCGACGGTCGCTTTGTCACCCGCTTACCCTTTCTTGACTCACGGCCTCCTTTGGGCCAATCTCGGACCATGGCCGAAAAGAGGTTGCTTTCTATGGAGCGCCGTATGCGTCGCGACACAGCCTTTCGCGACAAGTATGTCGAGTTCATGCGCGAATATCAAGAGCTGGGTCACATGTCACCTTCTCATTTCGACTGGCGATCACATGAACACTACTTCCTCCCCCACCACGCGGTTTTGAAGTCCCCTGGGAGTAAGATTCGGGTGGTTTTCGACGGCTCCGCCCCCTCGTCCAATGGGGTGTCCCTGAACCAGTGTCTCCACTCTGGTCCTAAATTGATCAGGGACATATCCGACATTTTGACCCACTTCCGTCGGCATCAAGTTGTTTTTGTAGCCGACATTCGGATGATGTTTCGACAATCAGTGGTCCACCGTGATGACCGTCGATATCAGCTGATCCTGTGGCGCGAGAAGCCCAGCGATCCGATACAAGTGTTCGAGTTGAACACCACCACCTATGGACTCCGATCCAGCCCGTATGTCGCCATGCGAACCCTCCTCGAACTAGCTGAGAGAGAGCGCCTAAGATACGCTCGGGGGGCTTCTATTTTGGAGACCTCGGTCTACATGGACGATATTTGTACGGGTGCCTCCACCGTCGAGGAGGCCCTCGTATTGCGAGACGAATTGATTGCCATCCTGAAGTCGGGAGGTTATGAGCTGCGCAAATGGTTGTCGAACTCCCCTCATATTTTGAAGGACCTCCCAGGAGAGGATCAACAAGACCCTCATCTATTCGAGCACCCTGACAATCCTAATTTGTTGACTGTGCTTGGCATTCAATATCAGCCTGTTCAGGATACCTTCACGTATCGAGTCAAGATCGATCCCCCCCCTAAATCATGGACCAAGCGCTCTGTGTTGTCAACTGTAGCTCGCACCTTCGATCCTAATGGTTGGATTACTCCGGTCATCTTTTTGGCTAAGTGTTTCCTTCAAAAACTCTGGATATCCGGGTTGGGTTGGGACGACCCTATAAGCGGTGCTCTCTTGCGAGAGTGGCTCTCAATTGTGTCCTCCCTTCCAGACATCGACCGGGTCTCCATGTCAAGGTGCTTCCTCCCTCCAGGGAAATGCAGGGTTACCCTGCACGGATTTTGCGACGCCTCTGAGAAGGGTTACGCTGCTGTTGTATATTTGCGGACGGTGAGCTCTTCTGGCCATACTTCCGTCCATCTCGTACTTGCTAAAAGCAAAGTGGCTCCCATTAGGTCCCGCTTAACTATCCCTAAGTTGGAACTATCTGGAGCTGCTCTTCTCACGCGACTGCTCAACCACGTTCACTCCTCCTTGAAGTCGGTAATCGACATTACGGACGTCTACGCTTGGTCGGACAGTGAGATAGTACTTTGTTGGCTCCGAGCGGCACCTCACAATCTTGAGGTCTTCGTGTCGAACCGCGTGTCCCAAATCCAGAATTCTGTCACTTGTCTAACGTGGAGACATGTCCCAGGGGAGTTGAATCCAGCAGACTGTGCTTCTCGTGGCTGTGAGGCCTCCTACTTGGTTGATCACCCGCTGTGGTGGGGGCCCGGCTGGTTAGCTGAGTCTCAGGCGTTCTGGCCCCAGAACAAATACTCTGAACCAATTGAATTGCCTGGCCTACGAGCCCGAGTAGGAGTGGTCAAGGATAAGCCCACTCGTGACCTCTCCTTACTAGAACGGTACAGCTCTCTCGACAAGCTCTTGGGAGTAACGGCTTGGTTGCGTCGATTTGTCCGCAACTCGAGAGACCCATCTAACCGAATATCGGATTCCGCCTTGTCCCCTAGCGAGCGGCGCGAAGCCTTGATGCATTGGACCCGTATGATCCAAGCGGAGCATTTCGAGCTCGTGATTGATACCTTGAAGCGGGGCTTAGTTGTCAAGGGTGCGCTGGCCCGCCTGAACCTCTTCCTGGATGACTCGGGGATGCTTCGCGTGGGCGGACGTTTGAAAAATTCTCAACTGCCGTACGAGGCTCGACACCCTCTACTGCTCCCCAAGGACGGCGCCTTGGTTCGGTTGCTGGTAACTCACTACCATGTTCAGAATGCCCACGCTGGGTGCAACGCTCTTTCGGCCATTTTGCAGCGGGAGTTTTGGATTTTGGCGGGTCGACGCACCATTCGGAGCGTCATCTTTAAGTGCATATCTTGTTATAAGTTGAAGGCGCCCATATCACAGCCGATGATGGGCGACTTACCACCCGACCGCGTCAGAGCCATCCGACCATTCGCGGGAGTCGGAACTGACTTCGCTGGCCCCTTCCTCGTCAAGTCCTCTAACCTTCGTAACGCGCGTGCTCATAAGGCCTATCTGTGCGTTTTCGTGTGCCTCTCCACTAAGGCTGTTCACTTAGAACTTGTAAGTGCCCTTAGCACGGAGGCCTTTTTGTCCACACTGGGTCGCTTCGTATCGCGTCGCGGTTTACCGGACCTGATCCGGTCGGATTGCGGAACTAATTATAAGGGTACTGATAGGTATTTGAAGGAGGTCGTTGAATTTCTGTCTAGCAACAGGACCTATTTAACTACTGCGATGTCCAAGAAGGGCATCCAGTGGAAATTCGACCCTCCGGCTTGCCCACACTGGGGCGGTATTTTTGAGGCGGTGGTGAAGGTTGCAAAGACGCATCTCCGTCGCGTTATTGGCGAAACTATTTTGACATTTGAAGAGCTTGCCACCGTATTCTGTAAAATTGAAGCAGTCCTCAACTCTCGGCCCCTCTGTCCCCTCTCGTCCGATCCGAATGATTTAGAGGTTCTAACCCCTGGCCACTTCCTGATAGGCCAGCCGCTTAACGACCTGCCCGAGTACCCCTTCCGGGAAATAGTCTCTTCGCGGCTGAGCAGATTTGACATGCTGCAACAAATAACTCAGAGCTTTTGGCACCGATGGTCTCTGGAGTACCTACATCTTTTGCAGCAGCGCGTTAAGTGGTCTGACAAGACGGACCCCCCTCGGGTTGGAGACCTCGTGTTAGTTAAAGAACCTAACGCCTCGCCCTTGTATTGGCGCCGTGGGCGCATTGTCAAGTTGTCGTATGGACCGGATGGGATCCCTAGGGTGGCCGAGGTTTTGGTTGGAGATTCGGTTTTGCAACGTGCCGTCTCTACCCTATCCCGTTTGCCAATTTACTCGCGGACCTAGATCCTCATGTCCGGGACGGGGGCTTGTTTAGGCCTGAGTCGGCGCTCGGGTCGAGCGGGAGGCGCGCCTGACGGCGGAGGCGCGGGGGGGTGCAGTCTGGTGCGGCGCCCGGCTGCGCCGGCGTCGGGTTTTGCGCTTCACTTATCGCAGAGCGTGGATCTGGGTAGTTGCCCGTTGTGTTAATAGTTTAGTCGCACCTCTGCCTTAACGTATATACTTCGCGAACCTGAGTAGTTTGCCGCGCGGTCCGGTGATATTGCTTTTTTCACAAAGGTCGAGTTTGTATGTGACGCGCGTTCGATTAAATCTTGTTGGACTTTATTGGATTAACCTAATGACAATTGGCTTGTCTCCAATTAACAAGTGAGAAACGAGTGTAATTTACTAGATTCTTAAATTTTTGTGACGGACTGCCACTTCGATATAAAGAATAGAGGTGAAGCCTTGGGGTCGGCGGTTCTGCAACCAGCAGGAAGTCAGGTTACATAATTTAACACAATCCCACCACAACACAGTCAAGCACACCCACACTTACACCTGAATCTTCCTAAGGTAGACCCTACTTCGAAGAAATAGGTAAGTTTTTGTTTGGTCCCCCTTTTACCGCTAACGTGTAATATTCCACAAGCCATTTAGGCCGACCTCCTGTTGCTCGTCGAGTGGAACTCCTGATGGGCCCGAGTTCCACGACCTTTGCCCGGGTAACTAGAGGCCGTAACAAATATTAATAATAATCTAGTACTTAATTGATATCATAGATTTATAATATTTATATATAGCATACAAATATTTACTTGACAGATAAACCTATATTTATTTATTTATTATATGGACAATAAAACAGATAACAATCAAAATACATTAAAAATTATACATACATATATATATGTAACAGTTTTGTGCCAGATTGTTTTCCTAAGTATGTTGACACATCATTTTCATATTTTACTATAAGGGAGATCAAGTCTACGCTTAACAATATTAACAATATTAATGCCGTACATTACTAAATACAAAGAAACAAATTTTACAAACAACAAATTTAAAATCTATGTGATATGGGAATGAGTGTGTATGACTGTAAGCTATCCTATCTATAGCTATCCAAGCCGGAGTCTTTCATGGATATCTCGTTGTAAAGTCGACACATTCTTATTATCGGGTTGTAAAAAGAAGTATTATTCTTGTAAGTCTGCAGGTAAAATGTCTTGCTAGGAGTTCGGGGATTGCGCTTTGTAATTAAGTATAATTTACTTAAGAGGTAACCGGAATCAATCTCATTATGGAGAATTTTATGTTAATATAAAAGGTCATATTCCTTACGGCGAATAAGTAAAGAGGTCATTTTAAATTTGTCGAGTCCCTCACAATAACCGACAAGACTGCGACCAAGACCACATTTGTAGCTAAGTATTCTAGGGTTCCTTTTTGGACGCTTTCTATACTATCCGAATGCACTGTGTAGCAGGGAGACCAAATGACACAAGCATATTAAAGAATACTACGGACAAGGCTATTATAAACGTTCAGGAAACTTTGAGGCTGTTTGAAGTCCTTAGTGTATCTCGTTATGAAACCTAGTAACTGGAATGCTTTGTTCTTAATGTGGGCATAGTGCTCACGAAATGTTAATTTAGAGTCAAACAGCACACCCAGATCTTTTGCTACCGTTTTTCTGTCTAATGAATCTTCATTAATTTTATAGTCATATGTCTGTTTATATATCTTATTTGTGAACGTTATAATAAAACACTTTTTAACATTGAGATGCACATCGTTAAGCCGGCACCATTCAGATATTGAATCAATATCATCTTGTAGCTTAACACAATCAGATAAATCCTGTATTACACGGTACATTTTCAAGTCATCAGCATATAGAAGGCAAGGACTGGAAACTTTACAAATCAGATCGTTTATGAATAAAATAAAAAATAACTGACCGAGATGTGAACCCTGAGGAACACCGGACTTAACTGTGACAGGAGATGACGTGAAACCTTTGAGAGCAACAAGTTGGCTTCTATTATCGAGGTAAGAATGAACCCATCGCAGTAGATTTCCATGAATACCCGACATAGCTAATTTTTTATAGAGTAAAGAATGGTTTATTTTGTCGAAAGCTTTTGTAAAATCGGTATACATGGCGTCAACCTGCCCACCCACGGCGAAAACCTCGCACAAGTAGTTTTTGTATTCTAACAAATTAGTCACTGTTGATCTGCCTCTCACGAAACCGTGCTGCTTGCTAGATATAAGCGGCTTAATTTGAGAGTAAATATGATCATACAACGCAGATTCAAAAACCTTAGCAACACAGCACAAAATGCTAATAGGTCTATAGTTTTCGCAGTTAGACTTATTTCCGGACTTGTGAATGGTTTGTAAATTGCTGAACGCAATGGGTATTAATTATGTACCGAAGTATTTTTTATGTTTATTATTATACTAATTGTTATACTGCGCTCAACAGAGGTCCATGTCCAACAATGGACTTTTACGGGTTAAAAACATTAAGTATAAGACCTACACATATAATCAAATATCGAAGGTATAACGTCCGAACATAACTGTGCAGTCAGTGCGACTCATAGATAACTGCGACTGCCGTGCCGTCAAGTGTGCTGCGACCAGCGCACTTGGTCTGCTGTACCAAATACTGTGTCCGGCCATGAACAAATTCGATCGTCCGTTAATAATGTTAGGTTTATTTTTATGAGCTTAGAACACATTAAAGTAATTTCTTTATTTTGTGTTAGTACATAATTATTTAATGGATTTGCCCGCGATGGCGTTTGATTGATATTTACTCGTAATTTTTTAAATTATATATAATTATACGCTTCATTAATTTATTTTATCGATTAGCATGGAAATATGTTGAGGTACATTGAAATAATGACGACATTTGCAGCTGCAATTGCGTGTATTTTTTTACGTACAATATTAAATTTAAAAATTCATTACGCGAACAAAGCAATCAACTTTTAAATTGTATATTATGTAAAATAGTAATATTATATTTTCCTCGTGATTTGGTAACGCCCGGTTTCGTCTCGTGGCAGGAAAAGAATAAAGTTAATATCACAGCGTAAAAGTTTTTTAGCCTGTGGTTTTAAAGGACATGCTCTTTAACCTTTTGGTTATAAGGTTACATATAACTTAAAGGTTAAAGTGCTTCACTCATTACGAGGTACATTTGAAGGGGAAGATTTCCATTTCTATGAAATCAACTAATATGAAATCACCTACGTCAAATTCTCACCACTCCATGGGTTGACTGGTAGAGAATGCCTCAAGGCATTAAGTCCGCCCTTTGTATTCTTTTGTTTAAGGATGCAATAAAGAATAAAATAATAATAATAATAATATAAAAAAATGGATGATGGATAAGATTGGAAAACGTATAGGGCCGCTGCCTGGGGGTCGCCGGGGCGCGTCTGGAGCTGGCGCTGGACGCAGCAGCATGTGGGCCGCCAGCCGAGCGCGAGGAGCTACAAGATCACCTAACAGCCTCCCGCATCCATCATCCCCACCAGACGGCTTGATGTCGGCGGGGTCCTCTCGGACTCGGCAAGCGGCATCCGCCACTTGTGGAGTGCGCCGCATGCGTTGGACAAGGGATATGAACGCAAACGCATTGCGGGCGTACTATAGGGCGAAAGGGGAAGAAACTGCGGGGATAGCGTATCGGGCTCGGATGCATTGCTTTTTTGCTGAGCTGGAGCCGTCTATTCCCGTCACGGAACAAAACCTGGCAGACCGAGTTCGGTACATCATGCGCTCGAAAATATTCGATGATGCCGAGCTCGAACGACTACGACGTGAGGCCATTCCCTCATCGAATGAATTGGCTACGGCTGGGGATGAGGCTCCTCAGGCGACAGACCAGCTGCCACGCGTAGAAGCCACCATGGATCTTCCAGTTGTGGTTGATTCGGACGATGATTAAATGGTCTCCCACGAACTAGAGCAAATGAGGAGTATATTGGAAAAGGCGATTTTGGAAACGCGCAGCATGCCTCTCGAAAATCGACCGCGACTTCCCCGCATACCCCTAAGCAAGCGAAATCGGGCTGTCGTGAGGGCTCTTAACCCAATGCTGGTAACCTATTTGGTAGCCAGCCGGGACCTTTGCGAGACGGACTCAGTTCTTTTTGGCGCCGCAGTGGCAGCTTGCCGTATTATTGGCGCCAAACTACCCATGGCTGGACGCGCTACTAAACAAAGTAGGGCCATCCCAGCCTGGAGAAAAAGAATTGAGGACCGTATCGCAAAGACAAGGGCGCTTATCGGCAGACTGATAAGCTTCAGGTCGGGAAATAATAGACCGAGGGTTGTGCGCACCGTTAGAATGGCGTTTGCTGGGACAAATATCAGTTTGTCCCAGCCGGATAACACACAGAAACTAACGGAGCGCATAGACGACCTGAAGCAAAAGATTGCTGCTTGGGGGAAGCGGATTCGCCGATTTACCGAGGGTTCAAGGCGGTTCAACCAGAATCGTCTCTCTCAGAGTGATCAGAAGAGGCTCTACAAATCATTGGAGTGACTAGAGGTATGTGGAGCGGGCCCAGGACTGGATCAGGCTAACACTGTCGCATTTTGTCATGGCCTGTGGTCAGAGCCCGTAAACCACAGCGAGGGCCCTTGGACGGAAGTTGTGGCGAGTCAGTGTACGAGTATTACGCCCATGGACCCCGTCATCATAACGCCGGATGACGTAGCTGAGGCGGTCCGTAGAGCCCCGAACTGGAAAAGTCCGGGACTCTACGGACTGCATCACTACTGGCTGAAGGGGTTCATGGTGTGTCATGCTGTGCTCGCCCGTTATTTTCAAGAGGCTCTCAACCAGAAGTCGCTCCCTAGCTTCTTCACTACTGGGATCACTCATTTGGTTCCTAAAGACCAGGTTACCACAGACCCGAGCAAATACCGCCTCATTACGTGTCTACCCACCATATATAAGACACTGACATCCATTTTGAGCGCGAGAATCACTCGTCACCTGGAGCTAAATCAGGTGATGTCACGCGCTCAAAATGGATGTCGGGGCGGTGGTCGTGGAACTAAGGAACCACTTCTCATTGACGCGGTCATTGGCAAAGCGGTGAAACGCAACCGTCGGAACTTCTCCGCCGCCTGGATAGACCACAGAAAGGCATTCGACTCGGTGCCCCATACATGGCTAAAGAGAGTCCTCGAGCTGTACAAGATAGACTGTACAGTGAGAGACTTCCTCAAGCAGTGTATGGGGCAGTGGAGTACGATCCTTTGTCATCTGGGTGAGCGGATGATGGCTGCGGAGAACCACATAAGGATAAGAAGGGGTATCTTCCAGGGCGAATGTCTGAGTCCAATCTGGTTCTGCCTCTCCCTGAACCCTCTCAGTACCTTACTGGAGGGATCCGGGAGAGGATTTCAGCTACGGAAAGGAGGGACAAAAGTGACCCACCTTTTCTATATGGATGACCTTAAGTTATTCGCATCCAGTCGCTCCCATCTTATGGAATTGCTAAAAATTAATTGTGAGTTTAGCAGTTCCATTGGAATGGAGCTGAGGACGGTGTGCGGTCCTCCATATTTAGAGGGGAAGGGTTGCTAACTCTGAGGGCATAGATTTATCTATGCCCGTCAACTTAAGGACCCTTTCCGAGGCCGAAACATACCGATACCTGGGTGTGTCACAGAAAATCGGTGTCGATGAGGCTGGTATGAAACAGTCAGTTTGCGACGTGTTTTATGCACGCTTGACCAAAGTGCTTAATAGCCTTTTGTCCGGTGCGAATAAGACACACGCATATAACGGTTGGGTCATACCTATCCTTATGTATACATTTGGCATACTCAGGTGGACTCAGATTGAACTTAACGCCCTGGATAGAAAAGTCCGCACTACCATGACGTCCCATAGGATGCATCATCCGAGATCATCGGTAATGAGGCTGTACTTGCCGCGAAAGCATGGTGGGCGTGGCTTTCTGAGCACGCTCACTATGCATAATCGTGAAGTGTGCAGCCTCCGTCATTACTTCCTGGCGAGATCGGATGATCCATTCTATAATGACGTCATTTCTAGTGATAAAGGGCTTACCCCTCTATCCTTGGCCAACGAGCAATGGCAGGACCCAGCATTGCTTAGCATTTCCGACCGGGAGACCGTATGGAAGGAGAAGTAGCTACACGGGAGGTACTACAGGGCTCTACATGAGCCCTTCATAGATACAGTCGCCTCCCTCAACTGGCTACGTTTCGGTGACCTCTTCGGGGAAACCGAGGGTTTTGTCTGTGCCATACAGGATCAGGTTATTAAGACCAACAACTATCGGAGATACATCCTAAAGGATGGCACCGTCGACGTCTGTCGAGCTTGTCGCCATCCCGGGGAGTCACTTAGGCATGTCATCTCCGGTTGTTCGGCGCTTTCTAACTCTGAGTACTTGCACAGGTACAACCTAGTAGCCAGAATTCTACACCAGGAGCTCGATCTGAAATACGGTCTCGTGGACCGGAAATTGCCGTATTACAAGTACTTGCCGGAAGCCGTGCTCGAAAATGACCGCGCCAGGCTCTACTGGGACCGGGCCATCATCACAGACAGGACTATTCTTGCAAATAAGCCTGATATTGTGCTGATGGACCGGGCACAGTCAAGGATATTTTTGGTCGACATTACCATTCCGTATGACGAGAACCTCGTGAAAGCCGAAACAGATAAGCGAACAAAATATCTGGACCTGGCTCACGAGGTGACCGACATGTGGGATGGTTAGCCGACCGAAATTATTCCTGTAGTCGTCACTGCGAACGGGCTAATCCCAGTCAGCCTCTCGGGTCATCTGAGGCGACTGGGACTCCGTGACGGACCGCTCCGGGCTCAAATGCAGAAGGCAGTGGTCCTCGATACCGCCCGCATCGTTGGTTTCTTTCCCTTTCCACCTAACCCTCAGCCGTTTGGTCTCCCCTGCCGAGGGCTTCCATCTGGTTGGATCTTTATTTATTTGTGTATTTTTTGTATTCATTTTATTTTACTGATATTTATGTATATATATCTTTTCATTTTAATTTATAATTATATATTTATAGAAACCAACCAGATGAGAAAACTATACAGATACCCCAATAATAATATAGCATCATCATCATCATCATTATTATTATCATCAGCCCTTCACAAGTCCACTGCTGAACATAGGCCTCCCCCAAGGAATGCCACAAGGCACGGTCCAGAGCCACCTGCATCCATTTGTCTTATCAGGTCGTCACTCCATCTAGTCCACCCTCCATCAACTCTGAATCCTTTTTTCCCCATCGGTTGTTGGTTCTTCGAGCTATATGGCCGGCCCATTGCTACTTCAGCTTACTAATCAGTTGAGCTATGTCGGTAACTCTGACACCACTGCGAATATCCTCATTTCTAAGTTTATCATGCAGAGAAACCACGAGCATAGTCCTCTTCATAGCTCGTTGAACGACCTTGTACACGACCAGTGAAGCACCTTAATATCTCAGATCCATTATTCATCACATGTACTCATATATATTATGTTGTGAATGGTATAGAACGATATTGATATTTTGTTTTAGCAACCTGTACAATTTGATTTAAGACCTTAGACACGTTGTATAAATAACAGAGATCGTCACTTAAGCTATCTATGTGACTCTACCATATAAAAAATGTAGTAGTGTTACGCTTCAGCTCTATTATGCCTATGGTTGCCATATAGTCGGGATTCGTCTGGATTCTCCCATTTTAAATTATCTCCAAACTCCCGACAAAACTCAAAATCCCCAGACAAACAGCTCCTCGAAAAGTTAAAGTATGGCTTTTGATTAGTAAACTCAGCTTGAGTTTGTAACTAGATTTAGACTGAACTTTGAAGTAAATTGTATGAATTTTAATATATTTTCTGAATATTAATAAAGGATTCAAATTGGTAGAATCCATTAAAGTCAAATTCCAAATATATGTGGCAACCTAAAATATAAGTGTACTTATAGTAATGATTTCTTATATTTACGCGAACACTACACATTGAAATAATACTAGTTTTTACGGAATTTATCGCGTCTATTTAACTTTTTAAATACCCGACGTTTCGAACGCTTTACAGCACTCATGGTCACGGGCGGGACTGAGATGTTCAACGTCCATATGTCATAGTTAACCGCGGTTACCATGGATTAAAATTTAATTTAATTGTGGAAGGAGGAGTTCTACAAGCAAGTAGATGGTGTGGCGATGGGCTCACCTGTATCTCCCAGTGTCGCCGACATATTCATGGAAGACTTTGAGGAGAAAGCCCTGCTTAGTTCTCCCATAAATCCAAGGTTCTACAAGCGGTACGTAGACGACACTTTCACAATTCTACCTTTAGATAAAGTAACTGCATTTTTAGACCATCTTAACTCTATAAATTCTAAAATTCAGTTCACAATGGAGTTAGAGGCAAACAATTCCTTAGCTTTTCTGGATGTGTTAGTAATTCGGAATCCTGATAACACCTTGAGCCATACTGTGTATAGAAAAAAGACCCATACAGATAGATATTTAAACGGTGATTCTCACCACCATCCTTCACAGCTAGCTACCGTGAGTAAATCTTTGTTTCAGAGAGCACGAGGGATCTGTGACAGTAAACACCTGGCTGCAGAGCTCCACCATGTCAAGCAAGTATTGCATGACAACAAGCTTCGAGTCCCGCGCCTACGTCACAGTGAACGAGTGAAGCCGGCCACAGTCGAGCGCGTACCTGCTGTACTGCCATATGTTAGAGGAGTCACTGACAAGATTGGCTACATCTTGAAGCGCGCTTCCATCAAAACATACTTCAAGCCGCTGAAGAAGATTGGTCAGTTTTTACCATCGGTCAAGTGTAATGTCCCTCTGCAAGATGCAGGAGTGTACAAGCTTGATTGTGAATGTGGTCTCTCCTACATAGGACAAACTAAAAGATCAAAAAAAAAACCCGCGTTAAAGAACATATAGCTGATGTGAAGAATTGACGCTCCGGGAAGTCTGCAGTCTGTGAACACGTACAGGATCGCCCCAGTCACTACATCAGATTTGATAGACCGCAGATCCTCGCTAAAGAACACCGATTCCTTCCAAGGATGATTCGCGAGGCTATTGAAATCAAAAAACATCCTAATTTCAATAGAGAAGATGGCTGGGTGCTACCATCTGCTTGGGATCCTATAATAAATAAAATTAAATCCCAACCCAAGCATACAACTGCAAGACTTCAAGATACCATAAGTTCATACTGCATAGATCGGAACAAAAGTTAAATTTTCATCTATGGTAACCACGGTTAACTATGACATATGGACGTTGAACATCTCAGTCCCGCCCGTGACCATGAGTGCTGTAAAGCGTTCGAAACGTCGGGTATTTAAAAAGTTAAATATATGCGATAAATTCCGTAAAAACTAGTATTATTTCAATGTACTTATAGTAGTTTTGTTTAAAGTGCTTTTTGTAGCTTCATAATTTAAAAAAAAAAACTTTTTATTTTTAATATTTATTTCTCCCGAAATCGCGACTTTTTCAAAATTTGTCCAGATATTTTAGTCTTCCGATCTGCCAAACCTAATTATGGCTGCAGTACGAATGTGTCAGCTCGACTAGGGAAAGATCTCGCTCTTATGCACTTCCAGCGTAAAAAACAGCATATTGTTATTAAGTTTCCTACTATGGTGAGTGTTTTCTAACCGTAGACCCTTTTAACTGGTCTGTGCATTTTAATACTTAATCAATAATAGATACCTAACGGTTTTTATTGATTACAGAGTTCACGTCGACAGCGTGCATGTTTGTCACAATTATTTCTATATTACAAATGTTTGATGTCAGTGCATAGTTATTATAAGCATGTCTTATTTTATTGAATTATTAACTTATTTTATTTATTAATATATTATTAATTATTATATTACACGAATTATTTTTCCTAATATTATATAATTGTCTCTGCGTTCTTTGGACTGTCCATTTATTTTGCATCTTTGTCTTGTTTTGCTGGTCTCAAAATAAGTACGAGTCGTTATAACATTTTTTTACTATAGAAACTGAGCATTTTTACTGTATAATCTGCAGTTGCAGTTGTAGAAACTTTCTCAAAGGGCCAGCCTATGAGAAAATTGCTCTACGTGATAGAAACGGTAACGAGGATAAATGTTAAATGCTGACGAAAGACAGTTACAATGTCCAATCCAATGTCCAACCTGCAATAACCGATAAAGTAAAAAAAAAATCGAGAAGCAGCCTCGTACCGGCAAGGGAATGAGCCTTCGCTAGATGCCACGATGACCTGATGACTCAGGATATTACTTCGTGTCATGGGGTTAGCCTGCGTTCAGAAGCCGACTGTTTTGATGATCTCACTGGCACATAAAACATTATTAAGTACGTATTACGAATAAAATTACTTATTTAAGTTTACCGAGTTCGTCGAGGTGTATTTGCATCTGAAGATCTCGTTGAACTTAGTGATTTACATACCCTTTGGGTCTCAGGAAGCGAGCCCGACTACCGAGACCACGTGTCGAAAATGCACGTGGGTGTACCTACATACTATATAATCTATAAGTACTTACTTACTTAGATTAATGCTCTCACAAAAGGCTCCAATTTAAAATCGAATTGAAATGCATTATTTGGAATGAATCATTTTGATTTTATAATATATATTTACATTATTATATTAAAAAAGCGACAGTAGTCTAATGGCAGGGGGCGGACCGCGAACTCAAAAAGGTCGTGGGTTCGAATCCACTATTCGACTACTGGCGTGAACCACTCGTAACACAAGCAATTTAAGCTTACCACGAGTGGTTAAGGGGAATATTAGTAATGTTTATAGCATTTTTAATATTCTTTTTAAAAAAAAATCAGGTATAAAGTCCAACTTGTTTTCGTCAAAGCTATGGATTCCATTAACCTTGCCAAAACACGCGCTCGTTACGTCAACAGGTGGACGTTATTATGCAGAAAGTAATATATACTCTTTATCTCAAATATACTTATATTTGAGATAAAGAGTATATATTAATATAACTTAAACGTTTTTGTACACAAAATTATAAAAAAAACTACTATAAATTATTTTACAGATTCTTACTAGATATTTTATTTAATCTTATTTCATTAAATAACTGTTCTAGATGTTTATTTTCCTTTTTTCCCAAAATGTTGAAAAACATCTATAAAACAATGATAATAAATTATATCTTATAGTATATCATTTTTTCTTATACAAATAAATTAAATACCGCACTTAAGAATTATTGTAAATTTCAATCATAAGATTAATGTTAAATGCTTTTGATTTTCTTTCCTTAAACACATTTTAAAGAATAAAAATCTAAAAAGTGGTTGATCGGTAGGTGGAACTTCAAGCTTTTTTGAGCTTGAACGTTTGAAAATCTTCCAATTGGTTGCTTTTGAGTTTATCGAACTCAAAAGTTGCATCGAAAAACGATTATAAAGAAAATTTGACTACTTCCTACTTTTGAAAATTATTAATTTTCAAAGCGGGATGTTAAACATTCAAAGCTATTTATGTTATTATACTAATAAATTCATTTCAGTTTCAGCGTGTGCAATATATAATATATGTATAAAATGTTTGAATAGCTAGAAATATAAATTATAAAATGTTTTGCTCTTAGTTAAACCCATCCATTTATCACGTAATCTAATGAATGTCGCGAACTCGCGAATCGTCGGAACGCCACGCTTACGCGGAACACGGATAGTGGCTATTACTCCAGCAAAGAAACAAGTCGTATATTGTGTGTGTGTGTGTGTGTGTGTGTGTGTGTAGTGCAAAATATTTAATACCAGTGCCAGAGACAATAAACAACTTTGTATTTCTAATCTTATATAATTTTTCAGAGGACAACTATATTTATGCTTTGTGTTCAGGTTTTGTGAAAGGATCGACTTATGATATAAATGGTCAGTTGATAAAGTCAATTTCAATATATTTAATGTAAGTAGAAATAAGTGTTACATGTTACATACCGTCAGTCGTCTCTTACAAAAATGCTTTATGAATTTGATATAGAAAACAGGCCGTATTACTCTCGTGATTCTTCCAACTTTTTTTTAATTGTTTACTGAGTTATTTTATCAATAACGATAGAGCATGAATTATAATATGAATAAATTGAAATGCATTGATTGGGCGAACCGGTCCTCTGCCATTTCAAGCTGGTAATCTGTGAGAGCGTTTATTCTTATCCATTAGTGCTGCAGCGTGACTCCCTCTGTCATATCGAAAAAGAAGATTTGATGAATAGATAACGATAGTTCGATAAAAGAAGAGTTGTAAATGTGGTTAAGCTGACTTTTCCCAAGGGATTCATCAAAAATTTCTAAATATATGTCGGATTTATCATCATCGTTAGTTAACGACAACAATATTTATACATCCTTTCGAAGAATGCGCAAGCGTGCATCCCTTGGTAGATTTGTCCATATCAGGCGTGTTGATGAGCACAAAGCCAACACCACCGTAACGATGATGTCTAACGCAGATGCCTATCATCAATCTGTGATATTGGGGATAAGCGTTCTTGAATTAGGCCCATAATCAGATATCAACTAATAAATTCATAACTCAAGATAAGTTAGTCGAGCAAGTAGATGAGTTTGTATATACGACGATGGATGTAGACGAGTTAATGCAGGAAATAGACTAAATGGGGCTCTATATTATAAAGTCAGAATGTGTCAAAAAAGGCACGTATGATAATTCGCAGTGCTGTGTTAGTCCCTAGTTTAACGTATAATAGTGAATTTCGGGTGTGGCAGAAGAAGCACGAGAGTATAATAAACGCAGTAGAAACGCGGTCGTTAAGGAATATGTTAGGGCTGAATCTGAGTCATGTCAGGATAAGAAATTGTGTGATAAGAGCATAGTGTGGTTTGCATTATGATGTTGTGAGCGGGATTAAGAAAGGAATACGTCGGTGGTTTGGTCATGTACGAGGATTTAGTGAGGAAAGGGTGACAAAGCAACTTTATGTTGCAGAAATGAACGGCAGAGTCGGGAAGTCGAAACGTCTTAGGCGAAAGTTTACTGAACAAATTGGTGATATATTTAAAATGGGCCAAATTAAGAGTACTCTTAACCCACGAGCATAGTTCGTTTACGCATAGAATAATAGTCAATTTCGTTGACGAAACTGTATTTAAAAGTTCATTTGTCTTATATTTAGAATTTTACAACCCCATTATAAGTTATTTGTCATCCAATCTGCAACAACAGAAGTCACACTAATGTTACTTTAATTTGAATTACGCATATAACTAAAACATTTCTCGTCATACAACTCACTTAAAAATACTCAAAACTCTCTTTTTTTTTGGTTAATAAAGAGTTTTGAGTCGATAGCACTCAGTAATATTATTTTCAAAATAATTACGAAATCAAAATTATTTTACGGCACGTCTATTACCTAATTAAATATGTCTAGAAAAAAATGGCACGTTGATACATAAAGTTTCGCCACCCCTGGTCTAGAGAGTCGGTATAAATGATAGAATCAGGCTTAGATAGCTAAGATCCACGTAATAAAATAAAACGACATCTTCAAACTAAATAAGACACGTCATTTTCTTTTGTTACATCCATAACCATCTAGATGATTAACTAAGATGTATAAAATTAATTATAATTAATTTTTAATATCTTGTGACAACGCATCTGTAGTCTTCTTTGTATTAAGCCCAGGTGTCCATGGACAGTGGTAGCCACTTTACAGGTGGACTGTAAATAAATTTCAAAATTCAATCAAATAAGATAAATTCTGAAACAATTATGATTTTAAAACACCTTATTACCTTACCTTATAGTTAACCTTTATACTCACCGTGTAGTAGCGGTGTACGAATATCCACTACGTCACATCATCCCGTGGGAGTCGTAACAGGCGGCGGAGGGAAACTAATCAGGAGATAGGCAGCAGCGTCTTCCCAATAACGAGTAAAAATAAAAACTGCGGTTGCCAACCAGCTTACCAGGCGTGGCAACTATAGCAAATATCCCGCCTATAAGGCAATCTGTGGACTTTAATAGGCTGCAATGGTAATTGTAGCCTTTATACAACAAAGCTATTTAATTATGTTTCTACCTAAATGACGTAATACCTACTAATTTACATAATAAATTGGTTTGCCTTGAAAACATTCGTCTGATAAGCTCTTCATGGCCATTTTATCTACACTATATAATATGTATAACGCTGTATCTAGCCTTGCCGCTGAAAGACACAAATATAATAATGGTTTACCGTTGAAATGAAATGAAACATATTAATTTCTTTGACATTTGAAAATAAAATTTCGTTTATCAAAATGTTATTTTTTTGAAAATCTACTATCATTTTAGAAGTGAAGTTCCTCTAATTGGAGAAGAAATGACAGGACCCGGAACTGATCGAGCCGACACGAAATCGACCTATCCCTTTTTTTTGTCATTTTTTTTTGGTAATATTACATAATATATATAGAATGGAAAACGATAACAAACCTACTGCTAGTACTACTGTAGCATGTTCTATGTGATGTACTTAAAAAAGGACAATAACAAATTTCAAGGCTATCAGTCCATGTGCATGGCAAATTCGAGCAGACCAGACCCCACAAGCAGAACCTGGTTACAAGTATTACGCATGCGGCAGTCAAATTAATTATTAATGTTTTCTAAATTTAATTTGGAACGCGTTTATTATGTAAGAAACTTTGATCTTTTTCAAACAGAAAACAGAATCGCATAAGTGAGACTTTTTTTGACGTGCTGTTAGAACAAATCGAGAATTCGACAAAACCCTATAATGACACAAAAAATATTACCGCGTATAATGTCGCGAATTATGTAATAAGACCTAAAACTAGGTTTACCGTCGATCACCCGGGAGTGCCATAAATCAGTACCTGTAGCTTAAGAGAGTGGATCAAACAAAACCCTTGTTACGCTGGTGGAAGATACTGTTATGTGCTATTTACGGGTCAATTTTTTTAACGATTGAATAACGTTACAATAAGTAAAATTACAGTGTATTCTCACAGATCTAAAGGCCTAGCGACTCCTACAAAAGTTCAATGTAGTCATCATCCTATATCAATATTACATGATATTATATAATACGCTGGACATGTTGCCATACGCTGGCCACATGTCCAGCGCGGGAGCGGTAGCGAACGGTCCTGATAAGCCGGATCGGTCGGAACCTCTCTCTGCCAGCAGTCGTGTCGGCGATGCCGAGCAGGGACTCGGCGTGAAGAGCCGTAACCACTTTCTGTGAATCAGTTATGGTCCAGAAGGAGGCTCCTGAGTGAAATCGGGAGAAGATAGATCCTGCTCGGATACGACGTCGCCAGGGCGTTCGTCATGGCCCTCATCTTATAAACGGTGTTCCCCTACCAGAAACGGGGCCTCTGGGACTGCAGACGTTCTGGGCGGGAGCCCCGAATGCCTAAAGATGTAACCCCCGAGGAGGACAATAAGTGATCCCGCTATCCCGAATAAGTGCTGGTTGCAGAAAGAACTGCCCTCGGGACGTGCTTCCCATATAGCAAAGCGAGAGAGGGGCCCGGTTGCGTTCGAAACTGAGATCCCAGGACCCCTCATATATACGCTGATGGTAACCACCGTGGGGTTTTAGCTAGTTAAAGTCCGGCATAACCTTTCTGTTGCCTCCGCAGCAGAAGGTATCCGTGAGGATTTCTATAAGATAAAAAAACCGGCCAAGAACGTGTCGGGCCACGCTCAGTGTAGGGTTCCGTAGTTTCCCATCCGTCACAATAAGTGTTCCCACTTATGAGTTTAAAGGTGGGTATCCATTATGTTTGCGCTCCAGCAGCGCTTCGCGCTCCTGCAACTGCTCCCGGTAGTGGGTACGTGGGCGAACATGGAGCGTGCAACATTGCACGCTCCGCGGCAGACGCTCCGACTTTCCAACCAAGTTCAAAATGATTTTCCTAGAAAGTCCTTATAAAGTTCTACTTTTCAGATTTTTTTCATATTTTCTAAACTTATGGTTCAAAAGTTAGAGGGGGGGGGGTACACATTGTTTTTTTTTGATCTTAGTAAACCCCTATTCATTTTAAATACCTTTCCAACAATATATCACACGTTAGGGTTGAAATTAAAAAAAATCACTAACCACTTTACATATAGGGGGGCTACCCCAATAAAACATTTTTTTCCAATTTTTATTTCACCACTTTGTCGGCGTGATTGATACACATTTTGGTACCAAATTTCAGCTTTCTAGTGCTAACGGTAACAGAGATTAAGAAACTATGAGGGTTCCTAGTTGACTACGGAACCCTAAAAAGGATGAGGGCCAAACTTATACTACTGAACCTTTTTACAGCGGAAACAAACAATAACACATGAATGCTTTTGTTGCTTTATTTTTTGTCTATTAAATTATAAAAAATACAGAATTTTAAATTATATCGCAATTAATACGTATTCGATACTTTAAAATAAATATATAATATCGATATTTTTCACTCAAGCCTAGCATGAACAACTGAAATCTGACTCGAAATTAATGACGGCTTAAGAGCCGAAGGCTAGTACTCGTACAGTCCAGATCTAAATCCGTTACACCACAGAATAAATAAGTTAGAGTTAGTCTAGAAATTGAATCATCAGTACAATCAATAGTACCTAGAGGACATTGACTGCTCAAAATGTTACTCCCACATTAGCCCTTCCATGAAATTACCAATTAGTGTAAATTACGTTATTATCAAAATTCTTTTGTCACTTTGCTTAGAGATAGGGAGAGTTGTAGAATACAAATATAGAAATAAATAAAAGTATATAAATTATTAAAGCATGTAAAAATCTCTTCTTGGAAAGGCTGGCGAATTTTTTTTTACAATTAAAGTTCCAAAATCACAATTCACAATTAATTTTCAAATTTAAAGAATTTTTGGAATCCTTTATCACATTTTTGTACGTGGTAGAGCTATGTTGCAGTTAAATTTGTATGGTTTTAGCACGAATGGGTCAGCTCTATCGGGACTCACAGAAAACTGGCGTAAAATAGCAGTTCAATGCTGCTGTGTTTCGTATGGTAAGTGTAGAGAACCAGAGATCATTTCTACTTGAAACGAGGCATTCCAACTTAGTCCTCAGGGTTGGCAACGCATCTGCATTTTAATTCTTAATCTAGGATAGATGTACATGTTTATGGGCCACAACATCCACATCCATCAGGTAGACTGTGTGCTCGTTTGTAACTCATATTCTATAAAAAACATAACGAAATATAGAGAGAAATTTCGAAACGCGGGGGTAACTTAATTTTAAATTTAAATTTAAATTTATGCGCTTTTGACAAAATTTTCGAAATTGACGATCTTTTTAGCAACAGTAAATTTCATTATTTATTCATTATTTCCGTCGATATAGTAATTGGTAGAGCCATATGCTGTCATATTACGGTAAATAGTCGACCGCGGCACGTTCTCACAGAATACCAACGTAAAATAGCAGCTGCTGAGTTTCGTATGGGTACTGTTGCACTATTAACTTTATACTATAAAAAATAACTACCATTTTCAGAGAGACGTTTAAACCATTATGGAGTTCGTGATCGGCGGCTTGGCTGGTGCGGGGGCGACTATCTTTACTAACCCCATGGACGTGGTGAAGACCAGGTTTCAACTGCAAGGGGAACTTCGAGCTAAAAATGAGCACACTACACGTTATCGAGGGATATTTCACGCTCTGTACGTGATAGCAAGGAACGACGGCATGCTAGCCCTACAAAAAGGACTCGTGCCAGCAATGCTCTTGGGATTCACAATGAATTCAGTTAGGTACTTATCATGTACTTACCTATTATTATTACTATAATTCTTTTATAATAGGTATATTGTTGACTAGATTAGAACACTTACCAGACTAAGCCAACAGTTGCACGGTACACAAATAATAGTACGTAAGGGTTATATGGTCATCCGGTTAAGGTTACTTTCTTATAACTCAAAAACTACATCCTTGTTTGAATAGATGGCTTTGTGATACGATAGCTTTATGGACGCCATTTTTCCACTTGACATAATAGTAAATATTTTAGTCGATTTTAGTATGGTGGTATAGCTCACGTAACTTATTATTTTTGTCATGTTGTTTCCAGCCTTAAGAAACTAAGATGGGTTTTTAACAAGCTCTTAATAAAGTCAACCAAGGGGGTCAGCTAAGTAATCTTTCTATAATCGTTAACGCTGGTAGAAAGCTATAAAAATGGATGGAAATGACTTAGTAACGTTAAGTCACGTGACTAAACATTAATTTCGTTTATAGATAGTCTAGTTATACCTAACCCCACAGACTGACGATGGGCAGGAGCATCGAAGGGGGTGAGACATTTGGTACTGCGATCGTGAAACTGCGTGCCAAGTGAAAGGGTTAAGGCAAATCCTTCTTACTAGTGTACTTCTCACGTTGTAGAGCCATGGTATATTAGTAGTATAGTTGTGGCACGAATGGGCCGGCTCGACCAGTGAAGGACCAAGCTCTCACAGAATACCAGCGTAAAATAGCAACTCAACGCTGCTATGTTTCTTGCGGTGATTGTAGAGAACCGGAGACGCATTTTACTGGTAACGAAGCATTACATCTTATTCCTCACAGGTGACAACGCATCTGCATTTTGATTCGTTATCGAGGGTAGATGTAGATGTCTATAGGCCACAGCATCCACTTACTATCAGGTGGACTGGAGCTCGTTTGTCAACCTTATCTTATAAGAATAAAAATAAAAACTAAAACGTGGGAGGCTCATATTCAGTCGATTTTTAGGGGCCAATAAAAATGGAAGACGAAAATTAAAGACTCTTTTTACTGATGTATTTAATTTTACTTTTTAAGGGTGACAACAAATCTGCGTACATCTATTTATTAAGAATCAATTGGTTATTAATCAATCGACAATCGTATCGGTTTTTGATAGATCTAAGATGCATGTGTCTATGAAATTAAGCATCTTTGTATTCAATAACCATTAGGTGGAGTACGTGCTTGTTAGTTCAATTCCCCGCCCCCTTACAACTTGGTAGCGGAATTAAGTGAAGATCTACCCCAGGAGGGTACCAGCAACCCTGGTGACGGAGAATCTCTCGCTGAGCATCCACAACCAAGTTATCCTACTCTTCCTGAGCGTGGGTGCTCAGGCTGCCCCGCGTATTCTAGGGGAGGCGCAATTCAAACAACGCCAATATGAGCCCTGCCACGCTATCCGTGAATTTTTGCAACATCGGGAGACTTTACTTCAACCTTAACGCTGTCCTCTACCATCTAGAGACGGCGAAGCCGGCCTTGCTCTTTTTAACCGAGACTCAGGTGTCCTTTACAGCTGATACTTCATATCTTTCCCACCCGGGGTACAAATTAGAACATTCCTTTGTGCCCCAGGCTGGAGTTTGCGTATACGTCAAAGAGGGCATCTGTTGTCGACACCTGTCCATCATATGGCTGCGCGTAGACAGCGATGACCATCCCCGTGTCTATGGGTGCCTCTATAGGTCCCATAGTGGTAATACTGAAACAGACCGACTCCTCGACCACGTCAAAATGGCTACAAATTCGGTGCTACAGCAGAACCCATCCACAGAGATCGTGATCCTTGGCGATTTTATAGCCCACCACGCCAAATGGCTCGATTCACGTTTAACCGATCATGCGGGGAGATCTGTTTATGACTTTGCTTTGGCATATGGTTTGACACAACTGGTTACTGCCCCTACGTGGATTCCAGATGTGGAAGATCATATACCTTCCTTGTTAAACCTTCTGCTGACGGATCCGGACAGATATCGGGTTTCCGTCGACGACCCTTTAGGCTCGTCGGACCATTGTCTTATCCGGAGTGTGGTGCCAGTCACATTAGCGTTGCGGTTGCATTCTGCAAGCTGCCGCCGTGTTTGGCACTATAGGTCGGCCGATTGGGATGGAATGCGGTCTTTTTTGCATCGTACCCTTGGGCGCGGGTTTGCTTCTCGCTGGACGATCCTAGCGTTGTTGCCGATTCTGTCGCTGATGTGGTACTTCAGGTTATGGAACTTTTTATTCCGTCCTCTGTGGTGCCCTTCGGAGGCCGAACCCGGCCATGATTTTATGGTGTAATAGTGGTGATATGAGATCCACTATTAACGGATTCCGAGTGGTTTAGTGGTGGAGTAATTAAAAACTGCTTTTTGATGTGCAGACGAATGGAGTATGGAATATATTTTTAGTCAACCCTGCCTATATTTATATGTCCGGCTACGTCGTTAGTTTACCAATAGCAATACCAATCACAAATCATACATTATGACCAATAAAGATTAATCAAAAATACAACTATTATGTACGCTCCATTTGCTACGTTGCTGGACTGGGCTATAAACGTGATGCAGACCGGCGCGCGCGAGTAATCGGCGAGCGATTACGGCGGCGTGGGACACAGCTCCGGAACAGCAAGAAGAAGTGAGCTGCGGCGTTGAAGAAACGACTCAAAAATGGCCGACGGTACATGAAGATAGCGGCGTGTGAAGACGATGTGGCGCTAAATGATATTTGCGGCTGTTTCTTGTTTCTATATTAGAACGTTAAATATATACGTCAAATTATCTCGCATCGATATGCAGCCCGCAGTATCTGAGTAGCCGAGGATAATTAGGAAATAAATGTTTTCTTCAGACCTTCGCCTTCTGTGTTATGGTAGCAGCAGGGTATATATTATTTATTGCCGTTTAGGGTTGATTAGCCTGGCTGCTACATCGGTTTGGTCGCTCCTGTAAAATAGCATCACGCTATAAGCAGGAGTGCTACCGGGCCTGTGCTGTCGTATCAACGTCTCGGAATATAAACACCAGCGCTCTTAAAAAGAAGTATAATTCCGTCTCCAGGTTCTTCAAATGATTCATTTCCAAAGCAAGATCTGAGCACATTGAGAAAATTGGCGTGAAGCTAGTTCGCCTTCGGGAACCCGTGCATTCTGGTCTCTTGCCAAGGCTGTTCAAGGGAACTTATGTCAGTCATCTCTTCCATCTCTGCGCAGAGAGGACGACTCACTGGTCCATGCCGCATATTCGCTTCTCCCTGGACATCAGTAAATTGAGTGGGCCTGATGGAGTCACTCCCATTGTGCTGAAGACGTGTGCTCCGGAGTTGACACTGGTTTTAACGCGTCTTTTCCGGTATTCCTACTCCCAAGGCGTAGTCCCGAATTCTCGGATAACAGCTTTGGTCCAACTACAGGCCTATCGCCATCACCTCATTGTTCTCCAAAATAATGGCGTCTGATGTAAACTGCCAGTTCGTGGGGTACCTTAAGGATCACCCAAGTGATCAGTTACCGCCAATACGGTTTCCGTCGTGGTCGATCAGCTGGTGATCTTCTGGTCTACCTTACTCATAAATGGGTGGAGGCAGTAGAGTCCAAGGGGGAGGCCATTAGTTTTCTATTGGCCGTTAGTTTTAATATGGCGAAGGCATTGGATCGGGTCTGGCACAAAGCTGTTCTTTCGAAGCTCCCTTCCTATGGGCTTCCCGAGAAATTGTGCGATTGGATCACTAGTTTTCTTGCTAATCGGAGCATCAAGATCGTAGTATACGGTGCACGCCCTGATTACAAGTCTATTAACGATGGTATTCCACAAGGTTGCGTGCTATCAGCAACGCTGTTTCTTCTGCATATCAATGATATGTTGTAAACTGATAACATTCATTGCAGACGACACCAGCGGTGATGCCTTATACACCGACTGTGCTAACATTTCTGGAGATAACGTCTCCGAGTATTGGGACAAACTTGTGTCTGAAGTCGAGTCTTTGCTTAACAAAGTCTCAGATTGGGGGCAACTAAAACTAGTTCAATTCAATCCCCAGAAGATAAAAGTTTGCGCGTTAACCGCTAAAAAGAACCCCTTTGTCGTATCTCCTCAGTTTGCAGACACTCCTTTTGCTGGCTCAGCAGCATCAGAATCCTCAGCGTCGACATATCGAATAGTATGCAGTTTCGTGTGACCTCCGCTCCAAGTGACCGGAGGGGAAGGCCAAATTGGCCTCTAAAAAGCTTGGCGTGTTCAGCAGAGCGAGACAGTATTTCATGCCGGCACATCGCTTGCAACTTTACAAAGCGCAGGTTCGGCCTCACATCGAATACTGTTCTCATCTCTGGGCCGGGGCACCCCATTGCCCGCTCCTTTCACTTGACCGCATCAAGCCCAGAGCGATTCGAATCGTCAACGACCGAGTTCTTTCTGATCGGCTCGATTCTCTGGCGCCGCGTAGGGATGTTACATCCCTTTGCGTTTTCTATCGTATCTACCATGGAGAGCGTTCTGAGGAATTGTTTAAATTAGTTACAGCCGCCAAATTTCACGAACGCACATGGCGTCAAAATTTCCGATACCATCCTCACCATCTAAATGCGACTATTCCGGACCGATACGACTTAGAAAGAAAAAAACTTACTCCTTTTTAAAAGGCTGGCAACGCATCTTCAATTCCCGTAGTGTTGAGGTTGTTCATAGGAGGCGGTAGTCACTTACCATTAGGTGAGCTGCAAGCTCGTTTGCCCCGTCTTCTATAAAAAAGTTACCTTTAAAAAACATAGCGTAGAATTTTTGTCATCCCTATGAACTAAGACGGCATGCCTTGTTTCCAATAAAAAGGGGCTCCTGTTCTCTACATTCACCATACGACACACAGCATCCCTCAGCTGCCATTTACGCTGGTATTCTGTGAGAGCGTGCCCATACCCCGGTGGAGTCAACACATTCGTGAAGCAACTAGTAAAGTTGCAGTGTGGCTCTTCCAAGTGAATCAATTGTTTTTTTTTTTTATAGAAGAGGGGGCAAACGAGCATGCGGCTCACCTGATGTTAAGTGACTACCGCCGCCCATGATCAACCGCAACACCAGGGGAATTGCAGGTGCGTTGCCGGCCCTTTAGAAAGGAGTAAGCCCTTTTCTTGAAGGTCCCCAGGTCGTATCGGTCCGGAAAAATCGCCGGTGGTAAACTATTCCGCAGAGAGGTTGTACGCGGAAGAAAACTCCTTTTGAAACGTACAGTGGTGGACCATCAAGCATCCAGATGGTGTGGATGGTATCGGAACGTATGCCGCGCGTAGTGCATTCACGAATTTTGGCTGGGATTAATCAGAACAATTCCTCAGGGCACTCTCCATGGTATATGCGAAAGAAAATGCAAAGATATTCAACATCTCTTCGCAGGGCCTGTGAATCGAGCCGATCGGAAAGCACTCGGTCGTCGACGATTCGAGCCGCTCTGCGCTGGATGCGGTCAAGTGGAAGGAGCTGGTACTGGGGAGCCCCAGCCCAGAGATGGGAACAGTATTCCATGTGCGGCCGAACCTGCGCCTTGTAAAGTTGCAGGCCGTGTGCCGGCATGAAATACTGTCCCGCTCTGCTGAGCACGCCAAGCTTTTTAGAGGCCAATTTGGCCTTCTCTTCCAAGTGACCACGAAACTGCACGTCATTCGATATGTCGACGCCGAGGATTCCGATACTGGCTAAGACAACAAGGGGAGCGCCTTGAAACTGAGGAGATACGACAAAGGGGTTCTCTTTAGCGGTTAACGCTTAAACTTGTGTCTTCTGGGGGTTAAACTGGACTAGATTTAGTCGCCCCCAATCCGAGACTCTGTTCAGCAAAGACTCGACTTTATTGTTTAATAAGCGATCAACAGCAAGGACCCGTGGTAGCTCAGATGGTTAGCGCTCGCTGTAAATTTCACAATACGCGAGCAAACCGGGTTCGATCCCCGCCGGCACCAATGAAATTGTTAATTGCAATTATAAGTGCTGATTTACCACGTGCTCGGCGGTGAAGGAAAACATCGTGAGGAAACCTGCATGTCTGAGAAATAAGAAAAAAAATATTTCGAAGACATGTGAAGTTCTCCAACACGCATTGGGGCAGCGTGGCGGACTATTCCTTGCCCTAAAACCCTCTCAGAAATGAGAGGAGCCCTGTGCCCAGCAGCGGGACATACATAGGCTATAACTTTACTTTACTTTAAGCGATCAACAATCATATTGATTCTTGATAGATGTAAGATGTAGGTGACAATAAACTTGAGAATCTCAGCATTCAATTACCATTAAGTGGATTACGTGCTCCTTAGTCACCTTTAAAAAGGCATAGCATAGCGTTTTTTTTTTGGAATAAGGGTGATTAACGAGCACACCATCAACATGATGGTAAATTGATGCTGTGATTTTTGACATCTACATGTATCTTCGATTACGAATCAAAGTTAAGATGTGTTGTCGCACGTGAGGACTGAGATGGAATGACTGGTTTCCAGCAAAAAGTGTCTCCGGTTCTCTAAACTCACGATACGAAACACAGCAGTATAGAGCTGATATTCTGTGAAGCTCTGTTTATTACGAGTATCCGGTATCTTAAAGCTTCTTTATGTCATTACTGATTCTTATTAACGTAAATAGTACGATTGTATTTAGGTTAGGCATGTATCACGTAGCAGAGGTACAAGGCTGGACGAAGTCAAAGGACGGCGACATCAATATTAACAAGACGATATTCTGGTCAAGCGCTAGCGGTGTGATGAGCGGCCTGGCTGCAAATCCAGCGTCCGTGGTCAAGACACGGATACAAGCCGCCGCACATCCCAGTATAGCTGTTGGACGGCAGCATCGATACGACGGTAAGTAATGTGCTATTCACTCTTTATGTTTGGAAAATTTAATTGAAACTTCAATTTGTACGTGATGAAGCCACACTGCAACTATATTATGGTTGTAGTTCGAATTTGCCAGCTTGACCGGGAAAGGACCACGCTCTCATAGAATACCAGTGCAAAATAGTAGCTTAACTGCTTAATGCTGCTGTGTTTCGTGTGCTAAATAATAAAGTGTGTAAAAATAAAAAAATGACCCTTTTTACTGGAAACGAGGCGTTTCATCTTAGTTCTCACGGGTGACAACGCATTTGCATTTTGATTCTTAGTCGAGCATAAATGTAGATGTCTCTGGGCCACAGCATCCACCTGCCATCACTTGGACTGAGTGCTCGTTTTTCATCCTATTCAATACTTTTTTTTGAATAGAGACTCATCATATGTTTACTCCATCGGATCCGAATTGCTCCTTCATCATCACTGTGACGACGCAGACACCCATCTATCGTTCTACTACAGCCTATTAAAGATCACTGCAGAACATAGACCACCCCCATAGGTTGCCGCGCAGGGGGGATTTTACCATATTTGCCATGCTTGGCAGGCGGGTTGGCAACCGCGTTTTATTATTTTGAGTGGTTATCAGGAAGGTACGGCTGCCCATCTCCTGTTTCAGTTTCCCTCTCTCGCGTTTTATGAAACCCACGGGACCATATGGGGCAGTGGATATTCTTACACCACCAAGCTTGACAATATTATTATTATGGGGTATCTATATAATTTTCTCATCTGGTTGGGTTCCATAAATATATAATTGCGAACAAAAACGATAAATATACATAAATAACAATAAAATAAAATAAATACATAAAATAAATAAAAGCCGAACAAGATGGAAGCCCTCGGCAGGGGAGACCAGACGGCCGAGGGTTAGGGGGAAAAAGAAATTGGCGGACAATGCGGGCCGTATCGAGGAGCACCGCCTTCTGCATTTGAGCCCGGAGTGGTCCGTCACGGAATCCCAGTCGCCTCAGATGACCCGAGAGGCTGACTGGGATTGGCCCGTTTGCAGAAACGATTACAGGTATAATTTCGGTCGACAGCCCACCCCACATGTCGATCACCTCGTGAGCCAGGTCCGATATTTTGTTCGCTTATCTGTTTCGGCTTTCACGAGGTTCTCGTCATACGGAATAGTAATGTCGACCAAAAATATCCTTGACTGTGCCCGGTCCATCAGCACAATATCAGGCTTATTCGCAAGAATAGTCCTGTCTATGATGATCGCCCGGTCCCAGTAGAGCCTGGCGCAGTCATTTTCGAGCACGGCTTCCGGCAAGTAATTGTAATACGGCAGTTTCCGGTCCATGAGACCGTATTACAGAGCGAGCTCCTGGTGTAGAATTCTGGCTACTAGGTTGTGCCCGTGCAAGTACTCAGAGTTAGAAAGCGCCGAACAACCGGAGATGACATGCTTAAGTGACTCACCGGGATGGTGACAAGCTCGACAGATATCGACGGTGCCATCCTTTATGATGTATCTCCGATAGTTGTTGGTCTTAATAACCTAATCCTGTATCGCACAGACAAAACCCTCGGTTTCCCCAAAGAGGTCACCGAAACGTAGCCAGTTGAGGGAGGCGACTGTGTCTACGAAAGGTTCATGTAGAGCCTTGTAGAACCTCCCTGGAGCTCCTTCTCCTTCCATACAGTCTCCCGGTCGGAAATGCTCTGTACTGCCTGTACTTGCCATTGCTCGGTGGCCAAGGATAGAGGGGTAAGCCCTTTATCACAACAGATGACGTCCCTATAGAATGGATCATCCGGTCTCGTCAGAAAGTAATTACGGAGGCTGCACACTTCACCATTATGCATGGTAAGCGCGCTTAATAAGCCACGCTCACCATATTTCCGCGGCAAGTACAGCCTCATAATCGAATATCTCGGGTGATGTATCCTATGGGGCGTCATGGTAGTGCGGACTTTTCTATCCAGGGCGCTAAGTTCCGTCTGAGTCCACCTAAGTATGCCAAAATATACATGAGTATGACCCAACCGTTATATACTTGTGTCTTATTCACACCTGACAAAAGGCTGTTTAGCACTTTGGTCAAGAGTGCATGAAACACGTCGCAAACAGACTCTTTCATACCAGCCTCATCGACACCGATGTTCTGTGACATACCGAGGTATCGGTATGTTTCAGCCTCGGAAAGGGTCCTCAAGTTGGTGGGCATAGATAAGACTATGCCCTCAGAGTTAGCAACCTTTCCCATTTCAACATGGAGGACCGCACACTTATCCGTTTCCAGCTCCATTCCAATAGAACTGCTAAATTCAAAAGTGATATTTAGCAATTCCATAAGATGGGAGCGACTGGAGGCGAATAACTTGAGGTCATCCATATAGAAAAGGTGGGTCACTTTTGTACCTCCTTTCCGAAGCTGAAATCCCCTCCCGGAGCCCTCCAGTTATGTACTGAGAGGGTTCAAAGAGAGGCAGAACCAGATTGGACTCAGACAATCGCCCTGGAAGATACCCCTTCTTATCCTTATGCGGCTTTCCGCAGCCGTCATCCGTTCACCCAGATGACAAAGGATCGTACTCCACTGCCCCATACATTGCTCGAGGAAGTCTCTAACTGTACAGTCAATCTTGAACAGCTCGAGGATCCTCTTTAGCCAGGTATGGGGAACCGACTCGAATGCCTTTCTGTAGTCTATCCAGGCGGCGGAGAAGTTCCGACAGTTGCGTTTCACCACTTTGCCAATGACTGCGTCAATGAGGAGTGGTTCCTTGGTTCCACGACCGCCGCCCCGACATCCATTTTGAGCACGCAACATCACCCGATTTGAGTCCAGGTGGCGAGTAATTCTCGGGCTCAAAATGGATGTTAGTGTCTTGTATATGGTCGGTAGACACGTGATGGTGCGGTATTTGCTCGGGTCTGTGGTAACCTGATCTTTAGGAACCAAATGAGTGATCCCAGTAGTGAAGAGGCTAGGGAGCGACTTCTGGTTGAGAGCCTCTTGAAACTGACGGGCGAGCACACCGTGACACACCATGAACCCGTTCAGCCAGCAGTATGCAGCCCGTCGAGTCCCGGACTTTTCCAGTTCGGGGCTCTACGAACCGCCTCAGCTACGTCATCCGGCGTTATGATGACGGGGTCCATGGGCGTAATACTCGCACACTTACTCGCCACAACTTCTGTTCAAGGGCCCTCGCTGTGGTTTACGGGCTCTGACCACAGGCCGCGCCGGAATGCGACAGTGTCGGCCTGATCCGGTGCTGGGCCCGTTCCACTTACCATTGGTCGCTCCAATGATTTATAGAGCCTCTTCTGATCACTCTGGAAGAGACGATTCTGGTTGAACCGTATCGACCTCTCGGTATATCGCCGAGTCCGCTTTCCCAAAACAGCGATTCTCTGCTTCAGGTCATCTATGCACTCCGTCAGTTTTTGCATTATATCCGGCTGGAACAAACTAACATTTGTCCCAGCAAATGCCATCCTGGCGGTGCGCACAATCCTTGGCCTGTTATTGCCTGACCTGAAGCAGATCAGTCTGCGGATGAGGGCCCTAGCCTTTGCGATACGTTCCTCAATTCTTATTCTCCAGGCTGGGATAGCGCTACTTTGTCCAGAAGCGCATCCAGCCGTAGGAAGTTTGGCGCCTATAATACGGCATACTGCCAGTGCGGCGCCAAAAAGAATTGAATCCGTCTAGCAAAGGTCCCGGCTGGCTTCCAAATAGGTCACCAGCATTGGGTTCAGAGCCCTCACGACAGCCCGATTCCGCTTGCTTAGGGCTATGCGGGGAATTCGTGGTCGATTTTCGAGAGGCGTACTGCGCGTTTCCACAATCGCCTCTTCCAATGTACTCCTCATATGCTCTAATTCCAGTTCCTGGGTGACTGTTCAATCATCGTTTGAATCAACCACAACTGGGGTATTCACGGCGGCATCCACGTTTACGGGTTGCTCTACAATTTGTGGCGCCGCATCCTCAGCCGTAGCATTTTCATTTTGTGAGGGAACAGCCTCACATCGTAGCCGTTCGAGTTCGGCGACATCAAATATATTTGAGCGCAAGATATACCGAACTCGGTCTGCCAGGTTTTGCTCTGTGACAGTTAAAGATGGTTCCAGCTCAGCAAAAAGACGATGCATCCTAGCCCGATACGCCAAACATCCAGTTTCTTCCCCTTTTGCCCTAAAGTACGCCCGCAGTGCGTTTGCGTTCATTGTTTGTAACCAACGCATGCGACGTGCTCCACCAGCGGCGGGTACCGCTTGCTGAGTCCGAGAAGATCCAGCCGACACCAAGCCTTCTGGTGGGGATGATGGACGCGGAGAGCTGCTAGGTGACCGTGTAGCTCCTCGCGCTCGGCTGGCGGCCCGCATGCTGCCGCATCCAGCGCCAGCTCCAGACGCGCCCCGGCGACCCCAGGCAGCGGCCCTATGCGCGTTCCTCTTTGTGCCATCATCCATTATTATTATTATTATGGTGAGTATAACATAGCAGAGGTACAAGGCTGGACGAAGAACGAGAGAACTGCAGACCCTTTTTACCGGCAACGAAGGCGTTCCATCTTAGTCCTCAGAAGAGACAACGCATCTGAATTTTGATGCTTAATTAATGATGCACAGCATCCATTTATTATCAGGTGGACTCTATGCTCGTTTGCCACTCTTCTATAAAAAACTATGCTAGAATGTCGCCCCCACTTGGAAGGTACATGGTGGAAAATGAGATTAAACTAATTAATACCTTCATAATTTTTCCTCAGGGATGGTGGATGCTTTCATCACGATTTACACGACTGAAGGTGTAAAAGGTTTCTTCGCTGGCGTTAATGCGACTTGTGCAAGGTTGGCGGTCGGCAGTGCAGCACAACTAACTACATTCTCCACGTGAGTTTTTAATTTAATCAAATATTTTTTGTAACATTAAAGTAAATCGAACTTAAAGTCATACGACAGCTTCTACTTTGTTTTCTATTCCTATCTGCTGCAACTATTTTCCCAACTTTTTTTTATTTCAAATACAATATTTTAGAGAATATTACCTGTTAAAACGACTACATCGTTCACATCCGCAACTAGGGTTTCCAACTTTTTATTTCAAATATAATATTTTAGAGAATATTACCTGTGACTACATTGTTCACACCTGCAACTAGGGTTGCCAACTTTTTTATTTCAAATAAAATATTTTAGAGAATATTACCCGTTAAAACGACTACATCGCTCACATCTGCAACTAGGGTTTCCAACTTTTTATTTCAAATACAATATTTTTGAGAATATCACCTGTTAAAACGACTACATCGCTCACGTCTGCAACTAGGGTTTCCAACGTTTTATTTCAAATACAATATTTTAGAGAATATTTCCCGTTAAAACGACTACATTACTCACACCTGTACTAGGGTTTCCAACTTTTTATGTCAAATACAATATTTTAGAGAATATTACCTGTTAAAACGACTACATCGCTCACATCTGCAACTAGGGTTTTCAACTTTTTATTTCAAATACATTTTTTTTTGAGAATATTACCTGTTAAAATGACTACATCGCTCACATCTGCAAGTAGGGTTTCCAACTTTTTATTTCAAATACAATATTTTAGCGAATATTACCTGTTAAAACGACTACATCGCTCACATCTGCAAGTAGGGTTTCCAATTTTTTATTTCAAATACAATATTTTAGAGAATATTACCTGTTAAAACGACTACATCGCTCACGTCTGCAACTAGGGTTTCCAACTTTTTATTTCTAATACAGTATTCTCAAAACTATAACTTTTTTAAATATAGTCGTGGTCGTCGGACCAAGTTGATGAACACGGGTGACTTAATGTATAGCAGTGGAATTGTGAAGGGTTATAATGATGATAATGATGTATTAAATGAGTCTTGTATGTTTTAAAGGAATACTTGTACTGCTTATTCTTTATATGATCCTTTAGTAGTAGCCTCGCGCAACATTGAAATATAGTACTTTCAAGTTTCAACTACCGTTTTTTTAGAAATGTAGTATCTATATTTTCCTATTTGGACCATAGTAGGTTTGTACTATAAAATATATAGGCCACTAATAAATTATCATCCCTAACTAAAGACTAAAATAAAAACAACAAAAAAAATAGAACAATATTTATTTAATAACCCAGACATTTTCGTATCTGGAATATTCCAAAAGTTTTGCCGATGTTCGGCCACTGCAAAAACTTATAAAATGTGTTTTTAATGTGTGAATATAAATATAAGTCGTGAGGGTATGGATTCTCTTAGTTGAAAACCACACATTACAGATTATAAAACAGAAACCATATGGTGGCGACGTAAGAGATAGGTAGCTCCATCTCCCCATTTTGTCCCGTGGGTGTCGTAAAAGTTGACCCTGTTATACGTCAAAAATTTTATGGCCTCAGATATTTTTATTTAATTATTTAATATTTCCTATGTAAACACTTAAAATTAAAAAAAAACTACTTAAAATTTAAATTCAAGTACATATACACTAGTAAAGTATTCACAGTTAAAGATAATATGAAAATTAATAATATGAAAATAATAATTTTCATATTATCTTTAACTGTTTTTATTACGTTATAACTTATAACCATCACGTTTAAGCCTGGTGCAAGAAAAAGCCGAACCGATCTCCTATCAGCTCGGCAGATATTTAGCTTCACTTTACATAAAATTCGAAGTTCGATAATACCATGGTTTTTCTGAACCATATCTTCATTTCGATAAAAGCAAGACGTGTGTCAATCGTGAACGATTTGGTCATTTGACTCGGGTCGATATAAGTATTGATGGCAATCATTGTTTTAACGATCCGGAACAAATTATTGACAGAACTTTTTAACTGTGACCTGTGATTATTTTTGCGGATTGTAATTATATGGATTGCATTACAAGAATATGTTTTTTTCTACTTACAAGGATTATTCAAAATAATCTACACTAATATTATAAGACAGAACTTTTGTGAGTTCGAGATAATCATTAAAATTACTTTCAACTTTAAGTAAAAAACTATTTTATTTTTGTTGCACTTGCTTAAGAGATACGAAAGCTTTTCAGTTTTTAATAAGTAGTAAATATTTTATTCAAATTTAACTAGATTAAATAATTATAACTATAGATTGTAAAATATACATAAGCAAGCTAAGATTAGTTCACAAACTTAGAGTAGCTAACTAGCTTATGTACCTATACTCTAAGTTTGTCATCCATCGAAACCGAATGACCTACGCTCTCGAACTACGAACAACGGACCCGAGCGGGTCTCGGAGATGCCAGAGTGCAGAAACCTAAAATGAACCTTTTGAATGATCGACCTGAATAATCCGATGCGTACGAATCGATACTTGACGATCGTTTTTTTTTTTTTTTTATAAAATTGAAGTGACAGTCTTACAGTCCATCTGACGGTAAGCCAACGCTACGAGCAAAGGCTGCAAATGCGTTGTCACCTCAGAGGACTAAAATACAATTCTCTCGGCGTGTAATTATTCTGGCTCTTTATACAAATTACTAGAAATGAACGACCTACAAGTCTTTTTACAAAATAAACCTTACTGTTTGTGCAGTGCCAAAGAAGTTTTACAATCGTACGGCATTTGTCAGCAATCGCCGCTCGGACTTGCGTTCTCTGCAAGCGCACTCAGCGGTGTGATGGTAGCACTGGCCATTTGCCCGTTTGACGTCACAGCAGTTCGTCTTTATAATCAGGGTATGGTCGTGTATGTTCAAACCCACGCTCTTAGTAAACATTGCATCATCATCATCATTACAGCCCTTCACAAGTTCACTGCTGAACATAGGCTTCCACCAAAGATGCCACAAAGCTTGATCTTGATCCACCTGCATCCATCGACTCACTGCATCTCTTACCAAGCCATCACTCCATCTAGTGAGGGAATCACTTCTTCATATGAATAACTCAACTAAACTATAACTAGGCAACGGAGGGGAAAATATATTGTTTCTAGCTGGTATGGCAGACGTTGTTCTGCTTTTGTACTCGTAAATAGGTGGTGCCATAAATTTCACTTCAAATTCATTCGTATACTAATAACCCGACTATAGCGCCATCTATCGTTTTCAGTATTTGTGATTTTCTTTTTTAGCACTACGGCCTATAATATATGTCAATGACTACAGCTTAGTGATTGCGAATATGAGTTACGGCGAATTGATGACTGCAATAATTTTTGACATATTGTGAATATGAGTCATTCTGGTGTATAAACAACTTGATATATTTATAACATATTAAATTGATAGTAGCTTGTCTATGGCGTGACCTAAGTATCGACTATAGCTATGAACCATCGTCTCAACAAAATAAATCGATCGGTCGTTCGGAAGTTACAGGATCACTAACAGATGCACCAACAATTATATAATAATTATATTAACGTGTATGAATTTTTGATATGTCCACTTAAGATAGCCATAATTAGTTAATTACTTTTCAAATAATAAATGGGAGTTTGAATGTTTCAGAGTGAAAGAAAAGCTTGTAGAACTCGGTTACTTCAATGGTTCTCGCGCCACGCTCGCGTTCGCTGCGAGCATTGTATGCGGAGTTTTGTGTGTGCTTGTAGAAACACCACTGGATGTAGTTAATACACGTCTTTATAATCAGGGTAATTTGACCAAAATCTTTTTCTTTGCTTTAGTTAGTAGCAAGATGGCGATGTCGTGCGATTTCGGTTATTTGACTTGTTCCAACGTATTAAATTAAATTAAAACAATGCAAATAATCAATAGTGTGTAGTGGAGGCGCATAGAGAGCCCTCTACTCTAAAACATGCCGTGGGTATCGTAAACGGTGACGGAGGGAAGCTGAAACAGGTAGTCGACAGCAGTATCCTCCTTATAACACCCAAAATAATCAATGCGGTTGCCAACCCGTCCGTCAAGCATGGCAAGTATTGCAAATATCTCTCCAATAAGGCAATTTATGGGGGGGGGGGGGACCTATGTTTAGCAGTACACTTTTGACAGGCTTGTGGTTGTAACAAATATGTGTATAAAAATGTAACAAAACCCGTGAGTGGCGACAAATATAAACGCACGATTTGCAACGCCCAGGCTCGGTCATCTCAATTCGCACGCGAGTTCTACATATTATATAGTAACTGAAATTTTATCTTCGTGTTATGTCGCCTTAGAACACAATTCTTGAAATGCAGTTTTCTAAAAACTTAATATCACGCATTCATCTTTTAGAAAATTGCATACTTTTTGGAGGACAAATTTCAAAACAGAGCTATTAAGCCACAGGTTTTTAAAGCGGTAATATTTTAAACCCTGTCCCAGGATCAGGAGAAACGACAGGTGGCTTGTGCATAGCTACGTTATATATATATTGGCTGTTACTTTAATTTTACTGTAGTATACAAAATGTCATTGAAGAAAGAAACACCTTTGAACAATTTTTTAACATACGTTCATATACCTACACATACATGCTCGTCAGTTAAGGGTACTCCAAATTTGGCCCATTTTCAATATATCGCCAATTTGGTCGATAAACTTTCGCCTAGGACGTCCCTTTCCGACTCTTCCATTCACTTCTGCAACTGATTTGTCACTCTTTTCTCATTCATTCTTTCGACAAAACCAACGAAGCATTCCTTTCTTAATCCTGGTCACAGCATCATCTCGCAAATCTCCACACGGTTCTTTTATCTCACAATTTATCATCCCATATTCCTTAGCGACCACATTTCTACTGCATTTATTTTATTCTCGTGCTTCTTCTGCCACACCCAACTTTCACTACCATACGTTAACAGAGCATTGTGAATTACCACACATGCCTTTTTTGACACATTCTGACTTTTCACAATAGAATGTAGTGCGCCATTTACTTTATTTACTGCGTCCACTTGTCGTTCTATATCCTTATCATATCTCCCATCCCTGCTGAATACACATCTCAAATACACAAACTGTCTACTTGCTCGACCAAACTTTTTTGACCTATTATTTTATTAACTCTTATTTTCTAACAGTGGTAAAGCCCCGCGGCAGCTTGGCTGTTGCACGTATGGGCCGGCTGACACCAGGGTGGTACCACGACCTCACAGAATACCGGCGTGAAGTGGAAGCTCTGCTTCCGCGTTTGGTCTGGTGAGTGTAGGTGGCCTTAGACCCAATTCCCCCCCCCCCCATCCTTAACATGGTAGCGGAATTAAGTGAAGATCTACCCCAGGAGAGTACCAGCACCCCTGGAGAATCCCTCGCTGAGCAACCACGACCAAGTTACTCCACTCCTGAGCGTGGAAGCTCAGCTGCCCCGCGTATTCTAGGGGAGGGGGGCAAAATTCCGCCCAAGACAATAACTGCTCGGGGCAAACTGAGCAACAAGACCAAGGCGACCCCTGCCACGCTATCCGTGAATTTCTGCAATATCAGGCGACTTCATTCTAACCTAAACGCCGTCCACTCGACCATCCTACCATCTCGAGACGGCGAGGTCGGCTCTGCTCCTTCTGACCGAGACGCAGGTGTTCTCTCTGGCTGATGCTTCGTATCTCTCCTGCCCGAAGTACAAACTGGAACACTACTTTGTGCCTCGGGATGGAGTTTGTTTATACGTCAGAGAGGACATCTGTTCGACGCTTCGGCAGTCTTGAAGGTTCGAACCTGTCCATCCTTTGGTTACGCGTAGACAGCGACGACCTTCCGCGCGTCTACGGGTGCCTCTATAGGTCCCATAGCGGTAATGCCGAAACAGATCGACTCTTCGATCACATCCAAATGGCTACAGATTCGTTGCTACAGATCCTCTCCGCAGAGATTGTGATCCTCGGCGATTTTAACGCCCACCACGCCGAATAGATTGGTTAACGTTCAACCGATCATGCAGGGAGATCTGTTCATGATTTTGCCTTGGCATATGGTCTGACACAACTGGTTACTTCACCTACACGGATTCCAGATGTGGAGGATCATGCACCTTCCCTGTTGGACATTCTGCTGACCTCTCATCCGGACGGATATCAGAATTCCGTCGATGCCCCTTTAGGCTCCTCGGACCATTGTCCGGAGTGTGGTGCACACACACTGAAATTGCGGTTGCATTCTGCAGGCTGCCGCCGCGTTTGGCACTACAGGTCAGCAGATTGAGATAGGATGCGGTCTTTCTTTGCGGTCCTACCCTTGGAGGCGGGTTTGCTTCTCGCCGGACGATCCCAACGTTATTGCTGATTCTGTCGCTGATGTGGTGGTACTTCAGGGTATGGAACTTTTTCAATCATAGTTTTTGAACGATCCGAAACAAACAATCGACAAATCGTTTTTAACCTGGGATCTGTGATTGACTATTTTACGCGAATTTTAAATGACTAATAGTATGTATTGTCACTTCGACCAATCTATAGTTACTAATATTATGATCCTGAAACATTTGTGTGGGTTTGAGATAATCATAGAATCTTATATAAATTATATAAACGTGTAAATAGTATTCAAAATAATAAAATTATTTACACGTTTTAAAAGTTCAGAACATTATTCAAGAAACACAAAAACGCTAAAATATTTGTTTGGCGGGCTAGCAACCGCGGTATTATCTTGGGTTATTATTAGGAAGATGCTGCTGCCCATCTCCTGGTTTATTTCCCTTTGTCGGCTTTTACGACACCTATATAATATGGTAGTGGATATTTTTATGCCGCCAATACCCAGCAAATATAGTATCTATAACCTTTTAGTTAAGTTTCACCAAATGCTCGGCGCTAAAGGAAAACATCGTAAAACAAAATTAAAAATATTTTGAATTCATGTGAAGTCGGCCAACACTCATTTGGGGGTAGCACGACGTAACCTTTCCTGCCAATCCCTCTTAAAAATGATAAAAGACTTCTGTTCAGCAATGGGACGTATGTACGTACACACTTACTTTAGGTTTTCACCTAAACTTAGTTTTTTTCATGATTCAAAAAAGTGCAATACATTTTGGAAGCGATAATGTACAAAACGAAGTTTAATTATAATTTTTTTTATTGAATGAGGGTGACAAACTAGCACACAGTACACCTGATGGTAAGTGGATGCTGTGGCCCATAGACATCTACATTTATCCTCGATTAGGAATCAAAACTCAGTTGCGTTTTCACCCTTGAGGACTAAGATGGAATGCCTCGTTTCCAGTAAACTAGGGTCTCCGGATCTCTACACTCACCATACGAAACAGTGGTATTAAAGTGCTATTTTACGCAGGTATTCTGTGAGAGCGTGGTCCTTCCCCGGTCGAGCCGACCTATTCGTGCTACAACAATAATATAGCTGCAGGGTGGCTCTACCACGTATAAATTATTTCGAATCGACGGAATACTATTACCAGTGAACTGTGGATCCAAAATATGCGCTGTGAGGATCTACAGTTCACCAGCAACGGCATTCAGGCAATCTGGAATTCATTTGTTTTACTTTAATGATATTAATTTTGACTTGGTTTAATAATGTATACTTATGATACAATTTATTACCTCTCTTAGATAGACACCTACTGTATTTCGAAAAAACAAATGTTTAAAAGAAAAACCGGGTCTCATATTTCATTGTAAAATAATAATACATTGCAAATGAGAATAGTTTCGTGTAAAAACACACCCATAAAAAGTCTGTATATTTTAATACATAGGCGACTGCTCAAAAAATGTCAATAAAATGATGAACTGGATTGAGTGCTAGAAAATGCTAAAAGCATGGCTAAAAGGCATTACGTTCTCCCTTTGTATTCTTTTAAAGATTTATGAATTGAATTCCCTTAAATAAATAAAATAAATGAGTTGAAATTGTTTATTGCCGTTCATCTAATCGGTGGACGAATAATTAATTTCTTTATATTCATTAAGGTCAATAGGATTTTTTAATGTTTGTTCATTTTTTATTGATTGCATATTTCATCAGGCCGATTGGTCGGTTTACCGATCGGACGAAAAAACCGCTAAAAATCAACACTGAGAAAATTATATCTTCTGTACACCATAATAAATAATTTTATGGTTATTAATAAAGGGTAGAGTTAATAATAACAATACATAGTAATACCAATCATATTCTTAGCAAAGAAGAATTACGTAAGGTACAGCCTCTATACGTCCAATTGCAAGGCACGGACCACGGATATCCTCTCATTTCTGTGAGGGTTTTTGGACAGTTAGTTCGCCGCTTTGTTCCAGTACGTATTGGCAGACTTCTCTGTTCATTGAATATTTCTATAGGCATGTGGGTTTCCTTACGAGGATTTACTTCACCACCGAGAATGTGGTTGTGTACTGTGTTGCTTGCGATACTTTGAAATTTACGCTGAGCGTTAAGAATATATCTTAAACGCTCGGCGCGCCTTTGCTTTGTATATAATATCTGAATATAGTATACAAAAATTGTTACATTAATATTTTATATTGAGTATATTTCGCGTTGATAAATAAAAGTAATTATTGTAATTACAGGGCCTGCATCAAAAGGTGAACTCCTCTACAACGGTGTGTTTGACTGCCTTAAGAAAATTTATACCACTGAAGGAGTTCATGGATTATACAAAGGAATCGGACCTCTATATCTAAGAATAGCCCCGCATACAACTCTCTCGCTAGTTATATGGGATATGTTAAATAACCTTTTTGATAAAAATAAAAAGAGTTGATGTTACAGAGCTTTTTAATTTAATCATGGAAAATTAAAAAAAAACTTACAACGGAGAAAAGATTAGGTTAGGCACGCTGATGGAGACGATGCGCGGTGGAGAGTGGATGAACGCGGTGGAGAAAAATGAATCTCCCAATCTACCTCAGACGAAGCACAGCTTGAACTGATGTCATTATCGGAACAGGAACAACTATCTGGCATATCAATGGCTTCGAGTTCACTGCAATGGTTCTCGAAATTTTTACCACCAGAGTTTGGTAGCCCAACAGCTTGTTTATAGGCTTCCAGACAAACGTTATCACAGTCTTTTGTATTGTTGTTGTCAATCCAGATATCTTTTGTTGCTCTTCTTACAAGTCGTCTTTTTATTCTATTATTCTTTTTAATTCTGTCTTCATTATCCTCTTTGGCTATTCTATATATCAAGGGAGAGTATTCTTCATGGCTTAATACGTTAAATGCAGGTGTCGTTTGGATCTCAACCCTATATTCCCCGTCTCTTTTACTTATCATCAATGTCGGTTTCTTTTCGATGCGTTTCTTAGCCTTTTTTATTTGTTTTATTTCCTCCACAACGGATTTTTTTCGCTTTGCTTCATATAGCTTCTTCATAAGACGTTTTGAAATTGCGCCGGGCCTCCAGCCTTCTAAAACCTGCATAATAAAAAAGTAGTGTGAATTCCTGTTTTAATTTAGTTATAAAAAACAAAATAATATTTTAAAAAAAAACTTACTTTTTTCGGTTATTTTGCTTATAAATATGTACGTATGTTATGTTTAAGAGAAATTATTAATAGAAATTAGAAAGATAAAAATAAGTTAAAATAAAAATTTAATTTTTCCTACAGTTATAAGACGTTACATAATTTTTCTTAGAACAAACCAACTAAATATCTACATTTATTGCTTATTACATCATACTGTTATAACGAGTTTTATCATACACAAACTGACGCAGACCTTAACACAATAAAGAAAATTGTTAATCTTTGGAGTCACCATGTCTTGCCGCAAGCATTTTAAGTCTCTCTCGCTGTTGCTTTTTCATAATTTCAGAACTTATAAAGGAGTGTAAACAAGGTACATGAAAAGAACTCAAACTTATACCTTGTTTTAATAAATTAGCCATTCTTTGTTTAGGTCTTTTGTTCCTGTACTCTTTAAGACGAAAATATGTTTTGTTACCATATATGTCAACTGCTTCTATACCTTTATCTGATGGTACTGGATGACTGCACTTGGCCCGGAAGTATTCCATGCCACAATTTGTTGATGTCACCGGACTCTTAGCCCTAAAGTTTTTACGTTTTTTTGAATACCGAAAATTGGTATTGATAACCGGATGTGGAGTGTTAGCTGTTTTATCATGTGCAACTATATCCTGTAACTTTTGTGCTAACAACTTTCGATCAGTTCCATGTCCAACAATGCCGATTGTAGACAATTGTTTAGGAGTAGCATCACCAAAGCAGCTCCATGTGGATAAAGTTTTGTAAAGGTTGGTTTCTTTTTTATTTTGTGTGCCAATTTTTCTTTCTTCAGTTGCCTGTTGTTTTTTATGAGTCATAATGCTTCTGGGCTTGGGGTAAAAATGCCATCTTCCTTTTCCATCTATGAACCCATCCACTCCAACTACAAGCCATTTGTCATTATTAGCTTGGAATTTTCCTGTTTCGGTATCAACGGTTTCTCCATTTGGTCCTATAAAAGAATTTGGAGCCCAACGGCCATCGGGGGCAATATATCCATCCACGTTTATTTCTAACCATTTGTGATCAGGACTCCAAAATCCACCTAAATCACTACATTGCTGTTTTCCATCAGGACCTTTAAAGAACCTAGGTACAGGATTGCCGTGTCTATCAAATAACTTCACTCTGAAATCTAAGTAGGTATACTGTGACGAATTATCGACTATCGCGATTTTCTTACTTTTAAAAGTAGGAATAAAAGTGGCATTTGGTGGTGTAAATTCGACAATCCATTCATCTGAATCTGTATCAGAGTCAAAAGAAGATGCCTCCTCTGAACATGAACAAGAAACGTTCATATTTATTTTGTCAGGACGAAGTTCTGCTAGGTAACAAGGGCATTGGGGATCCTCGGCATCTGGTAGAATACCTAATGCCTGTTGATAAGTCTTGAGACAAATTTCATGACACATGTCTTGAAATGCACTTTGAAGATAAAGACGCTGAGCTCTCTCAAGGCGTCTTTGTTCGCGTTCTTTCTTTTTTTGTCGGGCGCGATTTTCTTCTTCTGTTCTTCCAATAGTGTAAGTCATAACCGGTTTATCTTCGTATGGATGCTGGTTAAGTTGTCTAGGTTTCGAGTAATTCTTCATTGTTTCCATAGTAACGGTATATTCTCCATTCTTCTTGTGTACTACTAACAATGGCCTTTTTAAGGGGCGCTTTTTCTTACCAATGTCCTTTCTTTTCTTTTTAGCTACCACTTCTCCGGGATTCTTAGCTATTTTTAATAACCTGTGCACAAATTTGTGGATAGCTCCAGGCTTCCACTGAGGATTGTGCTAAAAAAAACAAAAAAAAATTATAAAAAATACTGGAATTTTATAAAAAAATGCATTTAATATAGAAGATGTTTATTATCTTCCCGTCATGTACTAGTTCAAGAGAAAAAGTGACTCTAGTTTTTCCGTAGGTGTCATTAAAAATGAGAAAAAAATCTTATGGCCACTGACAGATGATAATGATATATATAAGTAAAATGGCGCTCGTTATAACATTTATCTATTTTAAGCCAAAAATAGTTAAGAGGAGTAACGTCAAAGATTCAAAACGTCTGCTGTTGCGATCACAAATCTGTCTGCCAGGCATGTATTATAGGAGGTATGAATCTGGCAGTAAACTATTACGGGTTGTTCATAATGAACAAAAAGTACAATTTAAATTACCTTCACGCCTAGCACGTTGTCAGCGGTCCACAGCCAACCCATACGCTTTGGTACTGGAACCAATTTTCCAGAGCATGGCATCGCACATTGACTATGCCCAATTTGAGGAGCTAAAGGAGTTGATAAATATAAAAAAATAAATTCATTCATAACCTTGAATATTTTAGAATAAAAAGTGTTTTAAATACGTACGTATACCTTTGTAACCATAATTAAATTTGAATTTACTTTCTGTTCTTCTTTTTGTAGATTTTTTTCTTTCTTTTTCGGATCCAACGCCTTTTTTCTCTACATTTGATCGTCTGTCAGATGGAGTTCCAGATTTTGAAACTGCTTTTATACTTTTTAAATCAATTGATTCGCTCTTTTTTTTACTATCTATATTATACTCTCTTTTTTTACTCTCTTTTACACTATCACTGCCAGATGTACTGTACGACTTTAATTTGCGTTTATCTAAAATTTTGTGAAAAATAGGACAAGGAAAAGGCAGTTCAGTCTTTGGCTTGCGAGCTAAGTCTTCGCCAATTTTTTCATAGCCACCACAAACACCACAATAAGTTGTTTTCTTTGTAAACCCGAATGTACACTCACATGTACAAAAACACGGGTCTTTTCCAAATTTCATCCTAGCTGTAACACCCCCTAACACTTCTTCAACTTTTCCTGTAGTATTACAGCATTCCTTATTCAAATTGTCTAAGTTAAGCAATACTTGACGTTCACGCGATATTGATATACCCCGATGATCTCTATTGTTACACTCAACTTGTTTACATTGGGTGACGTTTACCATATCCGCCGTTTCGGCTGGTAAGATAAAAGAGCCAACGTTTGGCAAGCTTTTAGTATCACTTACATGATCTCTATTAGAACATTGAACGTCACATAATCTATGATTAAACCTACTTTCACTTGTCTTTTCTGAATTTCGTCCCTCATTGGGTTGACTATCTGATGTTTTATTTGTTATTTTATCTGCTTCAACTGTAAAATATCCCACGCAATAAACTTGATTACCATATGGTCCAATACCATCACCAAAAATATAATTTAAAATATTAAAACGCTTTGAAGTTTCTATTGTTGAGTCAGATTTTGATCTCATTACGCTTACGTGTTCAGTATTGTTCAATTCTGTTGCACTTTTAACTACGCTACTTAATATATTTTTTTTCGTAGGTATATCTTTGCTATCAGATAATACTTTATCTTTTAAGAATGTTTCCTGAGATTTTGCTAATAACAATGAATCTTCTTTATGGATATTATTAAATATTTTGTGTTCGGTTAACAGATGTTTATTTGCCGTTGGTAATTTCCTTGATTTATTCATTTTATTTCTTGATTTCGAGCCCTTGAATGTAAACGTGCAATTAACTGAACTTAGATTTTTTATAATACTTAATTTTACAGTTACCTTAAAAGAAGCAATTTGCTGCGATGTCATATTATTGAAAACCATATATTTTTCTGTAGTTTTAACAGCTGAAGGTAATACTTGGTTCAAATCTACCGTCTTTAAGTAATCAATGTATAATTCTTTCCACCTAAATTGTACAGATCCAAATTCTATTACTGGCTTCGATTTTTGTCGAAGCAATATTACAATTGGGTACTTTTCCATCTTGGATATAAGATGTTTGACGTTATATGAAATTAGAATTGACTGAATGGCCTGTGATTTGAACTCTGGTAGCTTCCGAATGGCTTTACTTTTTACAGTATACTTCTGTCTCTGTTCAACCAGTTTTTGATTTTTTAATAGTTTTGGATCTTTTACATTAAGTTTAATAGTAAACACATCGCTAAATAGGCACTTTATATGAAATTCTCTACATTTTAAATAACTTATAAAATCCTCGACGTCGATTTCAATCGAAAACGTTGAATCCGAAAAAGGCATAATCGTTATTAACAATTATAGATTCACTTATCTATTATTGGAAATTTTGTAACATATTTTTAAGTATTAGGTATTAAAACTGCACTTATAATTTTAAATATTTCCAAAAAATGGCCTGTCACTATAAATTTTGTTTTAATCTGTGAATTGTAAACAGCCAGTTTATTTATAATCATTGAGCTATTATGTACTACGTACTAGAGGCGACACTGCATTCAGCTACTCTGTTCCAATCAACTGCGGTGCATGCACCGCACTTTAATCAGTCACTCGCTAGGCGCTTGTAGAGTTGTCACGTGTTGTGTTGATTTAAAAAAAATCTCTTGGAAAAAATATGTTCACGTGTGTGCTTAAATATTGCACAAATAATTCAAGAAATGTCAGTAAAAACCAAGGAATTACTTTTCATCGGTTAATAAGATAATTAATAAATAAAAAAGTATTATAGATTAATAATAAAACAAATTATTCTTAAGACGCCATCTCGTGTCATGGTATATAGATTATGACATTAATATGTTCAGATGCGACATTTCTGTGGGTACTTAAGTATAGGACGAATATATTATTATACACATTTTTTTGTAGAAACATGTATAAGTTATTATAATTAGGCAAAATTTTTCATGTTTAAATCTGCTTATTATTCTTTTATTTTATTTTTGGGTTTCCACCTCAAAGTCAAAGTGGAATAAATTCGTCCATTTTTAACTCTCACGTGCCCAGCATTTATGAACGACTCTTATTCTAATTTAAATAAATATATTTGTAATTCAAATGTTATGTTAATAAGTTTTGTTATGATACATTTAGTACGTTCTTTTATATTTGAAATAGATACCTTTTAAAATACTCCGATAAAAATAACATTAAAGTGTAATTGTGATATAATATTATGTAATATATTAAATAAGCAAATGTAACATACAAAATAAATAACAAAATTTAAATATTGTTCTCGATATAATTTACCTATTTAACAATACAATCTACTATTACCTACGGATCATTCTACCTATGTTTATTCTATAAAAAAACAACCGCGCGAACTCAGAGTAGCGCACATTTTTTGTTTGAGATAGCTGTTCTAGTACATAAGTACATATTACTTCAATGTTTATTATAAAGTTTTATTTATAAACTAACACAATAATGTAATCATATAATAAATAAATCATAAAAGAACATGCTCTCTAAAGCCCCTGACTATAATTTTTTTATAATGTAAGCACCCACTAAGAAACGATTTTACGATATTTCTATACCTTCCTAAAGGGGTTAAATAGGGGATGCAAGTTGGTATGAAAATTCTTCACTTTTGAAGGTAAATCCCTGAAAATATGTAGGTACTTAATTGGTCTTTTGGTTAAGCAATCGGGCGACCAATCAACGGCTCCATTTCAGCTGGGCAGCTTTTAGGAGAATTACACATTTTCTCATCGTATATACTTCAGAACTTGAAACAAGAGTGTACAACCAGTGCACACCATAATAGGTTTAATAGCACCTTATCTTGCCACTGTTTTAATAGAAGCGTCGAATCTTGTGTTTTTAAAGAAACATAGTAAAGTTATACCTTTATTTAAATCTGATAGTTTTAAATAAAGACATTAGACAACAAGACATTAGACCCCATCAATTTTAGACCAATTTGTGTACTACCAACTTTAAGTAAAATTTTTGAAAATTAAATATAATTACATCAAATGTTAAGTTTTTTTTAATATAAATAAATTTCTTCATACAGGCCTTTTTGGTTTTTCAAGGGGTCTCTCGAAAACTGACGCCGGAGTTGAGTTTATAAAACATATTTTTTGTGCATGGGAGAATTCAAAGGATGCTTTGGGTAAATTTTGTGACCTTTCCATGCCTTGGACTGTGTTCACCATAAGACATTAATCAATAAGCTACAGTACTATGATGTCAAGAACACAGCTCTTAAACCTATTATTTCACATTTAAGTAATAGAATGCAGAAAGTTATTATCAATGGTAAAAGTTCTTCTGGGTCGCCCGTACAGATGGGTGTTCCTCAGAGTTCAATTCTTAGCCCATTCCTATTTTTAGTGTATATTAATGACTTACCTTCCCTTCTGGATAATCATGATATTGCATTATTTGCTGATGATACTTCCTTGATTTTTAACTTAAACACCAATCATTTGAGAGCCGTGGTAGCTCAGATGGTTAGCGCTCGCTGTAAATATACCAGAACGCGAGAAACCCGAGTTCGATCCCCACTGGCACCAATGAAATTGTTAATTGCAATTTTAAGTGCTGATATACCACGTGCTCGTCGGTGAAGGAAAACATCGTGAGGAAACCTACATATCTGATGAAATAAAAAAAATTTTTCGAAGACATGTGAAGTTCGCCAACACGCATTGGGGCAGCGCGGCGGACACTTCCTTGCCCTAAAACTCTTTCAGAAATGAGGGGAGGCCTGTCCCAGCAGTGGGACGTAAATAGGCTGGAACTTTACTTTTACCAATCATTTTAATGTGACGAAGTGAATCATGCTGAATCAAAATTAGTGCATTGATTTAACGTTAATAAATCTACAGTTAAACGACAATAAAACTAAATGTATCATATCAAATTTATAACAACGAAAGTTAAAAATCTGAATACCGATGTGTTTTCAAATGGGGAAGAACTGAGCCCTCTTGAATAATTTGTTTTTCCTGGCATTACTTATATCCAAACAAACAAGCAAACTAAGCTCTGCAGCCTATGCTGTCAAAAAGATTAGAGATATTACTAGTATCGAGACAGCTAGACTAGTTTATTTCAGTTATTTCCATAGCATGATGTCTTATGGGATTTTGCGGTGGGGAAATGCAGCTGATTTAGAAATTATTTATATTTTGCAGAAGAAGGACATAAGAGCTATTTACGACCTAAAACCGAGTCTCTTAGAGAAAAATAATATATAACACAAGCTAGTGGTACCAGTTTCTCGATTCCACAGAGTCAGTCAGTAATTCATTCTTGCGGCAATGTAACAATATCCGCTGTGAGTATTACTCAAAGACGCTATTACAACAGAGTCCCAGAAAATATACCAGGTCTCACTATTACCAAGTTTAAGTATTTTATTAAACAAAAATTGTATAAAAAGGGTTATTAAAATATAAATGAATACATGGTTGATAATAACACCTGGGAATGACATGTTCGCGTCCAAGTTGTTCCTAAAATAAATATACCTAATCGTAATATAAAAATATTGTGAATGGTTTGTAACTATTTACATTGTAAATTTAAAAAAAAAAGTGCCGTTGTGTTTCTTGCTGGTTCTACTCAGGACCGAGGTTTTTTCCGAACCAGTGGTAAAGTAAAAAATGACTTTCAGTAAGAATTACATGTGATCTATATTGAATAAAAAGATATTCTATTCTATTCTATTCTACACACATAGAGATGGTATTTTCTCAAGGTTGCTCAGGGAGCTATGGAAAGGGCTACGGTTTGAGTTGCTTGAGTTTCTTTTCGTGATAGACTTAGAAATTAGGATATTCGATAGAACTAGAGTAAATAACATAGTGCAATGGATCAGTAAGCTGAAGTGGCAATGGACCGACCATATGGGTCGAAGAACCGACAATCGATGAGGTAGAACGGTTCTCAAGTAGCAGACTCGTATATGATCCCGATTCAGAAAAGAACTATAAAATACAGTCATCATCATCATCGGATCCTTAAAACACATCTACACATGGACTCCACCAGATATAAGAGTGGTAAGAAAGCCATGAAGGAAGCTAAAAGGGTAATAGGAACAGGGAAGGCGCAGATACCGACGCTCAAACATTTTTCCTGAACTATAGGTACAAGCCGCAAGTCGCGACTGGAGTCCAGCTAAGAGCATGATTTAAGAGTTCCAACATTCCAAAACTAACTATGAACATGCGCCTCCTCGCCGGCCTGTTCTGTCTGTGCCTGCCCAGCCCACGATTATATTTACTAGATTTTTATATTTTACTAGCTTTCAACTCCGCGGTTTCGCCCACATTAAATCAAATTTTTATCTATAAAAGTGTCGACCAATCGCCCATCTGCAAGACGAGGTAAATTGCAGGTACGTTGCCAGCCCTTTTTCTGGCTCGGTGCCTCATCGCGTGCGGGACCCGCTCGCAGCAGCGGTTTCGCGTAGTGTATTATACGTTTCCAACGATGACTTCAACACTGTTAAGTGTGCAGACTGCAACGTAGCTATCTCTGAAGTACTGGTCTTTATTCAAAATATAATACAGGTCATGTATGAAGAAAGTATACGACGTATATGTAGCAGTTCTTTCTCGGTTGAAGAAGTGGCAAAGGCGAAAAAGCTGCTGTTTGAGTCCATTTCGACTTCAGCACGAAGAGTTATCAGGAAAGGCGAAGGCAAATCGGTAAGGGACTTGGAGGATATCATATGACTTTTCAAGGAAACAGACCCAGACATAACCCCTATATTTGTGGCAAGAAATTTAAATAAACTACCTCACGTTACTTTTGATAATGTGAATGCTTCAAAACTTTTAAGAGATATGAACGTACTACAACGTGATTTGAAGGTATTACAAGATACGTTTGTGCCTAAACATAAGTTTACTCAACTCAAAATTGAGTTGGACAATCTGAAAAGTACATCGGTAGTAAATAACTTCAATATTAACCGACGACGGAGAGGCGCTTGTTTGCTGAATGACTCGGATATTGATAGTGGCCCTATGGGTCTACGTTTCGCCGAACATGGAGAATCCCCTGATAAGGAGAAGCAAACATCTTCGTATAGCTCGAAATTGGGGATAGACCTGCAAAAGAGTGAGAATCGATTATCGGACGCCGCCGCCGTCACAGTAGCTTGTGAATGCAATGAGTAACCCTCGCAGCCGTTGACGCCCGAACTAACGGTATTGGGGTGCTCGGGTGATGTAGGCGATCAGCTGAGTGCGACTACTACGAAACATAATCCTATGCAACAAATTTTTATTGCTGAATAAAGTGTGAAAAGGGGAAATGAATGGATTACGGTGTCAAATAAAAAGAAAAAGGAGTCAAATCGATATGGCAATAAAATGGAATTCAATTCCATTTATTGCCATATCGATTGGAATTGAATTCATCAGTCAAGTGTCGAATTTTAAATCGGCAGATATAAAAGTGCCTATATTCATTACAAATGTGCACAAAGATACTAAGGCAGAGTCCATAAGTGACTATGTGTACAAACAGACGAATGAGAAAATATCTCTTATTAAAATATCCCAGCGCAAAGAAAGGGAAAAAATATAATGCGTTTAAAATGTTCGTCCCCAGGCATAAACTATTATATGTTCCTCGACGAGCAACTGTGGCCTGAAGGAATAATATTCAGACGCTTCGTTAACTTCAATTCTCACGGGAATCAACGTGCCGAGGCTAATAAACCGGGATCGTAATGGATAGAAATGATAAAGCCATGTCATGTAACCGTTTTGTTACGTTTAATTGTAAATCTGTAAAAAGAACGGGCGAGGGGGTCCGTCAGCTATGTAAGACAGCCGATATAATAGCTCTTCAAGAGCCGTGGCTGCTGCCGCATGACCTGTCGTATCTTGAGAATATTGATGCTGATTGTGGAAGAACCGCGTGCTGTGGACACGACGACTGGAGTATTGGAGGGGCGACCCTATGGGGGGTCGCGCTGCTGTGGAGAAAAAGTGTCTTCCCCTGTGTATCCGTAATACCGTGTTCAAGTGCTCGTATTTGTGCCATTAAAGTTGATCTCGGTAATCAAAAGCTAATAGTGTGTAGTGTATATATGCCCGTTGATTGCACTGAAAACTTAACAGATTGTACAGATTGCTTAAGCTATTTAAATGCTATAGTAAAGGAAAGTAAATGTGAGACAGTGTTCCTAATGGGGGACTATAATGCTCACCCAGAGCGACCGTTTTATGAAGAACTGAAAAACTTTTGCGCGGAACAGGACTGGTTTTGTGCCGACGTGAGTACCCTAGACTGTAATTCATTTACATACGTCAGTGACGCGCATGGGACTGGGAGGTGGTTAGATTACTGTATAGTCACTGAGTCAGCGTTTAAGTTAATAAATAACACGAAGATTTTATATGATGTATACTGGTCTGACCACTTCCCACTCTTGATTGAATGTAGGTTAAACTGTGTTATATCTAAGGTTGTTCCGAAAATAATTACGTGTAATAAAATAAAATGGGGCTGCAGAACTGATGAACAAATAACTCGTTATACTGAATTATGTAACAACAACCTTAAGTCAATACATTTTCCATCAGAATTTATAAAATGTAGCTATGGTTTTTGTGACAACATGAGTCATAGGAGTGTCATAGATGATCTATATAAAAACATAGTGTCTATTTTATCACGTGCAGCAATCAAAACTAGGGCCGCTAGGGCCGTCGTCACACCCCGTGTGCAATGTTGAGACCAAGCGTGAACTCAAAATGGTAGCGAGTGACAAAATGATAGCATGTGTTATTAGAACTATGGTTGCAGGTAAGTCATCCGGTCACGATGGTCTCAGTATTGAGCACTTTAAATATGCAGGTGTGCAATTACCTTGAGTTTTGGCACTATTATTTAATGTTTGTGTTTCGCATACCGACCGACTTAATGAGGACTTCAGTTATCCCCATTGTAAAAAACCGTACTGGTGACGTATCAGAGAGATCGAACTATAGACCAATATCCTTGGCGACGACATAGCCAAGATAGTTGACAGTATGGTTAACTCTATTCTAGAAAACCACTGTAAGCTACATGGTGGCCAGCACGGCTTAACGCGTGGTCTATCAACAGAAACAGCAATAATGAGTTTAAAGCATACTGTCAAATATTACACGGACAGGCGCACCCCAGTGTACGTCTGTTTCCTAGATCTGAGTAAAGCTTTCGATCTTGTCTCGTACGACATCTTATGGCGTAAGTTAGAAGGCGTAGGTTTAGCTTGTGGCTACACCGAATTTCTCAAGTATTGGGTATAGTAACCAAGTGAATTATGTGAGATGGGCGAATGAGTATTCCGAGCCGTACAGGATGGAGTGCGGGGTGAGGCAAGGGGGATGCACGGATTCAAGATCTCAGCAACATGCGTGTCGGCTGCCATATTGGCAAGGTGTGTGTGAACAATATCAGCTACGCGGTCGATATGGTTCTGCTGGCACCCTCAGTTAGTGCGATAAGAGCTCTACTCGGTGTTTGTTAAAAATTCACTGTCTCACATGGTTTACTATACAACGCCGAAAAGTCGCAGTTCATGGTATTTAAGGCTGGCAGTAAATGTCCTAATGTGGTACCACATATACGAGGGCGGCACTAAAAATTTCGGGAATCAAGGAAGTGACACAACATTACCATTTAAAAATATATTTATTGCTTTTCGAAGTAATCTCCGCGAAATTTGACACATTTTTCCATACGCTGGAACCAATCATTGAAGCAACCATTCCATTCGGAAGTTGAGGTCTCCAAAATGGCCGTTTTGTAGGCGTCCACAGCTTCTTCAGGTGATGAAAATCTCTGTACACGCAATTTATTCTTTATTTTAGGGAAAGTATAGAAATCATTAGGGCTTAGGTCGGGGCTGTACGGCGGATGGTCTAATAATTCTATTTTTTCTTGCTCTAAAAACTCTTTTATTCTGTGTGCGGTGTGAGAACTCGCATTGTCATGATGGAGGATGATGCGGCGGTTGCAGTTCTCTTTACGGAGTTCAGAAACGACCTGTGGCAAACAAATGCTAGCATACCATTCTGCATTAACCGCTCTTTGTCCCTGAAGAGGAATAGTCGTAACATGGCCGGTTTTGGAGACAAACTTGGCCACCATTTTTTTTTGTAACACTCCGTGAACGAACAATTTTTGTTGGCTTTAACTTATTTTCGAACACCCAAACTCGTGACTGGTCTTTTGTTTCGGGTTTGTATGCGTATATCCAGGATTCGTCACCCGATACGATGTTGTATACAGCATTTGAGGATACGCGTGGAATCTTTCGGGAGTTCTGACGCACCAAGTAACGGTATCCATCGGGAAAACAACTTTTTTACACCTATTTTGTTTTTCGATTGTTCATGCAAGATTATTTGTATTTGACTCATGCCAATGTCTAAAGTTGCCTGGATTTCGCGGTATGTCACATGTCGATCTTCCTCAATCAGCTTACGCACAGTATCAACGTTTTCTTGGGTGACTGCAGTTTTTGGACGACCTTGACGGGGATCATCACTGAGCTTGACACGTCCACGTTGAAATTCAGTAAACCAGCGATAAATTGTGGTTTTGGATGGGGCTTCATCGCCAAATGCAGAAATCATCCGGTCAACACAATGTTTTTGTGTTAAACCACTTCGAAAGTCATAATAAATCATCGCTCTTGAATTTTCTCGAGTCAATTCCATTTTCTCAACGACTCAAAAAGTTTGACTAAACCTTGTGACAAGACCGAGAATCTTTTTTTAAATAAATAAATGGTAATCGATTTTTAAAACCAAAGAGTTTTCAATTAAAAGGATTTTAATATGACAGGAACAGTGGAAATATTCCATTCCCGATACTTTTAGTGCAACCTGGGTATAAAGCTCTATAATGAACCACTAGAAAGGATCTATAGTTTAAATATCTTGGACATATTGTGACTGACAGCCTTAAAGACGATGAAGACATTATTATATTTTATATATTATTATATTTAAAGAGAACGTAGGGCACAGTCGGTCAGGGCGAATATGTTGGTGCATAGATTTGGTCGCTGCACTGACGCTGTCAAGATCACGCTTTCCAAAGCATATTGTGCGTCATTTTATTATTGCAGTCTATGGACCAACTACACCAAAAAGGCTTATAGTGCCCTACGTACTCAATACAACAAGGCATTCAGGGCGCTGTTGCAGCTGTCGCGCTACTGTAGCGCGTCTGCGACGTTTGCACTGGCGGGTGTGGATAGTTTTGATGCAATAATCCGAAAAAAGACCGCATCTTTGCTAAACAGAGTGCGCGGTAGCAGCCACAGTATGCTGAATGAGATTACCGACAGTGGGGACTGTCCACTGATCAAAATATGATCTCCAGGACCATGTCCTGCTTAGTAATTAAATATTTAAAAAAAAGTATAAATTATATTACTAACATAGATGTAAGCTTTTCTCTACTAACAATTCCTATGGATTCAAGTAGTCCGAAATAAACAATTTTTATTTTTATTTTTAAGCTATTGCATAGCTTCTATCGCGGGCCTTGAGCGCGGGGACCGAATCCAGAAATTTATTCCGTAACGAAAAAACCTCACGCTCCCCACTCCGTCGGGCACGGAGGTGTGGCTTGAAGGCCGTGCAACTAGACGTATTGTACGACTCTACGAAGCTCGCACGAATCGAGACGAGCTGCTCCGAAATCGGACGAATACATAAGCAGCTGTTTATGAGAAAGTATATAGGTGTATAGGTATTTATGTACAACAGTGAATAGCTGTACTTGTAAAATTTGTAAAGTGTTTGAGACTATGAATAAACAAAGTGCATTTATTATTTATTTATTTAATAAAAGAAAAAAAATTGTTTTCTTATCGGTCGCCACGCCCAAAAAGTGTAACTTGAATTAATATCAAAGAAAAAGAAATACTGCATAAATAAAATAAATAAATAATTATAATTGCATAAGTTAATACAAAATGCTATGCAATAGCTTTACCGCGGCAGTCCCCGAGTGCCACACGTCTTTTTATTTTTTATTTTAAAAGGAATAAGCACGTTTCTTGAAGGCCTTTAAGTCGTATCCGTGGAAAAAATCACAAGTGGTAGATCATTCCACAAAGTAGTCTTGCAAGGAAAAACTCCTAGTTAATCGCATAGTCACGGTGAACCGCCGAGCAACCAGATGGTGTGGATGGTACCGTGAGTTTTGTTCTGATGTGCGTTGGTGGAGTTTGACGGCTAGAATTAATTCGAACAATTTGCCAAAGTACTCCCCGTGGAAAATGCGATAGAAAATTGCAATCGGATGAACATCTCTTCGTAGCGCCAGTGAATTGAGCCGATCAGAAAAAAACTCAGTCGTTGACGATTTGAGCCACTTTTTGCTAGATGCGTTCAAGTGAACAAAGCAGGCAGTGGAGTGCCCTGGTCCAGAGTTGAGAACAGTACTCCATGTGAGGGTGAACTTGCGCCTTGTAAAGTTGCCATCGGTGTGCCGGCATGAAATACTGTCACTCTCTGATGAGCTTGCCAAGCTTTTTAGAGACTAATTAAGCCTTCCATTCCAAGTGTCTGCGGAACTGTACGTCATTCGTCATATATCGATGCCGAGGATTGAGATGTTGGCTGAGGCAGCATGGGGAGTGCCCTAAAGTGGAGGAGTTATAACAAACGGGTTATTCTTGGTGGTAAACCTGTATTTTCTGAAATTCAACCTGGACTAGAGTTGTCCTTAATCCTAGATTTTGCCTAATAAGGGCTCGACTTCATACACACGTCACACATTATTTGTTTCGATATTCGATGACGTGTTCCCGAGAAATATTAATATTAGTACGGAAATATTAGTACAGTGTAAAAAGCATCACCAGTGCTACAACCAGTATCAACAATATATAGGTGATATAAATACACCAGAAAAAGCCTGATGCTCCTATCTGCAAGAAAACAGATCATTCAATAAATAAATCTAATCAGCTACATACTCATAATGTATATGTAAGAGAGTTAAAGCTAGCCCTGGACTAAGTATCGGCTATATATTAATCGGAATCTTGGAAACGGCTCCAACATTTTTAATGAAATTCAGTGGCCTGGGGGTTTCAGGGGCAATAAATCGATCCAGCTAGGATTCATTTTTAGAAAATGTCGTTTTATCCATGTTTTCAGGAAATGAAAAAATGTTCCAATATCATTAGAATATGAAGGTAAATTTTAACAATATGTTAAAGGTTATAATAGCTCAAATGGGATATCGGGCGGTCACGAAGTCGTAGTACCTCGTTTCGTTTCCAGATGTCTTCGGTCAGACTTTTTTTAAGTTCCCTTCTTTTCTGAAAAAATCTATTATTTCGAGCCCTTTTTTTAGTATTTTTTTAAACACACGAAAAATTAAATTAAACTAATTGCACTTATGATTCCTTATGTAAATAACCAGTTCATTTTTTTCTACTACGTCGGTAAGACCGAAAAGTATTATTCATATTTCATCAGTATTTAATTTGTATCTAAATATAATTTCCAAAAAACATGATTTCCAAAAAAATCATCGTCATCATCGGTCATCCAGGTACTGCTTTTAAAGTTGTTATAAGTGCTGAAAGAAAGCCTACTAATGGCCGTGGACAGTATAATCCACCTACGTCAAATTAAGTTACTTTAGTTATTGTTGGACAGTAATTTTTTAAGCGGAATATTGTAATTGAGAGTCACGATAATATATGTATATATACACATACATATATACACACAGTACCAACTTTTGTTTTGCTACGGCAAGGATGAATACTCCATTTCTTTACCCCAGTGCGATCCTAAGACCAAACAACCGCTTAAAAATGGTATCTGCTGCAAGTTTTTATTCTTAAGTATAATGATTAGAAAAGAAGAAGATAATCATCTGCTATATTTTCGTTCGTTGTCTACCCAGTTTTTGTTGACACGTTTGCAAAAATCGAGACGGAAATGTTGAGTTAAACATAACCATAAGGAACGATCAGGCGCAACCTAGAGCGGACGGTTATATACACTTGCAACATGCGATACGGAGACAGGACGTTGATGCTGATCAGCTGGGTCAAAAGTAAATTCTTATACTAAGGGGCCACAAGACACCATGGAGTATGTGCGCCACTACGGTCGTCTTGATCTCTATATAACATTTACCTCGATTGGATGAAATCATGGAGATGCTTTTGCCTGGGCAAAAAAGTTATGATAGCCAGGGTTTTTCACCTCCAAGTTAAGAAAATATTGGCACTTCTAACTAAAGGAAAAATATTTTGAGAGGTACGTTGTTTCATGTTCTCTACCAAATGGCAGAAACGGGGTCCGCCTTACACATATTGATATGGATGGTTCACGTATTTTGCCTGACATGGTGGATGAACTTATTTGTGCTGAGATACCTAATCCAAATGACAATCCTATTTCGTACGACATAATTACAAACTATATGATACACGGTCCATGTGGGAACCCTAATGATAATTCTTCCTCCATGAACGTGGATATACGTGGTAGAGCCACACTGCAGCTATTATAGTTGTAGCATGAATGGGTCGGCTCGACCGGTAAGGACCACGCTCTCACAGAATACCAGCGTAAAATAGCTGCTTAATGATGCTATGTTTCGTATGGTGTGTGTAGAGAACCGGAGACCCGTTTTACTGGAATCGAGGCATTAAATCTGGGTCCTCAAGGGTAACAACGAATCTGCATTTTGATTCCTAAGCGAGGTTAAATGTCTATGGGCCACAGCATCCACTTACCATCAGGTGGACTATGTGCTTGTTTGTCACTTTTATCTTATAAAAAAATGAAAGATAATAAATGTAGCAAAAAATACCCCAGACAATTTTTGAGAGATACATAAACAGATGACGGTGGTTACCAACAGTACATAAGACGATCTCCGGCTGACGGTAGCTATACACTTAAATTAAAAGACATTGAAGTAGACAACAGGTGGGTAGTCCCCTATAATAATGTTCTGTTACGGACATTTAAGGCACATATTAATGTGGAATTTTGCAATTCTCTTAAATGGATAAATTACATTTGTAAGTACATCAATAAGGGCAGATCAGGCGGCTTTCGTGCTAGAAAACAAAAGGGACGAATTCAAATTAGATAAGAGTGGGCGTTATTTGAGTGGTTCGGAGGCAGTTTGGAGAATTTTAGGGTTTTTCATACATGAAAGATTTTGCAGCCGTACATTTAGCTGTTCACCCTGAAAATGGCCAACGAGTCTTAATTCCTACAACCTCGCTGACGAAGTTAATAGCCCAGAAACGACACTGTTAGCATTTTTTGATTTATGTCAAACAGGTGATTTTACTAAAACTCTTCTATAGTGGAAGTGCCTTCATATTATGTATGACAAAAAAATAAATTTGTAAGAAGGAAAAGAGGAAAACCCGTAGGTCAGGAATAGTGAAAGTATACGCTCTAGGTAGAGTGTACACGGTTCACCCGAAAAACACAGATTGTTACCATCTTTGCTTACGTTTCCACGAGGTTATGAGTCAACGGTGTCCTCCAAATAACTTTTCAATTAACTTGCATGAAACTTGGCTTGCTAGAGGACGACAAATATTGGGATTCTGCCCTAGAGGAAGCATCCTTATGCGAGTCGCCATTTAAAATGCGTAAACTTTTTTCTATAATGCTGGCAGACTGTCAGAAGCACTAAGTCTTTGGGTAAAATACAGGTACAGCCTATCAGAAGACTACAAACGACAAGTGGAAAGGCTTTCTGGCATTATAGGTGAACATCTAGCAGATAAAAACTACAGTAAATGTCTGGTCACAATGGATGACGCTGTATTAGCATTAGGAGGACAAAGCCTATATCAGTACGGGTTGCTTCTGCCTTAAAGGTCTAAAGGCATACACAATATTTGGGACTACCTGAAGGAAACAAGTAACGATATCCTTAGCAGACTTGTATCAAATAGTGAAGGCTCTCTAACCAATGAACAAAGAAACATCTATTATAAAATACTTTCCAGTATCGACGCAGGTGTAGGTGATATCTTTTTTTTTTTTGGATGCTTCTGGTGGAACGGGCACGATTTTTCTATTAAATTTACTATTGGCCAAAGCGATCGGCCTATATACACTTCGACAAGTACAGTAGCGAGTTAACTTGCGAACCTGGCGAGCTAAGTAAAAACTCTCGTTTTAACGGCAATCAGTGCGTAACGTTTCGACAGTGGTAGAGCCACGCGGCAGCTTTGCTGTTGCACGTATGGGCCGGCTCAAACCGGGGTGGTCCCACGACCTCACAGAATACCGGCGTGAAGTGGAAGCTCTGCTTCCGCGTTTCGTCTGGTGAGTGCAGGTGGCCGGAGGCCCCTGCACCCCCATCAACATGGTAGCGGAATTAAATAATGATAGACTACCCCAGGAGGGTACCAGCACCCCTGGAGAATCCCTCGCTGAGCATCCACGACCATGTTTCTCCACTTCTGAGCGTGGGTGCTCAGGCTGCCCCGCGTATTCTGGGGGGGGGGGGCAAAATTCCGCTCAAGACTACAACTGCTCGGGGCAAACGGAGCAACAAGACCAAGGCGACCCCTGCCACGCTGTCCGTGAATTTCTGCAATATCAGGGGACTTCACTCTAACCTAAACGCCGTCCACTACCATCTCGAGACGGCGAGGCCGGCTCTGCTCTTTCTGACCGAGACGCAGGTGTCCTCTCCGGCTGATGTCTCGTATCTCTCCTACCCGGGGTACAAACTGGAACACTCCTTTGTGCCTCGGGCTGGAGTTTGCGTTTACGTCAGAGAGGACATCTGTTCTCGACGCCTCGGCAGACTTGAAGGTTCGGACCTGTCCATCCTTTGGCTACGCGTAGACAGCGACGACCATCCGCGCGTCTACGGGTGCCTCTATAGGTCCCATAGCGGTAATGCCGAAACAGACCGACTCTTCGACCACGTCCAAATGGCTGCAGATTCGTTGCTACAGCAGATCTCCTCCGCAGAGATCGTGATCCTCGGCGACTTTAACGCCCATCACGCCGAATGGCTTGGTTCACGTTTAACCGATCATGCGGGGAGATCTGTTCATGATTTTGCCTTGGCATATGGTCTGACACAACTGGTTACTTCGCCTACGCGGATTCCAGATGTGGAGGATCATGCACCTTCCCTGTTGGACCTTCTGCTGACCTCTCACCCGGACGGATATCAGATTTCCGTCGACGCCCCTTTAGGCTCCTCGGACCATTGTCTGGTCCGGAGTGTTGTGCCACTCACGCTGAAATCGCGGTTGCATTCTGCAGGCTGCCGCCGTGTTTGGCACTATAGGTCAACCGATTGGGATGGGATGCGGTCTTTCTTTGCATCCTACCCTTGGGGCGGGTTTGCTTCTCGCCGGATGATCCCAACGTTGTTGCGGAATCTGTTACTGATGTGGTACTTCAGGGTATGGAACTTTTTATTCCTTCCTCTGTGGTGCCCATTGGAGGCAAATCTCAGCCATGGTTTGGTCGCTCCTGTAAAATAGCATCATGCTATAAGCAGGAGTGCTACCAAGCCTGGGTTGATGCATCAGCGTCCCGGGATGTAAACACCAGCGCTCTAAAAAAGAAGTATAATTCCGCCTCTAGGTCCTTCAAAAGAGTCATTGCCAAGGCAAAGTCAGAGCACATAGGCAGAATTGGCGAGAAACTAGTTCGCCTTCCTTCTGGAACCCGTACATTCTGGTCTCTCGCCAAGACTGTCCAGGGGAATTTCTGTCAGCCATCTCTTCCATCTCTGCACAGGGAGGACGACTCACTGGCCCATACTGCAAAGGAGAAAGCCGATCTTCTAGGCTCTTTCTTTGCGTCTAACTCGACTCTCGATGACGGGGGGAGTACACCGCCGACCATCCCGCGGTGTGAGTGCTCCATGCCGGAAGTGCAGTTCACACAGCGCTCGGTTTGCAAAGCACTCCTCTCCCTGGACATCCACAAGTCGAGTGGGCCGGACGGAATCCCCCCAATTGTGCTGAGGACGTGTGCTCCAGAGTTGGCACCGGTTTTAACGCGTCTTTTCCGGTACTCCTACTCCCTAGGCGTAGTCCCAAAATCATGGAAGACGGCTTTCGTCCACCCGATCCCTAAAAAAGGCGACCGCTCAGACCCGTCCAACTACCGGCCAATCGCCATCACCTCCTTGTTCTCCAAAACAATGGAGTCCATTGTAAACTGCCAGCTCATAAGGTACCTTGAGCATCACCAGCTGATTAGTGACCGCCAATACGGTTTTCGCCGTGGTCGGTCAGCTGGTGATCTTCTGGTCTACCTCACTCACAGATGGGCGGAGGCAGTAGAGTTCAAGGGGGAGGCATTGGCCGTTAGTTTGGACATTGCGAAGGCCTTCGATCGGGTTTGGCACAAAGCGCTTCTTTCGAAGCTCCCTTCCTATGGGCTTCCCGAGAAATTGTGCGATTGGATCACCAGCTTTCTTGCAGATCGGAGCATCAAGGTCGTTGTAGACGGTGCAAGCTCCGATTGCAAGCCTATTAATGCTGGTGTTCCACAGGGCTGCGTGCTATCGCCAACGCTGTTTCTTCTGCATATCAATGATATGTTGCATACCCGTAACATTCATTGCTATGCAGATGACAGCACTGATGATGCTCTTTACACCGGCCGAGCCAATATTTCTCGGGAAAACGTCTCCGAGTGCCGGGACAAACTTGTGTCTGAAGTCGAGTCTTTGCTGAACAGAGTCTCGGATTGGGGACGACTAAATCTAGTCCAGTTTAACCCCCAGAAGACACAAGTTTGCGCGTTAACCGCTAAAAAGAACCCCTTTGTCGTATCCCCTCAGTTTCAAGGCACTCCCCTTGTTGCCTCAGCCAGTATCGGAATCCTAGGCGTCGACATATCGAGTGACGTGCAGTTTCGTGGTCACTTGGCAGGGAAGGCCAAATTGGCCTCTAAAAAGCTTGGCGTGCTCAGCAGAGCGGGACAGTATTTCATGCCGGCACACCGCCTGCAACTTTACAAGGCGCAGGTTCGGCCGCACATGGAATACTGTTCCCATCTCTGGGCTGGGGCTCCCCAGTACCAGCTCCTTCCACTTGACCGCATCCAGCGCAGAGCAGCTCGAATCGTCGACGACCGAGTGTTTTCCGATCGGCTCGATTCACTGGCGCTGCGAAGAGATGTTGCATCTCTTTGCGTATTTTATCGCATCTATCACGGGGAGTGCTCTGAGGAATTGTTCGGATTAATCCCAGCCGCCAAATTTCGTGAACGCACTACACGGCAAACGTCCCGATACCATCCACCGTATATCCAAGTATCCGGCCGGTCTATTTTTCGGCGAGTCAAGTTCGAAGAATTGCCCTCCAGTGCGTCTCCTGGTACCCGCAACTAAACTCTTCACTGGTATGAATGAGTGACTTTAGTTTAATGCGTAAGTCGACAGGACGCAACATGTTCGCGTTCAACCCTCAAAATAAAAAATTGTACTTTTTTAACCCACTTAACCGTTTACTATCAACTGACCTGGAACTAAACATAATACTGTACATGTCAAAGTGTAAATCGGTTCTAAATAGAATGCTTTATCTGGATTTTTAGCTCTTCTTTTGATTAGTTTTAAGTAGCATTGGTCAGGAGTAATGTAGGTCATTAATTTTAATATTTTATTATTTGTTAAATCATCGCAGGCAATGTTGTCGGCTCTACCAATGTAATTCGACGTTCCTTAGGCATGGACAATTTCTATAGGCGATCATCACCACATGCTACGGAAACGCAAGCACCACTTAACGCTGTTTGACTAGCTCGGTTCGGTGTAAGGGCCGATTTACCAAGATCAATAACATATTTCAGACGAAATGCATATCAGCATGTTATAAAATGGCATAAAATATTTTAAGTAAGTACCATGCGACGAATTAGTGCTGATTCGAACTAAAGTGAACGCCTATTTTTAAATGTGCTGTTTTCTCTAAAGCAACGTTTTCTCCTCCGGTGGCACTAGCCTTATTTAAACAGATGTCAGTGGTTGTCTATTATTAGGGGGATGTTGCCCGACTTCTGATGTCACCTGACTGGAAGCGGAAAGAGGCATTTGCAAAACTGCAAAAGCATCAATCATCTGCCAGGTGAGACGATTATGTTGAAGCCTATTCACTTTGGCATATGCTGTTATTAAGAAGTGATGATGATATCATAGTATAGTCGTTTGTGGTTTAAGAATATATTGATTAGAACAAAATTATTTTATTAGAAAAATTCCCAATCGTAGTGAAATACTTCAAGTAACCAATGTCTCCAGCTTTCCAGGATGTTTTCTTCGTATAGTAAATGGAGAAATTTTCTTTCTGGTTGTATTAGAAACTCTATCAGCGTTCGTATGTAATTTAAGTTCGATTTCGTCATCGTACGTTTGCAGTTGCATGATTTCGTTATACTTACCAAATCTATTTCGAATTACATTATTGGCCGCGCGAGGTTTTTGTAATGCTTTATATTTTATTTGATCGGCAGAAACACTCATTATAAGTTGATTGTTTGTTTTAGGGGAAGAATAGGATACGTTTTTATTTACTTTTCCTTTTCCTGTCGTAATCATTGCCGATTTGGAATATTTTTGTTCGTTATTTTCCTTTAAGTTAGACGGTGTTGATTTTTCAGAATTATCATGCAATCTATCCTTTGATATTACTTGCGTCGTATCTATTTTACTTTTCTTGAAATCTCGTGTTGCAATTGAAGATAACGTTTTAGATTTTTCACTCTTTGGTATTTTTTTATTGCAGTACCAAGCCCATTTACCATCTTTATCTATAAAACCATCTACACCGATTTGTAAATTACGGCCAGTATTATCAGTAAAAAAACCGTCTTCGGCAGAATAGAACATACCATCAGGACCTATAAAATTCATAGGCACCCACTTATTGTCGGGGCCTATGTAACCGTCTTTATTAATTTCTAACCAATCATGTTTTGGGCCCCAAAATCCACCCAGATCACTGCATTCCTGTTTCCCATCAGGACCTTTAAAGTACCTAGGAACAGGATTACCGGATTTATCGAGTAATTTGACTTTGAAATCCAAATAATTATATTGACACTCATTCTCTAACAATACCGGTGGGTGTTTAACTTTAGTATCCCAACGAGCCAAAGGGGGAGTAAATTCTATAATCCAATCATCATTGTCGGTATCACTACTTGAAATATTTTCTTCATCTGAACAAGAACAAGAGTCTATAGGTGGACTTAAATTTTTTACTGAATCGGTATAGCATGGACAATCGGGCTTATTAGGATCAGGCAAAGGCAATAAGCCAATAGCTTGATTGTAAGCTTTCAAACAAATTTCTTGGCATTTATTTCTAAATGTAGATTGAAGAAGCCGACACTTTCTTCTTGTTTCCCTTCGCTCTATACGTTCTTTCTTTTTATGAATCTTAGCTTTTTCCTCTGCAGTTTTTCCAATGGTGTAAATAAGAGGAGGTTTTTCATCGTAAGGATATTGAAAATGCAAGCGATCTTTAGAGTATTTCTTGAATACTTCCATTTGAACTGTGTATTCGCCGTTGCACTTTTTCACCACTAGTGTCGGCTTCATTTCCAACTTTTTCTTTCTTTGCATCATAGCTCTCTTTTTCTTTGCTATTATATCTACTCCCTCTCTTACTGCTTTGTATCGACGAACTAATATCTTGTTAGCTGCACCAGGCCTCCATTTTGGTCGGACCTGTTCAAAATATGTTATTTAGAATATCCAAAAAAATATCGTCGTATATGCCTTGGTATCTCAGGGGCGCTCGCTGTAAATTTCACAGTACATGAGCAACCCTAGTTCGATACCCGCCGGCACCAATGAAATTATTAATTGCAATTTTAATAGATTTCATTCCAGATTTACCACGTGCTCGGCAGTGTAGGAAATTATCAGACTGTGCCCAGCAGTAGGACGTTTTAGGCTGTAACTTTACTTTTACTTTTAATTTGTTATGTGCTCGGCAGTGTATCATCGTAAGAAAACCTGCATGTCTGAGAATTAAGAAAAAAACATTTTCGAAGACTCTCAGGAATGAGAGGAGGCCTGTGCCCAGCATTGGGACGTTTATAGGATGTAACTTTACTTTTACTTTTATATTTTGTGTATATTTTATTATATATGTAAAAATATAAAAGTAAAAAAAGTAAAGTTACAGCCTACAACCTTGCCATGTTTATTATAAAGTATTATATTAAGTGACAACTTGTAAATGGCCTTCATTTTTGTTATAATTATATTACTTTTGTAAATTAACTGTAAGTTTTCCAAATAAATAAAAAAAATATTGTTCATTTGCCACAATTAACATATTGTTAACGATGTGTAGGTACGTAATGTTTGTTTAATGAAATTAATTATGAGCTAGTTTTGAACAACTGCAAATTTGTAAATGATTCTTTAATATAATTTCATGTATTTCGCCTGAAATGAAAATATTCAATCAATTTTTAGAACTGTCATAGCAGGAAGCAGCAGTACGCTAGTAACCCGGGTTCAACACCGTCAGCATCAATGAAATTATTAATTGCAATTTTAAGGGCTGTTTTACCACCACGTGGCGGTGAAAAAAAACATCGTAACATGTCTGAGGAAAAATACATATTTCGAAGACATGTGAAGTTCGCCAATATACACCGCCAATACTACAGTATAAATAACAGGACTGATTGTACCATAATCCTCTCAGATATGAAAGGACATTTATCTAGTTATTTATTAATTACGAGTATTATTTATTGTACACCAAAGGACAAAGGAAAAAAGACGCCTTAGACCAAAGTTTATCTACCAAATTGGCGATGTATCGAAGATGGGCCGGGCCACATCAAGAGTACCCTTAACCAACGCTTATGCATGCGTCGATATATGGATGTAAAAGAGACGAAAGAGGTGTGTCAGGATCGTGGCAAATCCCCCCCGAACGGGTTCCCGCCTTGTCGTGGCGGGGGGGCTTAGTAGCCGTGGCTTGGTCTCCCACGGTGAACAAAGAGGAACCCACGTGGCTGGCCCGAGGTGAAGGGCCGGCCTGAGGTGGCCACTCCGAGTGGGCTTGGGGAGCCCACTTCGGATGTGTGCTGGTGGACTGCAGCGAGTGGGGACTCGCGCACCCTCTAACGCTGCAGCCGAGGTGGAGTCGCGGAGGAAGAGGAGTGTTGGTATGGCGATGCGCCACTCGCCCTATTCTTCGCGACTCAAACGGGGCCGCACCGTTGATGCGGTGGTGGTGGGGCTGCGGGGGGAGAGGATTGTCGGTATTGCGAGGCGCCGCTCTCCCTACCCTCCGGAGCCGAATCTTGGTTGGCGGCGGAGCCATAGACCAGAACCGCCGCTGGGGTCGGGAATGCTAGTACTTCTAAGTGCTCGTTTTTCCTGGCCCCATGGCCTTTGTGCATCGGACGCGGGGGCGTCTGTTGCACAGACGTAATTGGAGGCCGTGGAGGAAGGCGCGCCATGTGTTCTGGTGCGCCTTACCTGGGAAGGAGAACGGGGAGGAATTTTCCTCTCCAGAGGAGGTGCTGCCATGGGGCGGCAGGCGCTAGTAGGGCCGCGGATGTGTGCGAAAGCGTTCCCGTAGCCCTGCCAATATGCGACAAAGGTGGAACACCATGGGGTTTTAGTCGGTGCGAGTCCGACATAACCCGTCCTTGCCCCCGCGAGGCGGGTATGCGTAGGCATTTCCCCATGTAAAAAAAAAGGATCGTGGCAATCTCTGCGTCAAGGTGGGTAATCTCTGCGTCAAGGTGTGAGTGTTTATGTATGTATGCACAATAAAATACAGTAAGCGAGTAGGGTTCAATCTAAAGTATAATGCTAGTGATAATTAAAAAAAAGGTAGGTGTACAAAAAAATACAAATACATATAATTATAGATATGTCTAAATGATATATAATATGATAAAGTAAGTAACTAAATATTACTAAACTAAACTAAACCGTAAAAATACATAAATTATGAGATATAAACTTACCAAAAACACTGCCGTTTAATTATAATTTAAATGTATAGTTATTTAAATAATAATTAGCAATTGTTTAAAATGTAAAAATGACGAAATGTTAAAGCATTTTTATTTTTATTCTTTAGTTTCTTGTCCTTGAAAAAAAATTAAAAATAATAAACCAGATTTAATGAGAGCACGAGAAGCGTTACCTTGTCAAGTTGACTGTAAAACCAACTCACCGCTTTGCGTTTGAGGTGAGCAAAACGAAATAAATAACACAGTACAACAAATGGAACTATTTTTACATCTCACCTTCATACCAGGAATATCCTCGGCGTTCCAAAGCCAACCCATGTTTTTCGGAACCGCTGGATAGGGATATTTTATGTCTGGCTTTTTCTCGACTGGTGGAGCTAAAATAAAAAGAATATAGTCAGTTGATTTACCCGCAGATATGCAATAATGCACTTTTTACTTAATAACACGTAAAAAGATATATACCAATAAAGATTTTAGTACCTAATTGTAGCATTTTTATATTCCACAAAAAGTCTTAGTCTATCTCGTGCCTAATGTCGAATAAGCTGGCTGACTAATGGCCATTACGTGCTCCATGACTCATACAAACACACTCGTACTCGCCTTTCCGTAACCGAAAGACGCTCATATAATATTGAATAAAGGTGAATATATGCCAGAGGTTCGAAAACTCACATAAATCTAGACTTTTGAGGATTCTGAAACGTACGCTGTCTGTTGAGTAAATTATTATTATATTAGGCGGATATTTCGCATCGGTCTGTTATTAATTTTACACCAAACGGCTGCGTACGTCAGGTGGTGATGGCCACATGACGTAGTCACTCAGAGCGGTTACGTTAACGAGCTGTATAAATAGCAGCTGGTTCGGCTCGCCGCTCACTTAGAGGTCAGCCACCACAGAGTCTACTTCATCTGAGGCTGCCTCGTGTAGAGGCGAAACACGTCTCGTATTATCGTATTCCCTAGTGTGGTGGTGACGGGGATAGTGCACGCAATTGAGGGAGGGCGGGGGCTAACTGGGCAGGACATGTCATTTTATTACATTATGCGGAAATAAGCGCGTAATGTAATAAAATTATAATATATAGTATATTATTAATTTATACGTGGTAGAGCCATGTTGCAGTTATATTAATAGTACAGTTGTAGCACGAATGGGTTGGCTCGACCGGGGAAGGACCACGCTCTCACAGAATACCAGCGTAAAATATTAGCTTAATGCTGCTGTGTTTCGTATGGTTAGTGAAGAGAACTGGAGACCCTTTTTACTGGAAACGAGGCATTCCATCTTAGTCCTCACGGGTGACAACGCATCTGCATTTTGATTTGTAATCGAAGATAGATGTAGATGTCTATGGGCCAAACGTGAATGAGTGCATTTTCATGAACATTTAAAGCCTTGAAACAAATATAAATTTTCAAATGTTTTATTCTTGTAATTTTTTCATAAATCCGCCGTAATAATGAAGATTTTTAAAAAAAATCATTGCAATTGGATAATTTATCGATTTTCTAGAGTCAAAAAAACGAGAGGACCGCGATAGTATAAAATTACCAAAACATCTGCTGGGTGGCTTTTTCACGTCTAATTAAATCTGGCAAAATGCAAAGTAACGCAACATTCCACCTTGGTTCATAAGCCTGTGCTCAGCTACGTGATCTAGACAGTCACCTTACTTTATGTACTACTTTTAACATTATAAAAAATTTCTTACATTGATCTTTCGAAATCTTTCTTTTTATAGTATAAGGGTGACAAACAAGCACACAGTCTTCACAGTCAAAGAACACATCTGGTGGTAAGTGGATGCTGTGGCCCATAGACATCTATATTTTTATCCTCAATTAAATCAAAACGCAGATGCGTTGTCACGCCTGAGGACTAAAATGGAATGCCTCGTTTCCAGTAAAAATGGCTCTACACTCACCACACGAAACACAGCAGTATTAAGCCGCTATCTTCCGCTGGTATACTGTGAGAGCGTGGTTCTTCCCCGGTCGAGCCGACCCATTCGTGCTACAACAATAATATAGCTGCAGAGCGGCTCTACCACGTAATCCCATATTCGATTCTAGTTACATCGTTAGAAAAGAAGGAGAATAGGTAATAAAATAAATAGTACATACATATTTTTTCAACTTTTGAAATTTCTGGTTTCGGTTTTGGTTTAGGTTTTTTTAAAGACCTTACTTTTATCGCATTTTTTATTTTATTTTCTGATCTTCTATCGGATTTTTGTTCAGATCTTCGATCAGATCTGCTATAAGATCGCCTATCTGATCGTCTATCAGAAAGAGATCTTACTGAATGTGTTACTTTCGATTTCTTTTCCGAATATGCTCCTCTAGATGCACCACCGACTTTCGAACTTTTGACGTTTAAGTTATCTGGCTGTTTCTCGGAGACTTGTTCTTCAGGCCAAGGGCTTGTTACTTTAATATATTTCTTGTCATACTGTTTGTGGTATACGGGACAAGGATAAGGCTTGGCATGTTGAGGCAGGTCTTTTAAGTCGTCTCCTAAACATTCATAGCCTCCACAAACAGCACAATAAGTAGTTTTCTTCGAAAACCTAAAAGAACATTCACAGTCACAATAACAGGGCTCCAAGGCCTCGTCTAACTTTCTTTCACTCTGAGCTCCTTCAACAATAAAATCTTTTACAACGTCAACAACGTTACAAGATTTTACATAACACGGGTTACGGATGTCTTCGAAATGTATGACGACATTGCTATCTACTGGGCTCAAATAGTTATTTTGTTCCTCGTTTGCTTCGTTGATATAACAATTTGGCATATTTTCTTTGGTATTTAAAGAAAATGAACACGCACTCTTAGTGCAAAATGTCTTTTCAGAAGTTTTCATACTAGGACACAGCGACGAGCAGTACTGAAACGTAGAAGATTTGTTACTGTCTGCAGGTGACGACGTGTTAGATTTTTTGTCAAAGTCATATTGCACAAAAAAGTAATAAACGTCATAAACTTGTTTCGGTTCAGTATTTTCACGAAAAGGACAATCCTTCGTATCACAATAGTTTGTCCCACTATCGCTGGTATCACAATCTTCACCACAAATGGTGTCACACGATTTTCGCTTTTTTAATGAATTTTGCATTTGTTTTATGCATGCACACTGTGTAGAGAGACCTTCTAATGTGTTGCTCTGATTAAATATTCCTTCTCGTCGGAGAAATTCTTGTATTTTTTCAGCTAATGTACATTCCTTGCTGCCACATGGTCCAAATATTTCGTCTATGTTGATTTCTTTTTTATCTTCTTCAACAAGGTTTTCTATATAAGCTCTCATATCTCTTGCTATTCTACAATCATGTCGTCCGCAAGGTCCCCTGATATTAGCAATATCGAAACATGTAACATTCGTATTTGAACGTGCCTCTTTCTCAGTACTTAAACATTTTGGACATGGTTCATTTTGTACCTCGTTTTTAAACCTTTGTGATATTTCGTTTTCTGGCCACTTTGTTTCTTTACAGTAACAAAGTCTATCAATATCTGTCGCTTTTATTCGCGGTTTAATTGTGGGACGCGGTGTTAGCATTCTCATGTTATCATTACACGACGCTATGATCTTCCTTACATAGTCAGCTATAAAATCTATATCTGGGCATGTTTCTGGTGCCTTATATATCGTGTTAGGGGGCTTATTTGCGTTATTCATACAACAGTAATCTCCATCATTAAAGATATTGTATTTAGCTCCGGGAGCGTTTTTATAATCAGTGTAAATGATTTTATTAGGTTGTGGTTTATCTTTAACAAAATTATTTTCAATTTTGTTACAATTTTCTACAAATATTTCATCGGTTGTTTTCATTGTACACATGTACGAAGTAGTTTTAGAATTCATGCCTGTGTACAAAACTTTTTTTATCACTGGATCTTCAGAGAGAGTCCGAAAAGCTGCAGTGACTTTGTCTCCTAAGTACGAAAGTTTAACTTGAATTCCGACCTTTGCTATTAATTTTGCCGTCCCCTCTTCAAATAAATTATATTCTTCGTTTAGCGTTACAGGCGGTGTGTCCTGACATTTATAAATAGTTTCCAAATATTGTAAAAATATTGGGTCCCACGGTATTGATATAGAGCCAATGTAAGACAAGTTTTCCTCTTTATTCCACAGTGATAGTTCAAGAGGGAATCTTTTCATATTCTGTATAAGGAGTTCAGCGCTAGATGAAAATAAAACTGACTGCCCCGACTGTATAACAGGTTCAGATGGTGGCGCTTCCACAACTTTTCCCTTTTTCTTTTTTCCTTTTTTACGCCTTGGCTTAGCTTTTTTTTTCTTCTTTCCTTTTTTACCAGGTAGTGCTGGGGGTAAAGGAAGTGGTTCTGGAATTACTATGTGCATTTGTTTGGGGTCTTTCAGTTCAAGAGAAAATATGTCAGCAAATTCACTTCTTATAATTAAATTTGTACTTTCAATCATACTCTTAACACTTTGCACAACGACCTCAAAAATAAACATGGCATTGGTTACAGCCATATTTTTTTACTATTTATATATCTTTGGAGTTTTACAAATGTTTATTTAATTATTACTTAAATTTTTTTTAACTTAAAATTTTAATTTAATTAAATGTCATCAAATGACATAATGACTTTTTAAGAAAACGACAATGTATTTTTGGTAAGTGACCGCTTTATTCTAGCCAGTCAAAATAAATTTTTATATTAAGGCTGGGTGCACCATATAAATACTGTTTAGTTGTTATTTGTCAAAATATATGGGAACGTTTGAAGATACTCATATCAATAACTCGATTGCTGCTCAACATCTTCCACCACATCGATTGCTTAATTTGATTTGCTTTATAAGTAATCAGTCGAACAGTTATCAACCTACAACTCTATGTTTATTACGCCCAGATATTATGTATATTACCATGTATGGGTACGCACATACGCTCGACTTAACAGTTAATCCGAATCGGTTTGGTTGTGCAAATTTTGTTCTGTAATATTCAAAAACTCTAATTACTCCACTAGTTTCCATTGAGTAAAACGGCTCTAATGAATATGCTTTGCTTTATGTGAAGCTAATAAATACACAAGCGAGGACTAATTTATCATAGCAGTTGTAGTAATTAAAAATAATAACAGAGGGCTGCAAAATTACAGGTCAATAAATAACACAAAATTAAAAAGAAAATCTATGACGACTGTATCGACTGTGTGAGGATCGATACTCAGGAACAACAACTAAACCAAGTTATTCTTCTGAGGGGCCTATTTCGACGCTAGCATTGAATATTGTATGTTCTATGACACAGGCGCTTCTACGTTCTTGCTTAGGGGGTATAGAGCAATACGGACCAACGGCGGACTGGAGCCATAGTGTTTACGTGGTGCGAAAGGATTATATGAAAGTAATCGTTGTTACCGCGTTTGCAAAGGCATGGAAATAACGCACGTACACACCCAATCGGAGTATAATTTTGGCCACAAACAGAAGGCTGTTAGACTTTGGATAGTTCACAACGCCTTCACATGGAAGTGCTCAAGATGACCATTCAGTAATAAGCCTGGCAGTCGAAAACGCAGCGACTGGGTTTTTCGAGCAAAACCCCCGCACTAGCACCAAAAATGTAAATAGTTCGTTGTTGTAAAATTTTAATAGTTGTAAATACTTAATTTTTTTAAATACGCCATAATAAAGATAGTCGTTGGTTACGTCGATGAAATACATCGATGAAATGTAAATTTTCTTCCTTCTATAAAAATCTATGATTTTCGAAAAATCGAGAGATTATTGTTTTCACTTCAATTTTCGAAAATCGAGGTATCATCATATCTTGACGGTTCGAGGTCCCAGGAAGTTATTTTGGCTTTGATGTCCTTTTGTCTGTGTGCGTGTGCGTGTACGTTTGCGTGTGTGTTTTCGTGTGTGTGTGCGTGCGTGTGTGCGCGTATGCGCGCGCGCTCGTGTGTGTGTGTGTCACACACACAAACCTCTCATAACTTTGTAACGGAGTGTCTGATCGAAAAGCGGTTTGCGGCATCTGAAAGGGCCTTGCTGAAGATCTCTTGTGAATTTAGACCGAATCGGCACGATAGATTCCGGAAAAAACTCAATGATTCAAGTTTTTTATAATTTTCAAAAAAAAATTTTTTTTGGAATTATTTCTTCACCCAATTGTATGATCTAATTAGCTTCGACTCAAAAAACGACTTATGCAAACCGCATTAAAATCGGTTGATTCGTTCAAGAGATATCGTTGTCGAAAGAAATCTCGAAAAAGTGTTTTTTTTTTTTCAAAATAACTCGTAAAATTTTTATATCAATTCTATCCTGAAACCTGTACTGTCATAACATGTAAAATATGAAACACTTTGCATTTGAAATTAGCGGGAAGTTCCAGGGATGGCAAGTAGGGTCAACCGTATTTTTTTTAATTTGCTTGTTATGACGGTCCTCAGCCCGTTTAAAGTATGAAGGGAAGATTGAAATCATGATTCGCGTCACGTAAGGTACCTATCAACTTAGTAGCGAGCGTGTCAGTAAGAATTCCTTACTAAGGAAACAAGGAAGTAAATACCTATGTAGTAGGCTTACATAAATGAGCTCGCGTACGCGCTTAAGTTGTTGCCCATAAATCACATTCAATTTCAGATATTTTCAAATAAATGTAGAAACCTTATTTAGGCGTATTTTTAAAATCTGCAACTGTATTTATGTTTTGAACTTACTTATTAAATTTGGCTTTTATGTTGATCATTTTGTCCGTGCCTCACCTCAATGCTGCATCTAAGAGATTTTTTTTCAGTTAACGTTAAAACCAAGAAAAGAAATAGACTGATTATAATGACTGTGAGGAAAAACATTCTGGCTCAACAACCTTTTCACCGAAATGGAATTGTATTGATCTTACACCATCGAATGACATGATTAAAAAATGACTTCGTCAAATTATGACCAAGAAATGAATGAAAACTTTTGGTAGAATACCTAGTATATTTCTAATTAAAAAAATATATGAAAAATTGTATTTTTTATACATTGATACAGTAAAATAAAGTGTCTTTTAAAAATAAATTTAAGGTTTATTCAACGATCGGAATTGGGTGTGTGAAAATACCTAAAGTTTGTAGCGGGACATAACATGGAGCTTGTTGTTGTACAAGTTACACATTACAAGTTGAACCGGTTTTGAATTTTACCGGTTCAGTTTCGGTTTTTTTTTTGTTTTACATGTTCCTTACCTATGAAACACCGATCTTTATACATTTGAAAGCTGCTAATACAGTTTTAAATTAATTAAAAATCAGTTTTTTTATTTCTACTTGTTCTGTATCTCTGAAACACCGAATTTCACACATCTGTAAACTGTAATACAGTTTTAGATATTTTTGTTGTTGTTGTGCGTGGTTTTCGAGTGCGAACCGAGAAGGGCTTTATTTTTTAACCGATTTCAAAAAAGATGAGGTTCTCAATTCGACTGTGTTTTTTATGTACGTGTGAGTAACGATTACTCCGTCAATTAATAATAAACTTTATTGATTCTTTCTTTGTTAGGTAGATAAAGTTTCAGAGGTAGTCCCACATAAATTTTATAAACATTGGTTCAGTATTTTTTTGGAAAAATTTAAAAAAATCATTTGATTACGCCGTAACACCTGACAAAAAGCGAGCAAATGCATGTTTGGATGTTTGAATTTCCATTATGTAGGTATAGTTTTGAAGTCGATTGTTGTTGAAATCAATAAACCTGCACTGCACCAATTTAAAATAAAAGCAGAAAATAAAATAAAGACATTTATTTCAATCGCAAGAACGTTGTTCATAAGCTTCTTTCCACATTCAGGGTTCGGAACATGCAAAAATATAATTTTTTTCCTAGAAATGATAAATATTCTTCTAATGTTAAAAAATAATTTTTGTTCTTCGCAGTACAAAGCCAACGCTAATCCATTGTTTAACAGGTAAAAAAATTCAGTCTGCTTCCTCCGCGCTGCCGTGGATTTCATTGTTTTAACAGATAAACAAGTGCAGTCCTGCAGTGCAACTTGTTGAGTTAGCACGTGTAATATTCCGAATATTTCGGTCAGGCGCAGTTTTGAATCCAGCCTACTTTTGGAATTGCGCCTATTTTTAACCTACATACATAAACACTCACGCCTGTCACCCAGAGGGGTAGGCAGAGACTACAGACTTCCATTTGGCACGATCCTGACACACCTCTCTCGCCTCCTTCACATCCATACACCTCCGCATACATGCTCGTCGGTTAAGGGTACTCCTAATTTGGCCCGTTTTCAATAAATCGCCAATTTGGTCGAAAAATTTTCGCCTAGGACGTACCTTTCCGACTCTGCCATTCACTTCTGCAACATAAATTTTCTTTGTCACTCTTTCCTCATTCATTCTTTCCACATGACCAAACCACCGAAGCATTCCTTTCTTAATCCTGGTCACAACATCATCTTGCAAACCACACTCTTCTCTTATTACACAATTTCTTACCCTGTCATTAAGATTCAGCCCTAACATACTCCTTAACGACCGCATTTCTACTGCGTTCATTCTACTCTCGTGCTTCTTCTGCCACACCCAACTTTCACTACCATACGTTAAAGTAGGGACCAACACAGCATTGTGAATTGCCATACGTGCCTTTTTCGACACATTTTAACTCTTCACAATAGAGTGCAGGGCCCCATTTACTCTATTTCCCGCATTCACTCGTCGTTCTATATCCTTATCGTATCTCCCATCCCTGCTAAATTATTTTTAACCTATTTTGTGGATTTTCTGTGTGCGGGTGTGATTTTGAAGATTACGGATTACTTTTTTTACCTTAGCATGCACAAGTGTACCAATAACACTGGTAAAATGTCTAAAACTGTATACAGTTTGCAGATGTGTAAAATCGGTGTTTGGGAGATACAGAAAAAGTAGAACTAAAAAACCGAATTTGAAGCGGAAAAGTTCAAAACAAAAATTAATTTCAAACTGTATTAGCAGCTTGCAAATATTTATAGTTCGGTAATTATGAATGTAAAAACAAACATGTAAAAAAATCGAACCTGAACCGGTAAAATTCAAAACCGGTTCAACTTAAGTGGTTGAATTTTGTAATTCAGATGGATCGTGCGATAAAGTTAAAAATTATCATAAAACCCACTCAGAAAAATTCTGTTTGCCAAATTTGGTAACGCTTTTTCATCAGCTTTACATTAGTTATAGGTGTGAGTAAAATAACACAAAGTGAAAATTCAAACAAAATATTTATTTGCCCTTTACAAAGAAATTAAAACCAGTTTAACTGTATTGAAATAAATTTTAAATTGTTTATTGTATCTTATATCTATATTACTCATTTAATTAAATAAAATCTTTAATACCTGCCACAGTTTCTCAAATCGTCCAGGCTTAACTGGTAGGGAATGCCATAAGAAAATAAGTCAGCATTTTATATCGCTCATTATAAAATACGACGGTATAGTGATATATGTTAAAACAGGTATTAAATGTACAATAAAAGAACCAGAGCCATTAGGTGCTAATTTTATATCTACTAAAATTACTGATTCCGACATTTTCATTTTAGCTTCTTACAGATCTCCGTCGACTCAATGTATTGACAGTTTTTTGAATTCCATAGAAAATATAGTTCGTCCACTGGACTCAACTAAAAACATAATACTAATTGGTGATATTAATATTGACATTAAATTTAGTAACAACGATCGAAGAAGTGAAGCGTACTTAAACCTGACAGCGGAGCTAGGTTTGCTTCCAGGTCACATTTATCCTACTAGGTTACATAGCTGTCTAGATCATGTCATGCCGAAAACTAGTTTGGCAGCATCAGTGTTTGTGATTAATAGTACTATAACAGACCATTCTTCTATCCTACTCAGCATTTGCCCTGGCCAGCAAATACCAAAAGAACCAAAGCTTTTCACTAGAATCAACTACGATGCTTGTTTAAAATATTTAGAGACAGTGGACTTTTCATTTATAAACACTTCATCTGATGCAAATGAAGCCGTATTAACTCTTGTAGAAAAGTTGGCTAGTGCAATTTCACTTCACTCCCATTCCCGTCGTGTCCCTAATAAACAAAGAACGCTAAAACCATGGCTAACTCTTGGTCTTTTACGTTGTATTCGACACAGAGACAAACTTCATCGTAAACTTAAAAAAAGTCCTGAAAATATAATTCTTGAAATCACTTATAAGCGCTACCGAAATTATTGTAACTCTTTGTTGAGAAACCTTAAACGAAACTACGAAAAGTCACTATTACGTAATGCGAAAACTAATAAAGATACCTGGAATGCAATTAAAACTATAATAAATTACACGAAACAAAAGACGAGTGCTGATAACTTTTTGAGTTCTAATGAAAATGCTGTTCGTGATGTAGAAAACATAAATAAATACTTCTCTAATATTGGTAAAAAACTAGCTGACGCTGCAAATATTTCAAATCAAAATAGCTCTCCATATAATTTCACAATTCCATCGGTTCCTAACTCTTTTGTGCTACTTCCACCAGATGAGGGGGAGGTAGAATCGATTATCAGAAGCTTAAAAAATAACTCTGCTACTGGATGGGACTCTATACCTGTGCAACTTCTCAAATTATCAGTACATCTAGTAGTTCCACCCTTGACTAAACTTATTGAGCTCCGTTATGCGCAAGGAATCTTTCCAAAAGTTTTTAAAAAATCGCTGATCACTCCTGTTCATAAGGATGGATCCCGAGACGAAATTTCCAATTACAGGCCTATTTCAGTACTCTCGTCTATCTCTAAAATCTTGGAAAAATCATTAAATCATAGACTTATGAAATTTTTAGAACATAATAAAATAATAACTTCTTCACAATTTGGATTTAGGTCGGGGAAGTCCACTGAAGACGCGGTAATTCAATTGACAGAATTTGTAACATCAAAGGTTGATGCAAAGCAAAAATGTTTGGGGATTTTCCTCGACCTAGCCAAGGCGTTTGATACGGTCTCGATTCCTATCCTTGTGAGCAAGTTAGAAGGCGTTGGTATTCGTGGCAATGCACTCATGATTTTTAAGGACTTCCTATGTGACCGTAAACAACAGGTTAAAGTGGGTGAATATGTCAGCCCCGAGAAACCGATTGTATGTGGCGTTCCAGAGGGAAGTATACTAGGACCTAGTCTCTTCCATATCTATATAAATGATTTATGTCAACAACCTTTAGTAAACGGCAAAATATTTACCTATGCTGATGATACAGCTTTAGTCTTCCATGGTAAGACTTGGGATGAGGCTCGACATAACGCTCAGCTGGGGCTTCACAGAGTTGGCCATTGGCTCGGCGGTAATCTCCTAACTTTAAATATTTCGAAAACTACATACATGCAGTTCTCCTTGGGAAACACTGGATCCGTAAACCTTGATCTTAAGGTCCACTCGTGTACTAACCCTTTCAATACTATCCCCTCATGTTCTTGTCTTGCAATTACTAAATCCAATAGTGTCAAATATCTTGGTGTAATACTGGACGACAAACTTAACTGGCGCTCACATATAGAGCTTACAACTGAACGTACTAGAAAACTTATTTGGGTGTTTAAAAAGTTAAGATACACTGCTGATTTACCTCTCTTGCGTTCAATTTACTATGCTTTAGTTCAATCTGTAATAGGGTACTGTATAAACGTCTGGGGAGGAGCCTGTAAGACCTTTCTAATCCGCCTGGAAAGGGCACAAAGATCCCTCTTAAAAGTCATGGCATTTAGGCCATACAGATTTCCCACTAAAGAATTGTATGAGATATGTCGAGTATTAACTGTGAGGCAACTGTACATTTTCAAGTTAATTACTAAACAGCATATGGTTACCATTTATAATGCCACTGATTATAACAAAAACCGGGTTATAAAAATGTATGTTCACCAATAACATGTCGAACAGCCTCTGCTAGACGGCAACATGCATATAAAGCTATATATTTATACAACAAAATTAATAAGTTAACAAATATATATCCCTTAACTAGTAGAAAAGTGAAAATTAAAATTAAGAATTGGCTATTAGGATTAGATTATGAACAAACTGAATCGATATTAGTATAAATAATTGTTTAAATCTTAAATTTCATCCACACACACGAACACACGTAAACGCACGCACACTCACGCGCACTCACACACACACGCACGTACACAAGCAAACACCCACACATACGCACATGCACGCACGCACACACTCGTACACACACGCACACACAGATTTTAAAATTACTTTATTTACATAAAATAAGTAGCTGTCATTATATTAAGGAGATCGCTGACTCTCGTAACACAGGTTTTCTAACCTAGCTCGGGAATCAGAGGCTTAAATAATATTGTAACAAAAAAAAATTTTATGTCAATAAAGATTATTATTATTATTTTGGGGTATCTATATAATTTTCTCACCTGGTTGGGTGCTATAAATATATAATTATAAATTAAAATGAGAAGATAAATATACATAAATATCAATAAAATGAAATAAATACAAAAACTACATAAATAAATAAGATCCAACCAGATGGGAGCCCTCGGCAGGGGAGACCAAACGGCCGAGGGTTAGGGGGAAAGGGAAAGAAACCGGCGGACGATGCGGGCGGTATCGAGAAGCACCGCCTTCTGCATTTGAGCCCGGAGCGGTCCGTCACGGAGTCCCAGTCGCCTCAGATGACCCGAGAGGCTGACTGGGATTAGCCCATTCGCAGAGACGACTACAGGAATAATTTCGGTCGGCACACCACCCCACATGTCGGTCACCTCGTGAGCCAGGTCCAGATATTTTGTTCGTTTATCCGTTTCGGCTTTCACGAGGTTTTCGTCATACGGAATGATAATGTCGATCAAAAATATCCTTGACTGTGCCCGGTCCATCAGCACAATATCAGGCTTATTCGCAAGAATAGTCCTGTCCGTGATGATGGCCCGGTCCCAGTAGAGCCTGGCGCGGTCATTTTCGAGCACGGCTTCCGGCAAGTACTTGTAATACGGCAATTTTCGGTCCACGAGACCGTATTTCAGAGCGAGCTCCTGGTGTAGAATTCTGGCTACTAGGTTGTGCCTGTGCAAGTACTCAGAGTTAGAAAGCGCCGAACAACCGGAGATGACATGCCTAAGTGACTCCCCGGGATGGCGACAAGCTCGACAGACGTCGACAGTGCCATCCTTTAGGATGTATCTCCGATAGTTGTTGGTCTTAATAACCTGATCCTGTATTGCACAGACAAACCCTCGGTTTCCCCGAAGAGGTCACCGAAACGTAGCCAGTTGAGGGAGGCGGCTGTATCTACGTGAGGCTCATGTAGAGCCCTGTAGTACCTCCCGTGGAGCTCCTTCTCCTTCCATACGGTCTCCCGGTCGGAAATGTTCTGTACTGCCGGGTCTTCCCATTGCTCGTCGGCTAAGGATAGAGGGGTAAGTCCTTTATCACTAGAAATGACGTCATTATAGAATGGATCATCCGATCTCGCCAGGAAGTAATGACGGAGGCTGCACACTTCGCGATTATGCATGGTAAGCGCGCTCAGGAAGCCACGCCCACCATGCTTTCGCGGCAAGTACAGCCTCATTACCGACGATCTCGGATGATGCATCCTATGGGACGTCATTGTAGTGCGGACTTTTCTATCCAGGGCGTTAAGTTCAGTCTGACTCCACCTGAGTATGCCAAAGGTATACATGAGGACAGGCATGACCCAACCGTTATATGCATGTGTCTTATTCACACCGGACAAAAGGCTGTTAAGCACTTTGGTCAAGCGTGCATAAAACACGTCGCAAACTGACTGTTTCATACCAGCCTCATCGATACCGATGTTCTGTGACATACCCAGGTATCGGTATGTTTCAGCCTCGGAAAGGGTTCTTAAGTTGACGGGCATAGACAAGTCTATGCCCTCAGAGTTTGCAACCCTTCCCCCTTCAACATGGAGGACCGCACACTTATCCGTCCCCAGCTCCATTCTAATAGAATTGCTAAATTCACACGTGATGTTTAGCAATTCCATAAGATGGGAGCGACTGGAGGCGAATAATTTGAGGTCATCCATATAGAAAAGGTGGGTCACTTTTGTACCTCCTTTCCGAAGCGGAAATCCCCTCCCGGAGCCCTCCAGTAAAGTACTGAGAGGGTTCAAAGAGAGGCAGAACCAGATTGGACTCAGACAGTCGCCCTGGAATATACCCCTTCTTATCCTTATGCGGCTTTCCGCAGCCATCATCCGCTCGCCTAGATGACAGAGGATCGTACTCCACTGCCCCATACACTGCTCGAGGAAGTCTCGAACTGTACAGTCAATCTTGTACAGCTCGAGGACCCTCTTCAGCCATGTATGGGGCACCGAGTCAAATGCCTTTCTGTAATCTATCCAGGCGGCGGAGAAGTTCCGACGGTTGCGTTTCACCACTTTGCCAATGACCGCGTCAATGAGGAGTGGTTCCTTGGTTCCACGACCGCCGCCCCGACATCCATTTTGAGCGCGCGACATCACCTGATTTAAGTCCAGGTGACGAGCGATTCTCGCGCTCAAAATGGATGTTAGTGTCTTGTATATGGTCGGTAGACACGTGATGGGGCGGTATTTGCTCGGGTCTGTGGCACCCTGATCTTTAGGAACCAAATGAGTGATCCCAGTAGTGAAGAGGCTTGGGAGCGATTTCTGGTTGAGAGCCTCTTGAAACTGTCGGGCGAGCACAGCGTGACACACCATGAACCCCTTCAGCCAGTAGTGATGCAGCCCGTCAAGCCCCGGACTTTTCCAGTTCGGGGCCCTACGGACCGCCTCAGCTACGTCATCCGGCGTAATGATGACGGGGTCCATGGGCGTAATACCCGCACACTGACTCGCCACAACTTCCGTCCAAGGGCCCTCGTTGTGGTTTACGGGCTCTGACCACAGGCTGCGCCAGAATGCGACCGTGTCGGTCTGATTTGGTGCAGGGCCCGTTCCACTTACTATTGGTCGCTCCAATGATTTATAGAGCCTCTTCTGATCACTCTGGAAGAGACGATTCTGGTTGAACCGTGTCGACCTCTCGGTATATCGCCGAATCCGCTTTCCCCAAGCAGCTATTCTTTGCTTCAGGTCGTCTATGCGCTCCGTCAGTTTTTGCATTATATCCGGTTGGGACAAACTAACATTTGTCCCAGCAAACGCCATCCTGACGGTGCGCACAATCCTTGGCCTGGTATTGCCTGACCTGAAGCATATCAGTCTGCCGATGAGGGCCCTAGCCTTTGCGATACGTTCTTCAATTCTTCTTCTCCAGGCTGGGATAGCACTACTTTATCGAGTAGCGCGTCCAGCCGTGGAAAATTTGGCGCCTATGATACGGCAGACTGCCAGTGCGGCGCCAAAAAGAATTCCAAATAGGTTACCAGCATTGGGTTAAGAGCCCTCACGACAGCCCGATTTCGCTTGCTTAGGGGTATGCGGGGAAGTCGCGGTCGATTTTCGAGAGGCATGCTGCGCGTTTCCAAAATCGCCTCTTCCAATATACTCCTCATTTGCTCTAGTTCGTGGGAGACCATTTCATCATCGTCTGAATCAACCACAACTGGAAGATCCATGGCGGCTTCTACGCGTGGCAGCTGGTCTGTCGCCTGAGGAGCCGCATCCCCAGCCGTAGCCAATTCATTCGATGAGGGAATAGCCTCACGTCGTAGTCGTTCGAGCTCGGCATCATCAAATATTTTCGAGCGCATGATGTACCGAACTCGGTCTGCCAGGTTTTGTTCCGTGACGGGAATAGACGGCTCCAGCTCAGCAAAAAAGCAGTGCATCCGAGCCCGATACGCTATCCCCGCAGTTTCTTCCCCTTTCGCCCTATAGTACGCCCGCAATGCGTTTGCGTTCATATCCCTTGTCCAACGCATGCGGCGCACTCCACCAGCGGCGGATGCCGCTTGCCGAGTTCGAGAGGACCCTGCCGACATCAAGCCGTCTGGTGGGGATGATGGATGCGGGGGGCTGTTAGGTGATATTACAGCTCCTCGCGCTCGGCTGGCGGCCCGCATGCTGCCGCGTCCAGCGCCAGCTCCAGACGCGCCCCGGCGACCCCCAGGCAGCGGCCCTATACTCTTTCTACTCAAATCCATCATCCATTATTGGGCGTCAATTAACGGGAGACGCCCAGGCCCGGCACCGTTTCATTGTATCATTGTACGGCCGTAAGCACAAACGGGCCTTTGCACCCTGAGTACTGCCGAGGCACGGCGCTCACACCTCTTGGCAAGGCGCTGACTGACTGCACCGACGTAGCAGTTTTGTCACTTAACTGTTTCGTCAGCGGGCGATGGGGTCGTCACTTCCCTACGCCTTTTTATTATTATTATTATTATTATTATTATTATTATTATTATTATTATAAGGTGTGTAAAAAAATGAAACAAATAAATAAAATACTAATTAATACCCTTGACAAGAAGCTGGCTGTGACAAAATATGTAAGTAAATACAATGGTACAAAAAGCTTAAAAAAACAAAGGTTTATTCTACATACTTGCAAACCTTTTTCGGACATAAACTGCATTAAAAGTGTTTATTACGCTAGTAGTATCCCTATCATATTACGCATAAACAACAAATTAACGGAATTCAGAAAAAGTTGATAAGGCATTTGAGTTATAGCATTCACGCGTATACACTTTATTATACTTACTATATTATATGTTCTTAGAAAATATAATCTTAATCTTAGAAAATAGACGTAAGACATGATGATGTTAAAATGCGTCCAATGTATTTTCTCGTTTACTAAATTTTCGTTGTTTAAGATCTCTTGCAATCTGTCATTTAAGGTTATGATTTTCTTTTTAAGCCTACACGATCTTTGGTGGAGAGATTTGATTTTCAGTAGACGTTTTCTCGAAAGCTTCTGAGCTTTAGCTAGTTTTTGTCCCCACTTATGTATACGTAAATTATCTAAAGTGCAATTTGAACTTGTGGATGGAGCTAAATTGTCACTAATGTTCATTGGTTCTGGTTCTAGATTTTAATATTGGTAGAAAGTTTAGAAAATACATGTGAAGTAAATAATTATTATTTAATAGTTCTCAGCCAGTTACTTTTAAAAGCACTTACTCTATTCTCGCATTCAATCAATTTTTCACTTCCTGTGAGGGACAAAGTATCCATAATCTCATCTGGTTCCTAAAACATCAAACATATTTGGAGTTTCAAAACGGATGTAATGATATTATTATTTATATGATATTATGATTTATTATTATTTTAATTTTATGATACGTAATTAAAAATAAAATTAAATATAATAGCTGTATTTTCACGGTGTATAAAGTAGGAATTGCATTGGAGTAACTCTCATCCAACTTTTTTTCCAATTCTTTATCATTTTTAGGCATACTAAAACATTTAAAAATATAAAAAAGAATGTCGATATGGGACTGTCGTCTTTGTCTATGCTTTAAAACCGCATCACTATTGTTTAAAATAAATTTTATACTTCGAATGCATTCGAATGTATTTTAGCGATTATATATAACGAAGAGTGTCTCATTTTTACAAGAAACCGACTTGTTATTTTCAAAATAATGTGAAATACAATTTAATAATAATAATCTTTATTGATAAACATATTACATACACCAAATTTACGGTGGTCATTAGCCCCTAAACTAGGATATAATACCTGTATTTCAGGGGCTAGTTTCATTTACTTACTTACTTAGTTTAATTTACTTACAGTTATAATGTAATTTAATTCTAGGATAATAAAAACGTACTCACCGGTGGGTGGCGGCTTACGAATTCACAACCATATTCCTTACGGAAAGAATGGGCTTTACACCCTAGTATAAAACAAGCCATCTCTATTGATATATTTTGTTTAAAGATATAGTTCTATAATAATATTTTAGTGAAATATTAAAGACAACAGACGTCAAATATCACAAACAAATGTGGTAGAGAAAATGAATATGATCTTATTAACTTTTTTATATAGTAGTGTAAAAAGAAACCAAAGATGACCACTTAATATTCCTTTTTCCGCGCATGGATTATACGTAACATCTTTGAATATATTTGCCACTTTTTGACTTATTTGAAAATTAAATTCGAAAAAACAAGACAAGTACATTTTGACTCAATTTATGTAGAATTGTAGGTTCTCTCTGTGCATACTTATGTATGTAATTCTTTGACTAGAGAAGAAAGAAAGGACATGACACTTAATATTAAAATATGTTATTGTTTATTTTTCTTCAACAGTTACCAGCCCAATGTTACAGGAGTGAGAAGCAACAAACTGTTCCTCGCAAAGTATTTGGAGAGAAACCTGTCCGCAGCACTTCTGACTTTGGTGAGGTGAGTGTGTTTTATTTTCACATCTTTTAATAACATATTATAATCTTAAAGAATTTTAACCAACCACATTAAATGTAAGTAGATGAATTGCTTCTTGTAAAATATTCATCATGAGTTGGATCGATAACCTGTTTTTCTTTTTATTGAAACTTACGAAATTAACAGAAAAATAATTAGAAAACTTTGGTTTTGTAAATTTATGTAATGTTTTTTTTGTTTCAGGACCAACAGCTTAAAATAACTCAAAAACTTAAGACGAAATGTGAACATCTAAGGAACAAAATTAAAAGACTAAATGAAAAAGTGAGGAGACAAAATAAGAAAATAGCTGATTTTAAAATTTTAATGAAAGATATAAAGGACAAAAATTATGTTAATGATGATCGTGCGACTGTGTTGGAGCAGTACGCAGGCCCCAAAGATTTTCTTAAGAGACAAATTTCTAAATCGGTAGGATTGTCTATGAAAAGGCAATACAGCGAAGATGTTCGAAAATTCGCATTGACGCTTCACTTTCTGTCTCCAAAGGCCCAAGATTTTGTTCGTCGTACCTACAATACGTGTTTCAATTTAGGCCTGCTTTAAAAAGATAGTTGATAAGAGCTCAAATTAGGGATGTGGGCCTTGGTAACTACTGTGTACCTCTGGAGCAAATTACTAACTTGCTCTAGTAAGACTAACCCAGTCACGGCCATAAACAATTTGACAGAAAGAAATTCATTTGTTGAATTGCCTGAGGATGATAGTGAGTTGTACGTAGAATTTATTCATTGCATGTACAACAACTCATCTAACTATTCCGACAGCGTAGTTACTTATATTGCTGGTTTTATATCAAAAAAGTTGGCACGATCTATAAAATGCGATATTTGCGCTAATTTGTCGTTTGGTGATCCCAACGACTATCAAAAATGTTAAATAACTTTAAAGAATAGGGGTGGGAGGTTTTACCCATCAACGGATGTGAAGCGCACTCTAATTAAAGTGGAAAAATCTTAAAGGGTATTTTTCAGAAACAACTGTGATCTGAGCAATATTAACTCCATGTGTTCAGATTTTTAATGGAACATTTTGATGAAGCGAATTTCTTTAAATCAAACTACGAACATGCCACGATACACAGATTTTCTTTTAAATCCGTAGTCCAAAGCTATATGCATTTGAGGTTTAAATACTTTGGAAAGAAAATAACAGAAAAAAAATCGAAATTATTTTAATAAAATCATATTATTTCGTAATGAGTAAGTGCGGGTTATTTCTGTTTCTAATAAATTTTTTTTAAATGGAAATTTTAGTTTTATTATGAAGTAGCGTCCGCCCGAGGTATCTTCTTATTCTATCCCTGGGGACCTCTAATCCTATATGTTAATTCGGGTAATAAACTATTTGTGTGCTAAATTATTACATTCAAACTGGTCTGATATTTTTGGCGTGATTGAGGAATAAACAAACATTCAAACTTTTGCATTTATTACAGTTTGATTAGTGTGAGTGTGATGACTGAGCCTAATTTATTGTGTACAAACAAACAAAAATTCTATAATTAGTATTTCTTGTTTAATAATTCGTGGGAAATAAGTGTAACATCAATAATAGATAGTTACATTATAAAAGCAAACGACTGCTTAAAAGTAGTGAACTGAAAACATATGTATAACTTTGTAATGTTCTCACATAGAGGGTAAGACGTAAAACATGTCAGTCGGTTGTCCGAGCATTAAACGAAGCATATACGTTAGCAAATTACTTGTGTTTTATTCTAAATAATATCACAAATACAACATTTTGGCGACGAGTTTCGTTATCTACGTGTGTAAAAAGTGTTATTAAGAAAAGAAATTATGGCTAGCAGTGCTAATGTAGTGTTCGGAGGCAGTCTCAGTTTTGACCACCGAATTCACGAGTGGAGTATTTTTAAATGCCGATTATTCCAGTTTTATACCGCTAATGATATAACGGAACAAACGGACAAAGCTGGTGTTAAGCGTCGAGCAATTTTACTGTCGTCATTATCAGAAGACACGTTCCGTATCCTCAGAGATTTAGTGACACCGAAGAAACTTTATGAGACAGAGTACAAAGTGCTTATACATTATTTAGACAAATATTTTATGCCATGGAAGTGTACATTCGCAGAACGTTTTAAGTTTTATAAGGCTGAGCAACGTCCAGGCGAGGGATTGGCTGAATGGGCGGCCAGAGTACGAAGTCTTGCACAATACTGTGAATTTAAGAGCGAGCTTGATATTGCCTTGCGTGACCGATTCGTATTAGGACTAGAAAACATATCAGAAAAAGAAAAGTTATTCTCAGAATGCATCGACACATTGACGTTCAATAAAGCGTTGGAGTTAGCACAGGGGGTGCATTGCGCGCGATCAGCTTTGCAAAGTACTTTGGAGACTACGCGTGACTCATCACCATCACAGCGGACGATATTTGCCGTGCGCGCGAGTACATCACGATTGGGATCACAACAACAATAACAACGAAAAAAGTTTTGTGAAGTATGCGGCTATAAGAACCATGTTAAAAATCAATGTAGATTTATTAATTATACATGTCAAAAGTGTCATCAAATAGGACATTTGAAACGAATGTGTAAAACACAAATAAAGAACAATAATTTTTTAACGGAGGAAAGGGACGACATTGTCGAAGGTGAGAAATTTTATTCAGTCAGTAACTGGTGAGCCTATGCAACAGATGGTAAAGATAGCGGGCGAAAGCATTTTATGTTAAATAGATAGCGGTAGTGCCGTTTCGGTGATGCCAAATGATGTCTGTCTATGAAGCGTATTTTAAAACAAAGTTTAGAATGCGTTTTTCTAATATCGTTTTAAATTGTTATAACGGGAGTAAGATAGCACCCAAGGGTTCCGTGGAATTACCGTTAACGTATGAAAAATGTACACAGCGAATAACATTTTTTGTAATCGATACAATACATAAACGACCTACTTTGTTGGGACGTGATTTTTTGAGCTTGTTTAAGTTAAAGGTTTGTGGGTCATGTTATTATAGTGCAAATGAGAGCGATTTGGGTTCTAAGCTAATAGCTATAAAAAATATAAAAAATTATTTTCTGACGAATTGGGGAGATTTAATAAAATATAAAAAATTATTTTCTGACGAATTGGGGAGATTTAATAAATTTAAAGTTACCTTGAAAATCAAACCAAATGTACCTTTAAAATAATTTAAGCCGCGCCCTGTACCTTTTGCTCTAAAAAATAAGGTAGAAATAGAAATAACACGGTTGGTCGAATTAGGTATTTTAGAAAAAATAGATCATTCCGACATCGCTACACAAATATTAGGATTTGTGGGGATTATTCTGTCCGTAGACAGAGAAACCTATAGACTAATGATCGGCGTGGCCTCGAGTGAGAAAGGACGATAACGAATTTTTAGGTTATACAATAATCTTTATGACTTCTAAACACATTTAGATAAAATTTTTAATTGTTCTAAGAACTGAACTGAACAAGATTCACCAATCTTAAGCTCACAAAACACTTTTTTCTCACTTAAACCAACTTGTAAACTCCTTAAATCGCTACGTTGTTAAAGTTGTTTAGCAAACTGTAGAGTTTGCTAAACAAAAAAACCGCCACGGAGAAAGGGACAAACAATCACACCGCTCTATCTCATTTCTATGCAAGACTTATGCATAAATCTATCTTTTTCTTGTGCGAATGCGAAAGAAGGCGTCAATTTGTCTATAGGTTTCTCTGTCTACGATTCTGTCACCTTAAATAAAGCTCTGTATGTAGATAATTATCCAGTACCTCGTATTGAAGAAATATTTGCCAAACTCCATGGAGGTGAGGAGTTTACCAAACTTGACTTCTCCAGGGCCTACAACCAGTTGGAACTGGATGAGTCGAAACAGCTGACTTGCATTAATACCCACAAGGGTTTATACCGTTATAACCGGCTCGTTTTTGGATTATCCAATGCTCCTTCTATTTTTCAGCAAACACTTGAAAAACTACTGGGTGATATTGAAGGTGTTTGCATATTCATTGATGACATTTTAGTGACGGGTGAAAATCGTAGTATACACTTGGAACGTTTAGAGAATGTTTTAAGCAGATTAGAGGATGCTGGTATGCGGTTAAAGAAAGATAAGTGTGAGTTTTTTAGGGATTCGGTGGAATATTTAGGATTAGTAATAGATAAAAACGGACTTCACAAGTCACAAAAAAAGTTGACGCTATTTTTTACTCCCTTTGAATTGTCTTTTAAAAAAGGACGCAAAGTGGCATTGGGGAGAGGAGCACGAAAACTCTTTTAATGCTATTAAACAAGAAATGGCTTCTGAACGGGTGTTAGCTCACTATAACCCCGAGCTGACGACGATAGTTACAGCGGACGCGGGTCCTGAGGGCTTAGGCACCGTGCTATCGCAAGTACAAGGGAATGGCGAGGAACGCGTCATTGCCGTCATCACGTTCACTTTCGAAAGCAGAATGCAAATACGCACAGATTGAAAAAGAAGCTGTGGCCCTTGTTTTCGCGGTGAAAAAGTTTCACTATTTTTTATATGGTAGAATGACACCATTCATTTTGCGTACAGATCATAAACGGCTCATAACAATATTTGGTGATAAAAAAGGAATCCCAGAGTTGGCAGCAGATCGGTTACAAAGATATGCTCTATTTTTGTCGAGTTATAATTTCAATATTAAGTATATTAAAAGCGATGATAACATTGCAGACTTTCTATCCCGATCAATAGACGGTATGCGCCAGTGCAACGAAGTGCATAGCCCAGAGGTAGATACATGTTTGTACATAAATTTTTTAATGAATAATATTTTGAAACCGGTTACGTTAAATGACGTTAAGTTAGCGACAGCGGAAGATGCGATTCTAAAGCGAGTAGCGCAATACGTAAACAAAGGATGGCCAGGAAAATTACTAAATGATAATTTTAAACCTTATTATAATTGTAGGTTTGAACTTAGCGTAGAAAACGGTTGTCTTCTTAGGGGGCATAAATTAGTAATACCTACCATATTAAGGGAGCAACTTTTAAATGAACTTCATAGTTCCCATTTTGGAATTGTGAAAACTAAAGCGGAAGCGAGATCGCGTATGTGGTGGCCAAATATCGACAAACATATTGAACAAAAAATAGGTTCGTGTAGCATATGCAGTACAATGCGCTCCGCCCTACCACGCTCTCCGCTCTCTCCGTGGCCCTACCCGGAATCCTTGGGAACGTGTGCATCTTGATATGTTTTCACTAGAGGGTAAGCATTACCTCATCATCGTTGACGCTCACACCAAGTGGATTGAATGTTATTCTATGCAGTCAACAGACACCTTATCGATTATTATAAAATTGGAAGACGTTATGAATAGGTTTGGTTTAATGAAAGTATTAGTAACGGACAACGCGACAAATTTCTGTTCTAATGAGTTTAACGAGTTTTGTAGTATTAACGGGATCAAACACATAACTAGCCCTCCTTATCATCCGGCATCTAATGGACAAGCGGAAAACAGTGTTAAAACTATAAAAAAGAGTATAAAAATAATTCTAACCGAAAAAAATAATCAAGTTTCAATTAATAAAAAAATAAATAACCTTTTGTTTAGCTATCGTAACTCCGTTCATACAACAACAGGGTTTTCTCCTGCTCAATTGATGTTTGGCCGTTCGTTACGTTGTCGTTTCGACCTGTTGCGAGGCACGAAATCGCTTGAGTCACAAAACTCACCTTCAACATTTAAATCTAATCAAAATGTTTGCTCTAAACAGATCTCACAAACTAGAAACTATGGAGGACAACGCAGTGTTAAATTAAAAAAAAGGAGATCAAGTGTTGGTTAAACATTACTTTTACAACGGAAATAAACATACTTGGAAAAAGGATATTATTCAAGAAAAAATTCGTAATAGAATATATTTAGTACATATATTAGATTTATATTTAGTGGTAGAAAAACATATTGATCATTTATGTTTGTATAAAGGATCACATGAGTTTTTTATAACAAAGCGACATAACAAAGGGGGGGATAATGTTGTTTTATCTAGTTCTTTCGGGGAAGCTGGTTTAAAATGTAGTGGACACTCAGTGCAAGAAACCGATTATCCTAACCAAATTGCAACGACCGAGTCTGAAGTAGAAGGAAAACGTATAGAGCCAAGTGTAGGTCCTAATGTGTCCCCAGACTCAAATGAATGTTCTCAATCTGAAAATGTCCTTGACCTTACGTCGAAAGAGCCCAACGAACGCTGTTATCCTGTTCGTTCCACAAGAAATCCTAGTGCTAAGTACAAATATTAAAGCTTGTTATGTTTGTTAGATTAATATTTAAGTAGTTTTGTATTATAGATTATGTAATTAAGTGTTATTTTTTTTAAAGTAATGGTGGAGGGATTGTAATGTTCTCACATAGAGGGTAAGACGTAAAACATGTCAGTCGGTTGTCCGAGCATTAAACGAAGCATATACGTTAGCAAATTACTTGTGTTTTATTCTAAATAATATCACAAATACAACAAACTTATATATATTTCAGTAATGCCCTTTTAATTTTCTTTATTTTGTTATCCCTATCGATAGGTTGAGTAAAAAAATAAGGACTTACAATTTGTCATCCGTCATATCTATTTAAAAAAAACCTATCTAAGAACACTCGGGTGTTTGAGACGAATCACGCGAAAGAATCTTTCTCCAAATAAGCACCACATTATTGAAGTTAAGTATAGTGCGCAGCACTACGTCAAACCGCTATCTTTGTGCCAGACGCAGTTTAAGTATACATCTTTTATTCGTAGGTACCTATGTCATGTCCTTTCTTTCTTCTCTAGTCAAAGATGTAATTACTCTAAGCATGAAGGTTAGAGAACAGTAGAACTATCGCCGTAGAAAATAGTGTCCCAGAAATATGGACACCATAAGTGAGGCGCTGCGATGGCTAAGTTCGGTTAATAAAAGTAATTTTCGGTCCATTTTTCTGATCAGATGCTAAACCACTTGCACATCCACGCACAATAAAATATTTCTCCATTTTTTAACGTTTCTTTTTGTCACAAATTACAAAATTACGGAGCATGAAAATTTTCTCATTAAAAATGAAATGAAATTTGTACATTATTCAACTAACTTCATCCACTTGTACTCATAAACAGCTAACTTCGCAGTCACTACTCACCGTCGTCGGCGCCGCTATAAATTCTACAATTTTCAAGGACAGGCGGGCTATGCTTTAGTACGTAGTGATCGTTCTCCTATTCTCTAACCTTCATGACTCTAAGGTTGAACTGAAAAATTGACGTATAGTGCCACCAACTTTACTGTTCAGTTGACAGAGTCGCTAGTTGAGAGATGGTGGAAAGCTATTGCCACCTCAGAGTAATTACTAGCATAGAGAGAGAGAGAGAGAGTCCTAAAATATGAACAAAATTCTTATAGTTGAACACTTTATACATATTATGACGTTTAACGTGATACAAAATAAGATAGCTATATTATTTTTACATTTCTTTTACAAGGTTGTTGCCGTTTTTCCATTCCAAAGACACCTCTATTACGGTGCCATTAGTGAAACATAAACCGTTATCGATAAATTCATTTAGTCTATGACTTAGTAAGCCTAGGGCCGATGCGATGCAGATGCAAAGGTAAAACTTTTTGTTAACATCATAAATGGGGCGTAGTAAAAGTCTAAAGTCATAACTATCTTTATTTCAACAAAATATTCAATCAAATGGTGTGACATTGCGCAGATGTAAATTAGCGAATTGATTAGATATAAAATTTAAAAAAAATTCTAATTCAGATTCTCATTTTTTACAAGCCTTATGTGCAACACTACTATACTACAAATATTGCCGAGAAAATTATGTAAATTGGCCTGCGAGTTACGGAGGAGATAGATTTCAAAGGATCGTTTTCTTGCACCATGGGAGCGGCGCGAGCGAAGCGAGAATTTTTATTAGACCTTTTCCAAATAGTTATTTATATCAATGAAAGTTTCTGGAAGTTGCGCCTGACATCTTACAACAAAAACGTAGTTGAATACTGTGGAATTTCCTACTATCGTTGTATAATTTGAAATATATAGTGAAAAGGTCACTATGAATTATCTTTGGAATCATTATGGGTTTCACAGGAAATAATAACTGTGTTTCTTTAATTGCCACTGAGTTTGTTTCATGGAACGTAGGTACACAGAAGGCACTCATATGTACGATAGAACAAAAACAGCGGCACGACCGCGGTCTGCCTTTTTCATCGCTGGATCACAACTACCAATTAATCGACGTATCGAATAACTATGGACGTATTACCCGTTCTTTGCTACCTCAAGATATTATTCATCATCTATTCATTAATCACAGCCTATGCAAAGTCCACTGCTTAACGTAGGGAGAATATTTGCCATTGTTCCTTCTCTTAATAAGTGGTTTGACAACCGCGATTTTTTATTATTTTGAGTTGTTATCAGGAAGATAATGTTGTCATCCAATCAAAATCCAAGCCAATAATGGTATATATTATTTGGTAGGAAGAAGTCGCAGTAGTTCGCCGCCGACAACCACGACATTACGAAGATCCCGCCTTTACTTCATGATTTCGAAATATTTTCATCCAAGCAGAAAAACCATCGAATATATTCAACAGAAATATGGTGGTAAACAAAAGGTAAATCTATATAAATTGAAATCAACTGCCCAATCAATTGCCTTTAAAAGATCATCACTTGAAAACGTCAAACTCACAATTGAACCCGGTAAGTAGCGCTGATGTAGAGATCTAGGAAATAGTCATGCGAAACCGGACTTGATCGTTAGTCAGCATATTAAATTTGAATTACTAATGGGATTCAACTCGCTTATATACCGTGTGTCTGTCAAGTCTTAGTATTCATACCTACGTAACTACAAGTTTTTAAAGTATGCGAAATGAATATTCGCTACATAATATAGTAATCATCATCAATCAATCAATTTATTCAATTCTCAATTCAACTTGATTTAGAAAACAATTATCACAACCAATTGAACAAAAAATTGATCGCTTGAATAATAATAATAAGTCTAGTCATATTTTCTTTATATTTCTAGAAATGTAACAATGTAATCAAAATAAATAAATAAATAAAAAAGCGAGTATATCGATGACGATTGTTGCTAATATTGCAAACGAAATCATTTTAGGCTAAAGAAGTCATGTCTTGTAAAGTAATGTCACATATAGTTCTACTCATGGAGGTTAGACAACAGGAGAACGATCGCTACGTACTAAAGCATAGCCCGCCTGTCCTTGAAAATTTGTAGAATTTATAGCGGCGCTGCCGTCGGTGAGTAGTGGCTGTGAAGTTAGCTGTTATGAGTACAAGTAGATGAAGTTAGTTGACTAATGTACAAATTTTCTACGCGGAATTGGTGAGAAAATTTTCATGCTCCGTAATTTTTTAATTTTTGACAAAAAGAAACATTAAAAAATGCAGAAATATTTTATTGTGTGTGGATTAAGGGTCGCAAACCGGGATCCTCAAAAATACCGAGATACCGGACCGAAACGAAAGCTTTAAAATACCGGGATTGAGTGAACGGAAACCGGTATTTACGTCTTTTTCGGTATTTCATTATAAATCTATGTTAAATAATATTATGTCAAAAAAAATTAAATAGCCCACGCTTTTCGCGCGGTGGATGCTATGGCAACGCGGCTCAACTATGCAACGCAAGTCGCGCGACTACACTCTGGAGTGAGTGAGAGAGAGTACCTACTCCCGAGTCCTGAGCCGACGACGAATCCGCCCGCTCGCCTATACAACTAATGACGGTGCCAGTGCAATGATCGCATTTGGAAGAGAAGCAGTACTTTTCCACCAGCGATGCCTTGCTCGTGGTATGCAGTTAGCGATATTAGACGTGCTCTATAAATAAGAAAATGCTTCCCAAACTCAACTAAGAGAACTGGAAGATGACGATTCTTATGACTCTGATTTGGAATGTTATGGAGAAAATTACTATGACGAGGGAATGGCTGGGTTTTACCATCTGCTTAGGATCTTATAATTAATAAAATTAAATCCCAGAACAAGCATACAATTGCAAGCCTTCAAGATACGCCCATTCTGCGTACATCGGACCAAAAACTAACAATTGTTAACTGAAGGTAGCCGTGTTTAACTATGACACTGGGACGAGAATATAAAATAAGTTAAAATACGCAATAAAATTCGTAAAATTTAAGTTTCATTTAAACTTCTTCAATTCATTTAATAGTAAATTTGTAACATTCTCTGCTATCGAATTTAACCTATGAACCAGATTTTCTCCTTCCCTAGAGATATCGCTTTTGGAACCGGTGGTAGATTTTAACGTTCATTGAAGTTTTAGATGATCGTAAACTGAAGAATATAATATATGACTTTTTCTAACTACACCATGGAGCAAAGAAAACTCTTACTCGATTTCCATAAAAAAAGTGAAGAAAAGAAAAGATAAGTCACCCAAGAGCATTTTATGTTTCATTAAAGCTGAGGAAAATGAAGAAGTTTATAAGAACATGAAGAAGTAAGCGTATAAAGAAGTTACTTAGCAGGAGTATTTTATGTTATTGTTAAGGCTGATTACTGGATGTTTGAGTTATTTATTAAACTTTCAATAAATGATTGATTTTTTTAAATAAATGTGATTTTCTTATCTTAGCACACTTTTATTGATTGGCTAATGATAATTCCCTTATGAAAATTACGATTACATTACATATTTTTAATATTTTTCTCTCTATGTTAAAAAAAAACGAAAATACCGAAACTACCGAAATCTCGGTATTCAATAAAAACTAATTACCGAAAACACCGGTTTTGAAAAGAGTCCGGTTTTGCGACCCCTACCTAAACTAACTACTGCACATCCACAGACAGTTGGACTTGTGAATATAGGACTTTTGGTGAGCGGAATAACGTTTAACATGCACGCCGCAGGGCTTGCAGAAAAACATTTTTTTAATTATTATTATTATGAATATAGATCAGTTTATTATAATAAAATATAGGTTTTTGGTTGTTAGACTTTGAATTTTAGTTTTATAGCTTTAATTTGATTTTATGTTTATGTTATTAAAAGTATTAAGCCTTGCACCAAAAAATTCTAAAAATAAATGATAAAACACTTATTATATTACTACACTAAAATATAGATCAGTTTGTTATAATAAAATACAGTTCAGATTTAGACTTTTAGTTTTATGGTTATTTATTTCGATTTTTCAATTTTATCTGAATTTGAATTTAATATTTTTTTTGAATTAATTTAAATTTTAATTGAAAGCAACAACTCGTAGGTAAGTAACACTGATTAAACTATTAAACTAACCCTTAGTTCGATACAAAACTGGACGAGCGTTGCGATAATCTTCTTTGATGCATGATACTAACTGGATAACAGCCTTCCACGTTGGGGTTTTCTCATCGACAGCTGATTTAAAGCCGATCAGAGAGTGCTGCTATCGGTCAGCTGATGGAATAGCCTCCAGCTCGCGGAAGTTAGAGATGCGCACTTCGATGTAATATTCTCCTCGCTTCGAAGGCTCGCTCCGGTGCATATATCCCGTATCTGTTCGGTATGATAAGTAGCTTTTTAAAATCCCCGCTCGGATAGGTTCAGAATATTCTTCCTGGAAACAATAAAAATACTATTTAAACAAAAGCGTACTGATAAGCAATGAACAATACTTATATTCCCTCTTACCCCGCATAAATAAATTTTTATACGATGCTCATAACATGACATAGTAGTACAATTCACTAACAATTGTATCAATCACATCGATCGTCTAAGAATATAATTAAATACGTTTTCATTAAAAAAAATTTACCTATGACTGATAATTTATTTACAACATCCAATCAAATAGAAACTAACTTTTTATCATGTGAATGGTAACTCAAACTATTAAAATGAAATAAGATTTGCTTACCTCAGAATCTGGAAAAAGGTTAAATTTACGTTTCCTGCTGGTCGAAGCTGGGGTGAGTGATGTATCAGCCTCAGATTCCGACTCGCTTCCGTTTCTTGGACTTAGGAACTGTTGTTTTAGTCCTTAATACATTAGCTGGTTTCCTAACCGCTTTCTTCTTTTGCGAAGTCGACTGTACTTCAGCGTCTGACTCGAAGGGGTTGGAATACCTAAAACGTATGTCGAACACTTCCAAGTCTAGTAGACTGTGGAAAACACGATGCAACTAATGGTTAAACACCTCCCGTCATGATATTTTATACCCTAAGTTATAACGCTATCCCCACTTGGAAGTATTTTAATTTGACATATTTTAAAATAAAGAAATATTTCATTTGGTAACTTTAGCATTGATCTGTATTAATCTTATACGTAAGGAATATTTTTGCTTATTAACATTAGAACTTTAAATGCTCGTATGTGAAAATCACTTTGCATAAATGTTGCATACGATGCCGAATTAACGTTTGCTGATATAGCAGCGGTACGTCATATGTCGCCGGTCTGTCGATGTAACATGAGACGACAGTGTTTTACAGGTAAACGAGTATATTTCACAATATTATGGAATGGGTCAGCATATAGCGGTCGATGTACTTGTTAAATTTAATAATAATAATAATGATAATTTATTACTTTAAAACAAGTAGTAAGTTGTTACAATATTGTTGGGCACCCTCTTTTAAGTAAATAGATACCTGTAGTAGAGGGCCCCGCTCTTCCTTATTACAATTATATTACTACTTTAAATTAGAATTAAGTATATAACACAAAACAATAAAATAACAAAAAAAAATCAAAAGCTAAACAAAGCACAACTGCATGTAAGGTATAATTAGCGATATTTGCGTGATAGTGTGAAAAAATGTGTGTGTGTATGGATGAGCGTGGGAAGTCTGTATGAGTGTAAAAATTCAAAAGGCAGTGTTTTCGAGAAGGAATTCGATTTCTTCGTCGGAAAGTATTCTTAACCAGTCTGTTACGGTTTTTTTACAGTCATGGTAATTCATAGAGTAAATATTGATTTTTTGGTTTATTTTATTATATAAGTAAACTGAACGTCTAGTATACTTTCTTGATGCAAACTTAGTCTTAAATGAATCTTCGTAGGGTATTTTATATTTTCTACGTCTGGTGATTGAAGATATGTGGTAATTTATGGAACTATGGAGTTTTAAAACTGTTGCTAAAATGTAAAGTTTTCTTACCGAAAGTAAATTACTCCATTCATAAAGTTCAGTTGTAGAGAATCTATAGGGCTTTAAGTACATAGCTTTAATTAAGCATCTTTGAGCCCTTTCAAGCTCAAGGAACCTAGTTTTTGCTACACCACCCCATATAGAAATACAGTAGCCCAAAGTTGACTGAGCCAGAGCTATGTATATTTTATTAAGTAAAGACTTCGTGGAGACATGTCGTAGAGACTTAAATATCCAAATAAGTTTTCTGAGCCGAGTTTCCATTAATTCTAGATGTGAATACCAAGATAGTCGTTGGTCAACCATGACTCCAAGGTACTTTATATTTGAGACTTTATTTATTTGGGAGCATTTACAACTAGAGCTTTGGACGTCCGAGCAATCGTGAATTTTAATATGAAAATCAGGTGTAGGTTGGGTGCTGTTATACATAGTAAAGCAGATATATTTAGTTTTGGTTATATTCAAGGTTAGTAGATTCTGATTGAGCCAATTTGCAACCATAGCAAGGCCTAATTCCGCTGCTTTCCTTACGGAGTCCCATGTGTTTCCTGTAAATACAATGGCAGTGTCATCTGCATATAAAAAATCTGCCCGTTGTACAGTTTCATATTACATAGTTCATTAATGTATATCAAACATAGAGTTTGACCCATCACACTTCCTTGTGGGACTCCATAGTTAACAGTTACAGTTTCACTTACAGTTGTTCCAATTTTTACCGACTGTTTTCTGTTTCTAAGATAGCTGCCAAAAAGAGATAGAGTTTTATCTCTTAAGCCAATGCTTTCTAGTCTTTTTAACATTATGGGTATGGAGACTGTATCAAAAGCTTTCTTTAGATCCAAAAATACTGTTATACATTTTTTATTTTTATCAATTTCCTGCACAATTAATTTAGTAAGATCCCCAACAGCATCTTCAGTAGATAAACCCTGTCGAAAGCCATACTGCGACTTTGAAATTAAATTATATTTATTAAGATAGCCTAGTAGTCTTTATTTAATATTTTTTCCATAATTTTAGAAATTTGATGTTAATACTGATATTGTCTATAATTAGTTACTTCATCTCTGTTACCACTCTTATATACGGGTGTGATTATAGATTTTTTAAAGGTCTCCGGAATTATACCCTTTTCGAAGCTTAAGTTTATTAAATTACTAATTGCAATGACGAAAATATTTTTAGACTTCTTAAGAAAATTAGTCGGAATATTATCCCATCCTGTTGCGCTATTTGAATTTAATGACATAAGTGTTCTACTTCAGTTGGATCTGTATTTAATAAGACAAATGAATTCATCTGAAAGTCAGCAATAACTACGTTAGTAGAGGTTTGGATGTTACCATTATTGATAATGGCTTCGGCGAGAGATTTTCCTGTTACCGAAAAGAAGCTATTTACCTAATGATTTCTTATATTTACGCGAACACTACACATTGAAATAATACTAGTTTTTACGGAATTTATCGCGTATATTTAACTTTTTAAATACCCGACGTTTCGAACGCTTTACAGCACTCATGGTCACGGGCGGGACTGAGATGTTCAACGTCCATATGTCATAGTTAACCGCGGTTACCATAGATTAAAATTTAACTTTTGTTTGGAACAAAAATTTAACTTTTGTTTGGAACAAAAGTTAAATTTTTATCTATGGTAACCGCGGTTAACTATGACATATGGACGTTGAACATCTCAGTCCCGCCCGTGACCATGAGTGCTGTAAAGCGTTCGAAACGTCGGGTATTTAAAAAGTTAAATATACGCGATAAATTCCGTAAAAACTAGTATTATTTCAAACCTATTTACCTGGTTGACTGAATGTAAAGGATTCTGTGTTAGGGTAAGAAGATCAGAGCTAGGAATTTTTGGAGCTTCAAATTGTGTTATGTCGTTAATTGTGTCCCATAATAATTTTGTGTTATTCGTAGAAAGAAGTAGTTGTTTTTTGTAATACTGACGTTTCAATTTTTTGACCAGGTTGTTACAGAAGTTTCTGTACCTTTTTTATGTAATTTTTAAAATTTCATCACATGGATTACAACGTAGCTTTTTTGCATATTATTTCTTACGCGGATGCAGCATAAAATTCCCTTAATTACCCACGGTTTAAGTAGGCGTTTATTACTTGTGATGGGGGTGATTTTGGTATTTTCTTTTAGGGCTGTTTGAATCTTTTCAATCAATATGTTTGCAAAGGTATTAGGGTCACTTTGTTTGTCTAGCTCTGAAATATTTTGTAAAACTAAACTATGATAAGCTTTATCAAAGTTTATGACAGTTTTGTAAAGCCTATTCTCATTATGATTTATATTACAAGAAATCGATAGGAATATCATGAAGTGATCAGTTATTGTGGTGTTAAGAACTGCAGTAAAGCCGGAATACTTCTTTTTTTCAAGTTTTATAATAAAGTGATCAATGCAGCTATTTTCCCTTGTATGTAAGTAGTGTCCAGGATGTAGTCCGTGAAGGGATAAAGCGTTAAGATAATTACATCTATTGTTTCGCCTTTCCTTCCCAGTTCCTGTGGAGTAGTCAAACAGAGTGCAATTCCTTTACAATGGAACGAGACTTTAAGAAACAAATTGTAAAATCTGCTGCAGCTGTAAAAAGGAAGTTAGAAATGATTAAAGATGCAAAAATACAAACAATCTGGCTTTGGAAACAATATTTAAACCTATAGTTGATCCGCTTACTAGAAAAACTGAAGAAAAGCAGCATTTAAATGAAGATACAGACCAAGCTCACCTTATTAAACAACCTAAGTACAGCGCAAGTGAGTCATCGATTTCTTCAAGTGATGTGTTTGAAGATCCTGTTAATAATGAAGAAAATTCAGATAACGATGTTTATACAACATACAGAAAAACCCTCACTCACTCGCTTCCTGCGGATGATAATAACACGAATAAAATTTCGTTTAGATCTCATCAATCAACACCAAGTATTGCAAATGATTAATTATCATGGTCTATGTCATCTGAATTACTAAAAGATGTGCCTTATGGTGTCAGAAATGAACATGGGAAACTAATGCTCGGCGCATTTCGTGTCTATGATGATGATCACTTCTTAAAAATTGGAAAAACTTGAAAAACAGTTTGAAATAACTCCAGGCTTAAAAGAGTTATTGTTTAAAAAGCTACCAAATTTAGATATTGTGACAGAGGAAGACTTACAAAATTATAAATTGTTACTTTTGGATAATAATGCCCACAAACGTAGTTATGATCCATCCAAACCGATTAACAGTAACAAAGGATTTAAATATATGCACATGATCAAACCATTGTATAAACAATGTTATTTCCTCCAAGTTTTAATGATATCAAATTATTCGAGGAAATGAAACCTAATGTGAGCGTTAATATTTACGGTTTAGATAAAAAAAATAATGTGACCGAGCCGCTGTATAAAACTTTAAAAAGAAAGATAAAGCATGTTAACTTACTTTACTTAAATAAAAATAATAAATATTACTTAATTTACTTTACTTATCTTCACGCACAATCCCTAACGGGGTAGCCAGAGAGAACAGATCGCCAAGTGTCACGATCCTTACATACCTCTTTCGCTTCTTTCAGGTTCATTAACTTCTTCATACATGCACGTCTAGGTATCCGAGTACACTTGACCCTCCCCTCTTCGAGCAACTTGCTCACATGGTCTTCGAAAGTTAGTCTCGGTCTACCTCGACACCTTTTAATATTTACTTTCGCTCTATATATTTTCTTCACCATTCGGTCTTCACTCATTCATTCAACGTGCCCAAACCATTGGAGTACGCCCCTATCAATTTTTGTGATAAGGTCATCTTTCAATCCTGCCATATTGCGAATCTCTTCGCTTCGCTTTCGGTCGGCTATGTTAACGCCACACATTTTACGAAGAGATCGCATCTCCACTGCATTCAACTTGCTTTTATGCTTCTTCTGGCATACCCAGGTTTCGCTGCCATATAACAAAGTCGGTACCAACACTGCGTTATGTATTGCAAGGCGTGCACTCTTCACCACGCCTTGCCTTTTTACTAATGCATTCAGGGCACCATTGACTTTGTTTCGGGCAGCGATACGCCTATCCACATCTAAATCACATCTTCCATCCCTGCTGATAGCACTCCCCAAGTATACAATTTCATTTACCTGTTCTAGACATTCCTGATTTACCCATATTTCACATTTCGTTCTCTCTTCGTCCTTTTCAAATACCAGAACCTTAGTTTTATTAGCATTCAAACGGAGACCTTTAATTTCACATTCCTTTTTCATACACGTGACTAATGCCTGCAGTTCTGCTTCTGATGGTGCAATAAGCACTGCATCATCAGCATACAGCAGACAATTAACTTTTATGTCACCCAATTTCACACCCAAACAGCTATTTTTCAGCTTCTGTAAACAGCTGTCGAGATACAGTATGAACAGCCAGGAAGACATGACACAACCCTGTTTTACGCCCGTTTGAACGCTAAACATGGGTGACAGGTCATGCCCTACCCGCACACCATAGTAAAGTGACTGCACAGCCCTTAACAATCGACCATCCACACCATATCCCGGCAACAGTTCCCACATTTTCTTCCTTATAACCTTATCAAATGCTTTCTCCAGATCCACAAAAGCACAGAAAATCCTCTAATTAACACTCAGAAGCTTCTCCGTGATCATGCGGAGAGAAAACATTTGATCCGTGCATCCTCTTCCAGGTCTAAATCCGCATTGTGGTCAAGCTGATCGCCCGATAGCACCCGCAGTCAAAATGTGAACCTTTACCTTTATATAAAGGCACAATGACCGCGGATCGCCAATCATCCGGGATGATTGGCGATCCGCGATTGGCGATTGGCGATTCTTTCTTTGTCTAGTGTACATATGGATTTTCCTGTGATTAAACATAGTGTTTGTCACAAGAAGACCCTTTTCCTTGCATACAGCCAGTATAAGCTTGCCAGCATCATTAACCCTTTTATCGCCAAACTTTCCAAGCACCGACTCGTATCCTGGTCGAGCGATACCTACCCATCCATTCACCACATGCAACAGTTCTTTCGTTTCCCTTAACCAAATCTAGAACTTCTCTTACATTCTCCCAAAACTCCTCCAGCTCAGCCCTGGACGACGGAGCTACCGGCGCATAAACAGCCAAAAATAATAACTTCGTCAGTCCCATTTTGAAGCGAACCCAGAGAAGTCTTGATTTCACAACCTTGTATTCAGTCATAAGATCGACCAACCGGGACGACAACAGCACTCCCACTCCCAGGCAGGCGTTCTCGCTTTCCGGGACTCCGGACCATATAGCTAACGTCCCGCCAGGGAGCTCTTCAGTACCACTGCCTTTCCGTTTGGTCTCCGATATACACACGACATCTAATTCTCTTTCTTTCATTATTTCGATCAACTCATTCGTCTTATCTCTCATGCCCCCTCTAACATTCCACGTGCCAACTCTGCACTCCGTCCTCCACCTTCCGCCGTGTCGGGCTGTGCGTGACGCGTGGCGGTCCCCATCGCCGCTTTGCGCGCTGCATTCCACACCAACGGGGACGAGCTGGTGTGCGTCGCCTTGGGGGGACGCCCTAACCCTCGTTTGCATGGGTGCGCAGCTGTGTAGAATTGCAGCCCTGAAAAGTAAATGAAATAATAAATATAATTTTTGTTTAATAATAAGGTTTGATAAACTCGTACACAAGCAATTAACTAAGCATAAATCTAAAATAAATTTTTGTGAAGAATGTTTTTTATATTTTAACACTGCAGAAAAACTTTTAAATCATGATTGTGCAAGGATCCAAACCATTTTACCAGAAGAAAATACTAAACTTTATTTTTCAAACTATGAAAAGACTCAAAGAATTCCTATTGTAATATACGGCGACTTTGAGAGTTTATTACATGAGTATTCAGACAAAAACAAAACAACGTATGTATGTGGAAAATATTCAAATCCATGAGGCTAGTTGTTTTGCATATTATATATTTTGTGATTCTAAGCCCGAACTCAATAAATTAGTTTCCTATCGAGGGTCAGATGTGCATAAAATTTATTGAATCAATTAGTAAAGATGTTAAACGGTTACATAAATTACTTTCAAATAATACACCTCTGGCAATCGGTGAAACGGGGCGAGACTGCTTGAATAATGTAAAGGAATGTCATTTGTGTAAAAAAATATTTAGTAATACAGATATCATAGTTGCAGATCATGATCACTTTACTGGAAAATACAGAGGACCTGTTCACAACGAATGTAATTTAAAAGCTAAGACATGCTCATTCATACCTATAATATTTTACAACCTTTCTGGTTATGATTGCCATTTATTCATAAAGGAGCTTTGAGCCATTTGTGGTCGTGTAAATCTAATACCCAGAAATAAAGAAAACTTTATTACATTTACTAAGTTTATTCCAATAGAAAATAATAATAATAACTAGAACTCAGTTCAGTTGTAATTTATTGACTCTTTCAACTTTTTGAGCTCGAGCTTAGATAATTTAGTGAAAACGATGCAAACGAAAGATTTTAAAAATTTACATACGTTTTTTGAAGATAAACATTTATTTAATTTAGTTCGAAAGAAAGGTATTTACTGTTATGACTATATAGATTCGTGGGATCGGGATGGGGGTCATTGTAGAAGCGTGCTCGTCGCGACCCCTGCCAGCCCTTTTCAGGGCTGCAATTCTACACAGCTGCGCACCCATGCGAACGAGGGTTAGGGCGTCCCCCCAAGGCGACGCACACCAGCTCGTCCCCGTTGGTGTGGAATGCAGCGCGCAAAGCGGCGATGGGGACCGCCACCCGTCACGCACAGCCCGACACGGCGGAAGGTGGAGGATGGAGTGCAGAGTTGGCACGTGGAATGTTAGAGGAGGCATGAGAGATAAGACGAATGAATTGATCGAAATAATGAAAGAAAGAGAATTAGATGTCGTGTGTATGTCGGAGACCAAACGGAAAGGCAGTGGTATTGAAGAGCTCCCTGGCGGGACGTTAGCTATATGGTCCGGAGTCCCGGAAAGCGAGAACGCCTGCCAGGGAGTGGGAGTGCTGTTGTCGTCCCGGTTGGTCGATCTTATGACTGAATACAAGGTTGTGAACTCAAGACTTCTCTGGGTTCGCTTCAAAATGGGACTGACGAAGTTATTCCTTTTGGCTGTTTATGCGCCGGTAGCTTCGTCGTCCAGGGCTGAGCTGGAGGAGTTTTGGGAGAATGAAAGAGAAGTTCTAGATTTGGTTAAGGGAAACGAAAGAACTGTTGTATGTGGTGATTTGAATGGATGGGTAGGCATCGCTCGACCAGGATACGAGTCGGTGCTTGGAAAGTTTGGAGATAAAAGGGTTAATGATGCTGGCAAGCTTATACTGGCTGTATGCAAGGAAAAGGGTCTTCTTGTGACAAACACTATGTTTAATCACAGGAAGATCCATATGTATACTAGAGAAAGAAAGAATGAGAGAAGTATGATTGATTTGTTCCTGGTGGATGACCGACTGCGAAAACAGGTGATGGATACACGAGTGTTCAGGGGTGCTGACCTGGGAACGGATCATTATCTAGTAATTACTAGATTTAGGGGTTTGTTCGCGGGTTGGCGCCACCGGACGGCAGTAACAGAACCACAGTCGGTCTGTCGCATCCGAAGCTGGAAGCTTCAGGAAGCGGATACTAGGGACAAATATCACACGAGGGTAGCCGAAAAGCTTGACACCATCGACGGCAGGAAAGAATGTGTGGAGAGAATATGGCAGAACCTTAGGGATGGAATGGTAAGTGCAGCGGAAGAAGTATGTGGTACGACAAAAAGAGGTAGTAGTAAAAGAAGAGATGCATGGTGGAATGACGAAGTGAAAGAAGCTGTAAAAAAGAAGAAAAAAGCATGGTTAGACTACTTAGCCTCTAGTAACGATGAGCATATGAGAGAGAAGATGAAAGAAAGATATAAGCTGCAGAAAGTTCATGCGAAAACATTGATTGAGGAAGTACGTGAAAGGTGTAGAATAGAAGCGGACGAGAGGTTGTCGCACAACTTTAGGGAAAACTCCAAACTCTTCTGGAAAGAGGTTGGAGGGTCCCGGAGTGGTGCGACAGCTTTAAGAATGAACAAAGTGCTTTCGAGAACCAATGACGTCCTCTCAGAAAAATCGGACGTCATGCAGCGATGGAGTGAATTTTATAGAGAATTGTATGCGTGTCATGATCTTAGTGAAGGATCCGGGGGTGACGCCGTGACTGGCACGCCAGACACGGACCTCGATGACACTGAGGTCATCAGCATGAAAGAGATTGAACGTGCGATTCGAAGTTTGAAATGTGGTAAGGCTGCGGGACTAGACAGAGTTACTGCTGAAATGGTCAAGTACGGTGGGCCTCGCGTCTGGGACAGCTTTCATCTGCTGTGCAATTTGTGCTGGCGGACGGGAGATGTCCCGGATGATTGGCGATCCGCGGTCATTGTGCCTTTATATAAAGGTAAAGGTTCACATTTTGACTGCGGGAGCTATCGGGCGATCAGCTTGACCAGTTTAGCAAGTAAAGTTTATTCGAAGGTTTTGACACGCAGGATGCAAGAGAAATCGGAAAGATTCTTATGGGAGGCACAATGCGGATTTAGACCTGGAAGAGGATGCACGGATCAAATGTTTTCTCTTCGCATGATCACGGAGAAACTTCTGAGTGTTAACCAGAGGATTTTCTGTGCTTTTGTGGATCTGGAGAAAGCATTTGATAAGGTTATAAGGAAGAAAATGTGGGAACTGTTGCCGGGATATGGTGTGGATGGTCGATTGTTAAGGGCTGTGCAGTCACTTTACTATGACTGTAAAGCCTGTGTGCGGGTAGGGCTTGACCTGTCACCCATGTTTAGCGTCCAAGCGGGCGTAAAACAGGGTTGTGTCATGTCTTCCTGGCTGTTCATACTGTATCTCGACAGCTGTTTACAGAAGCTGAAAGATAGCTGTTTGGGTGTGAAATTGGGTGACATAAAAGTTAATTGTCTGCTGTATGCTGATGATGCAGTGCTTATTGCACCATCAGAAGCAGAACTGCAGGCATTAGTCACGTGTATGAAAGAGGAATGTGAAATTAAAGGTCTCCGTTTGAATGCTAATAAAACTAAGGTTCTGGTATTTGAAAAGGACGAAGAGAGAACGAAATGTGAAATATGGGTAAATCAGGAATGTCTAGAACAGGTAAATGAAATTGTATACTTGGGGAGTGCTTTCAGCCGGGATGGAAGATGTGATTTAGATGTGGATAGGCGTGTCGCTGCCGGAAACAAAGTCAATGGTGCCCTGAATGCATTAATAAAAAGGCAAGGCGTGGTGAAGAGTGCACGCCTTGCAATACATAACGCAGTGTTGGTACCGACTTTGTTATATGGCAGCGAAACCTGGGTATGCCAGAAGAAGCATAAAAGCAAGTTGAATGCAGTGGAGATGCGATCTCTTCGTAAAATGTGTGGCGTTACCATAGCCGACCGAAAGCGAAACGAAGAGATTCGCAATATGGCAGGATTGAAAGATGACCTTATCACAAAAATTGATAGGGGCGTACTCCAATGGTTTGGACACGTTGAACGAATGAGTGAAGACCGAATGGTGAAGAAAATATATAGAGCGAAAGTAAATATTAAAAGGTGTCGAGGTAGACCGAGACTAACTTTCGAAGACCATGTGAGCAAATTGCTCGAAGAGGGGAGGGTCAAGAGTACTCGGATACCTAGACGTGCATGTATGAAGAAGTTAATGAACCTGAAAGAAGCGAAAGAGGTATGTAAGGATCGTGACACTTGGCGATCTGTTCTCTCTGGCTACCCCGTTAGGGATTGTGCGTGACGATAAGTAAGTAAGTAAGTAAGTAAGGATCGGTATGAAGAAAATCAATTACCAGAGCAATCGAAATTTTTCAATCGCCTTACATCTCAATCTGTTTCAGATGAAGATTACAGTCATGCATTGAAGGTATGGAATGATTTTAAAATCCGTAACTTAGGTGAATACACCGATTTATATTTAAAATGTGACGTATTACTGTTGTGTGATGTTTTTGAAAAATTCCGAGCTATGAGTTTAAAACATTATAGTCTTGACCCATGTTACTATATCTCATCCCCATCATTAAGTTGGGATGCTATGTTGTTTCATACTAACATACTTTATACTTGTATTTACTTTCAGATATTGAAATGTACCAATTTTTAGAGAAAGGAATTCGCAGTGGTCTTGCTCAATATTCTCTAAGATATACAAAAGCAAACAATAAATAGATGTCCTATTATGACAACAAGGATAAAAACAATTTTTTATTTATCTTGATTGTGTAAATTTATATGGTTTTGCTATGAAGCAAAAGTTACCGACGGGAAACTTTAAATTTCTAAGTGAAAAAGAAATTAATCAATTTGATATAATGAGTGTTTCTGATGTTAGTGATATTGGGTTCTTCAAGTAGATTTGCACTATCCAATTGAAATTCATGATGATCATTCAGATTTACCATTTGCAGCAGAAAAGTTTGCTCCGTCAGGAAGCAAACATAAAAAATTAATAGCTAGTTTGTACGATAAATGTAAATATGTTATTCATTATCAGCATTTAAAAGAATGTTTACGTCATTGACTCATTTTGCTCAAAGTTTATAGGATTTAGTCAAAATGCATTTTTAGCACCATATATTTTATTAAATACAACACTTAGATAAAACGCTGCTTCAGACTTTGAAAGAGATTTTTTTAAAAACAAAACAATTCTATTTTTGGAAAGACAATAGAGAATAAACGAAAACGGGTCGATGTAAAATTGGTTAATATATGGAAAGATACATCCAATAAGACTAATAAACTATGTGGAGCGGAAAAATATGTAAGTGCTCCTAATTTTAAAAATTTGTCAATAATTTCCGATTCGTTAGTAGCAATCCAGTTAGAACTAACAAAAGTTATTCTTGATCGCCCAATTTACATTGGGTTTTCAATTCTGGATTTAGCTAAGAGTCATTTATAATATCATTATCTCTATGATGAAACGCATGTATAAAAATTCGCTGCAACTCTGTTATACTGATACTGATAGTCTGCTGTATTTAGTAAATGCAAATTATTTTTACGAAGACATGAAAAAAATATAAAATATTTTGACACAAGTAATTTCAAAAACGATTAGTATATGCCCAAAGTAAATTGTAAACTTCCAGGGTTTTTCAAAGACGAAAAGGGGGGTGATATAATAACTGAATTTGTTGGATTAAGAGCGAAATTATATTGTATTGATTCTAAAACAACCTTAATTAGGGAAAGCTAAGGGTATTGAAACATCTGTTACTAAAAATCTTAATATTGAAAAATATAAACGAGCTTTATGGTCTAATGAAAACTTTAGAAAGTTTAATGAAAACTTTAGTATGATTAGATCAAAGAATTATCAAATATTTACTCAAAAAGTTGATAAACTTGTACTTAATAGAGATGATGACAAGAGACAAATTATGGCAGATGGCTACATACGTTACCGTGGGGACACTATAAAACTATATTTTAATAAATTTGAATGTGAAACTATGTAATGCTACTACTATGTACTGTATTAGTAAGTAAGAGCAAAATGTATAGCTTAAGTTACATGTATTATCATGTTTATAACTTTATATTAATTTAAAATAAATAAATATTTAGTTTTTATAAATACATTCGTTGTAACAATAAATGTCTTTTCTTTTTCCTCTACACAATTAAATAATAATGATACATAATAAAACAACAATAAAATTCAATGTATAACTTTTATTATATTTTACGAGCTACATTACTTTAATTACTAGTTCTCACATAATTTTTCACCTATTTTGTATAACACAATTTGTAGCATCTAACACTTCATCATACGTGAATCCACAACATATTGAACAAGTTTATAACAACATGAAGAAGAAATATTAAACACTTATTTTAGCACTAAGATCGTGGATGACCTTTTCTTCTTGCTCGTTAAGTTCGCAAATGCTGATTTTAATCAGACAATGACCTCGTTTATCTTTATCTCGGCGGATAATGTATGATGATGATGATAATTCTTGAGAACGGTTTCTCTTCCTGTAACATTTCTTTGATTTCGATGGCCGCTCTTCATTAATAGCTATTCTATTTGGTGGTAAATCGTGAAGCTGCTCCTTTCGGTTATAATAATTTAGTGTAAATTTATCCACATCCTGTGCATAATAATACGGATTAGTGATGGGATTAGAATCATTGTGTTCCTCAGTGTTGGCCATGATCTGTAATTAACAAAAATAAGTATGAAGTCAAAAAAAGGTAATGGCGGCTGAATATCTAAATAATAAAAAAATGATTAAACTCACCAATATAGATGATATTTGACTAACGTTGTAATCAACGTGCACTCGCTATGAGAATAAAACAATAATGAAACAATTGAGGGAGGGCGGGAGGCGCTCTTCAATCCAAGTAAGACACATCGTTTTATTTAGTTAGCGGTTGGTTGGAAATTAATTAATATCTTTATTATAATGGATTTCCGCAAAGTAACAACTGATTCTATCAATTACATCAGCATAAGCCTAGCTTCGCACACCTGACCATAAACAGAAGAAATTATAGATGTTTTATATTAATACGATAGATTTTGCTAATGAGGTAATGATAATTGTAGTCGGGCAAGTAATAGGAGCTAACACTATATTAGGTATAACTATCCAAAAAAAACGTTTATTAGCACTAACTACAATGAAGTTAGGCTAAACAAGTTGTATTATTAGAAATTAATCATATAGATGCGTCAATACCAGCAGTATCTCGCAAAAGCTCTGAATATAATGCTCAGTAACTCAACTGGAAGTGGAAGTACACTTGGTCCCGCAGGATAGAACTGTGAGTATGTAGACGTTAATTTGGTTAAACTAAACATTTTGTACCTGCACTGGAGAGAATTGGGGTCTTCAGAGGCATGTAGCTCGAGCGAACCGAGAGCAAGTGAGGAAGAAGCATTAATTCTCACCTACTTATGTACTAATAGGATTACTACGTACCACTTCATATACATCACGTTACAGTGTCAACAACTTATCTCTTCAGGTGTACAAAATTGGAACCTATGATTGGAACTAAAGCCACCATTTTATAAATGACATTTTTCTGTCAGCTATTATTTATTATAATCTTTAGAATATACAACATGCGAATAGTATTATTAATAATAATATCATTACATCCGTTTTGAAAATCCTAACATGTTTTATGTTTTATGAACCAGAGGAGATTACGGAGTTGGGGGATGAGTCGCTCGCGTCCGTAGGCTTCGACCACCTAACCTTAGGCCCACCCTACACGTGTCCCCCGGGTGGTGCTAAACGAGCGACAAAGCCGAAAAAATAGACTCGGCTCCTCGCCGTACGGTAGCGGCGTAAAATCTACCACCACCCCTTGTTCGCACCATGACTCAGCAAATAAAAGAAATGGCCCCGAGTTCTCGGCGCCCCTTAAATGGGGCAGGGGTGCGAAGAATCTCCGGGAGAAAAACCGGCGACGAGGTTCGCCACCCGTCACGTTCTGTCTCCCGGAGGGGCGAAAAGTGGATTGCGGAAACCCGTCTGGCTACGCTGAATGTATGTGGAGGAATGAACGATAAGATGGATGAAGTATGCGAAATGATGAATGATAGAGGAATAGATGTGTTATGTGTGAATGAGACGAAACGAAAGGGAAAGGATGCCACTGCACATGGCACGTATACCGCGTATTGGTCTGGTGTAGGCGAGACCGAACGGGCATGCCAGGGAGTCGGTTTCATCCTTTCAGAAAGAATGGGTCAATGTGTGAAAGAGTATGAATGTGTAAGCCCGAGACTGCTATGGTTACGAATGAAAGTGGGCTTAAAGAAGCTGTTCTGCTAGGGGTGTACGCCCCAGACATGTCTAAGCCCACTTACATCCGAGAGCAGTTTTGGGACATGGTAAGGATGGTGTTGACAAAATGTAAGGAAAATGAGAATATTATAATGTTATGAAAGGATATTGGGAACGTTTGGTGATGAAAGTATAAATGAGAATGGTGAAGACCTCCTCACCGTATGTGCGGCAAAGAATCTTTTTGTGACGAATACTTTTTTTCGCCATAAGAAGATTCACATGTATACATGGGAAAGAGGTGATGATAGAAGCATGATAGATTTGGTAATTGTGGATGAAAGAATGAGGAACACAGTCGTAGATACAAGGGTTTACCGGGGGTCCAACGTAGGGACGGATCATTACTTGGTCTTATGTCGAATTAATGGTCTTTTCAAGCGTTGGCGGCATCGGACATCTAAGTCTCGCAACTCAGTTCTTCTACCGTAAAAAGTTCTGAGAGCCATGTAATACCAAGTTAATTTATTCAGTCCTTACTTAAGGGTCTTTCTGTTTTAAGTTATTACGTAATTAGCTAACCTAACGACATTTTCAGTGATCATATGGATGTTAAAAATCTTATAGGTTTCAAATAAATAGTTTGACTTGGCCATCGCAAGAAAACACAATGAATCTCACAAGTAATAAATATTATATTAAATTAGATTGCTTATGTTTGACTTGGCTATTATAATCTTTAGAATATACAAAATTTAAGTAAAATTAAACGTGCATCACTTTACAATTTTAATATTAATCCATTAATTTGTTGTTTATGCGTAATATAATAGGGAAAACAAATACTACTAGCGTAATAAACACTTTTGATGCAGTTTATGTCCAAAAAAAGTTTTGCAAGTACGTAGAACAAACTTTTGACTTTTTACGCTTTTTGTACTATTATAGTGACGACTTTGAGTCTTTTTTGCTTTAGGAGTGGGCTTTAATAGGTATAAAATATCTGCTCTACTTGTTCCATATCCAAATAAATAACAGTTCCTAAAATCTGTAACAAAATAGCAGTCTGTTACTACAGTTAATTACGTTACATACAATATGTAACGTAATTAACGCACACCCTCAGACATGCCAATTATAGTTCATAAAAGATAGCTTGATCTCTGCGACAGCTGTCAGTAAAAATCATGCCTATGAAGTCCTGAATTTCTTAGTAGTACAGACAGTACTTGTCAATGTCATACTTTATGGGCATGCCGACCTAATTAGTGCATTATGTTTATATATATATATATATATATATATATATATATATATATATATATATATATATATATAATTAACCCCTCACCTGATATCGGTCATAATATGACCGCAAAATGTAAGCCCTTACTTGATACCGGTCATATTATGACCGTGTTGCAAGCTCCGAATTCATGTCTGTTTTCTTAAACCAATTGATGTTTTGGATCGTGTGAGTAGAGCAGTATGGCTCTATATTCTGTGCTTATTCATTTAAGTTAGTGAGAACAGACTTCCTTTAAGAAAAAAATATGTTTGTTTAATCTTTTCGAGGACGTAGTTTCGTGGTGTGCGTGAAGTGCTTCCGAATAATTTTTTTGTGATATTGTGATATTGTGTCTTATTAAATTATATTAATATCATGCCAAGGTAAGTGTTTTTTCGTTTTAACTCAAAGTCAATACATATTCGTGGCTGTAATTCAGGGTAAACTAATATTTTCATTGATTACTACCATCAATTCGCCGGTACGCCGACATATTTATTTATATTTTACATAATAATTCTTGATTTGTTGGAAATGTTTTTGTTGTTTTGAGTGAATAATTACATAAACAAACAGTAGTTATATACTGAATTCCTTAAATTCATTTTAATTTGAATATTTTACGGCAAATGTACTGCTGGGACTGGCCGGTCATATTATGACTGGTATCAAGCACGCAAGCAAGCAACTTTTTTATACTTTTTGTAATAGTGTCCAGTGTTTTTTTGTGTGGTATAGAAAGCATATCTCATTTAATTTTAGAATAAAGGTTCATTGTTTCGTGTTTTGGCTTTGTTTATTTCTTAAGAGCGTAGTTTTAAAAGTCGTTCTTCCCACCGCCAAAGTGAAGGGTTTGAGATTTTACCTACTGTATGAAATAAACGCAGTGTTGTGTCCTAGTTGTAAACTTATTCCTTTAACCATGAAATAAGCTTTTCAAAAATATATACATTACTTAGATTTAATTCAGTAAGTTAAACAAAATCAAGGTACAAAGTTGAGCTATTTTAGAGATGTTTTTACGCGGCCAAAAATATCTGTATGCGGAAATTATTGTTTTTCTTGACATTTGACTTTAAAAGATGTAAATGTTTTTAAATATTTGTATTACTATATAATAAGAGGGTAAATAAAATGCAAAATAAAATCTATAAGTTGACTGATTTTGTTTTATTTAGATAGGAAAGTCAGAAATAAACCTTTTTTCACTTTCACTTGCATACTATTTGATTATAGTACAATATTTTTTATTGAAAGTAATATCATGTTGTAGATAATTTATCCACAAATCCAACAATATATAATGTGTGGGGTATTTATAAAGGGAAAGACCAAAAAAACCAATAAAGTGGAACACTTAACAAACGGCGCGGCCACGGCTCGAGTGCCGTATCAAGTTAAGCCTTGCAGCGCTCGGCACGCGTATCAGGTGAGGGATATATATATATATATATATATATATATATATATATATATATATATATATATATATATATATATATATATATATATATATATATATATATATATATATATATATATATGTTATTATAGTATATTATGTTACAATCGTAATACATACACTGAATTTTTAGTTAAACATTTTTACGCAAAGACTTTAACGTGCTTGAAATAAAGTTCATTTTTCTTTATTTTTATTGAATGTCAGAATTAGTAATAATACAAATAAAACTGCACTCTTAAAAGTCTTATTGCCTTAAGTTACGGTCCATTTCAGTTTGTTTTGACTGTACAGATTTAGTGTGACTGTAATTTCCGTAGTTTTAATTATTTTTGGGATAAAAAATTACCTATATTAAAAATGATAGGAATCGATTCAGTAAACGATTCTGAACAAACTACTTTCTCAAAGTGCGTTAATTATGTTACGTGTTGTATACTTGTGTGTGTGTGTGTGTTTTTTTTTAACAAAAAACAAAATTTCATTTTATAATGAACGCTACTTATGAAAAATATCGTAAACCATTAAGACAAACACTACACAATAAAAGAGAATAGAGTATTTATCAAGTCAAGTAAGTAGGAAAAAATCTACCAACTACGAGCTATTCTGGCGTGCGCTGCCAAAACCACTAGAGTTACACATATGGTACGGGCGGGCAGACTGACGCACGGCGGATAAGGTGGGGTCTACTGGACCCAAAAATTATTTATGTGATTATTTTAATGTCATAATGTTAGCTCTTTTCTACGCCACGCTAATATAAGTTACTCGAAATAATAAATACAAATAAAAACGAAGTCGCGGGCACCAACCAGTAAAACAATCAATAAATCAATTACGTCTCAACTAAAAGAGAATTCATTTCAAAATTTAGATTACCCGATTAATACTCGTTTATCTCGGCCTTGTCCTAAATTTGAAAAAAGGAGTTGAATCGAAAGTAATGGATGGCGACTTAAAAAATGCATCCCCTATTCTATTCTCAGATGACATGCTCGCTCCTCGTAATGTCGACTCTTGAAGGCCTTCCTCAGAAACATCCTTCGGTGAACCATTCTCGGAATTTACCGCTGCCTCTAAAAACTTCTATGCAACCTTTACAAATTTCTGAAAAAGACACTTTAGACGAAATATTGTCATTTTCGAATGGCCCTGCCGGGGGCATTGACGGGAGTACGCCTCAACATCTTAAAGATCTTGTAAGCTTGTCTGCCGGTGACGCCGGTAGAATACTTCTTAATTACATTACAAAATTATGTAATTTTATGCTTTCTGGTAACTTCAATCCCAATTTTATTCCCTACTTATATGGGGCAAGATTGTGTGCCTTCAAAAAAATAGGTGTGCCTTCAAATTCTTGAGAAATGTGATAACCGGGGAACTTTTTGAATCTTAACTGTAGTGGAGATTCCGAACTTAGCCGTAGAGATTTCGAACTTAGCCGTGGAGATGTCCAACGAATTGCGAAAATGTCATCTCCTTGAGGAGGTCTTCGGGTTCGAGGAGGCCCTCTTTTTCCGGGCGTCATCGCGGGGGGACACGGCACCCCCGGTATTGGGTGCTGCCACGCAGCTTGTTGGTTGGAGTGTTGCGCACTTCACGCCATCAGGCTAAGTGTCGGGAATACTCACTCGTCCACGGCGACTCCCTCGCCGGGCGGTGAGCGTAAGTGTTCACGTGGGAGTGGCCGCCCAGGTTTTGCAGGTGGGGGTGTGGCCCGTTATCTGCGTGGTCGAACAACCGTCTCGCAGTACGGGCCACAAATTCATGAATAGGCTCGATTTTAAGGTCCTTGGCTATGAGGTCATTCCACACATAGCGGCCTGCTCCCACAATCGCCCTGAGCGCTGGGCTGAGCCTGAGCGATTCTGCTGGACTTGCAGCCTCTTGCGCTGTGTGGTCGATGTCAGCGCGTACCAGGCTGGCACTGCGTAGGTCAACCGTGAGCGGACGTAGGTCTTGTAAACAGATGTTTTTGTTTTTAACGGAAGTGTGGATGCCAGTATTGGGTATAATTTCGCTCGTGCGATTCTGGCCTGAACCACAACGTGGTTGATCATGGGGGTCATTCGCGATCACCAGCGATCAATCTGGCATCCTAGGTAGGTGACGGTACCTTTCCAACCTATATCCTGCCGACGGAGTCGCAAGGTTGGTAGGGTGCATTTCAGCCTGGTCGCGAAGGCGGCGGTCTCCCCGACATTGACCGCCATCCTCCCTCTGTCTAGCCAATCCGGTAACAAGTCCAGCAGTCTCTGCAGCTTCTTTGCCGCGAGTTCTACCCGACGAGATGACGTGAAGTACGCACTGTCGTCTGCATATAACGCGAGCAAAACATCGTCTTCCCACTCCTCCGGATGTGCTTGGAGTGTGGGAATGTCGTTGACGTACACCACGTACAGGTGGAGTGATAGGCAGCTGCTCTGCGGCACTCCCGCTTCAATCGGTCGTGCTACCGACACAGCTTCCTCGATGTTAACATAGAAGCTCTGCCCCTCCAGGAATGACGCTATTAGCCACACAAGCATTGGCGGCAAGGTGGTGTTATTAAATAATTTGTGGAGTAGCCCTGCGTGCCACACTTATACGGCCGCGGTTGTGCTCGGCCGCAAGGTAATGCAGCACGCGGGTTAGCTGCGATGGCTGTGATGGAATGTGCTCTGCGGAAGCCAAATTGTTCCTCCCGCAGAGCAATATGCGAAAGTAATCTGATGAGTGTAATTTTTTCGGAGTTTTGACATGTGCGGCAATAGCGTTATGGGGCGGTAGCTAGCCGGGTACATCCTATCCTTACCCGGCTTTGGTAGCACGTCGCATCCCGGTGCTTTGCGGTTAGGTAGGCACATGATGGCACGCCTTACCGCCGCTGGCGATAAAATCCTCGCCTCGCAATGGTGGTTTCGGGTGCGACAGGTATTCCTGTACGCGGTGTTCTACACTCTCGGTGTGTTCCGCGTACCCCTCTTCAATGGGTCCTCCAGTGCTTTGCGGAAGCGTGCCCAGTTCGTCCGCATTTTTGGACCTCAGGGCACTACAGCGTCCGCATCGGTGTCTATAGTGAACAACACGGGGAGGTGCTGCGTGTCCAGATCATACAGCACCTCTAGCCGTATTCTGAATGGCACTTGATGGCACAACACAATGTCCAGGACATCGGGTTGATGAGTGGGATTAGAGGGGATGTGGGTGGGCTCATCTGGACCCAGTACCTCATATCCCCACTCTTCAGCGTGTTCGAAGAGTTTCTTACCAGGAGGACGAATTGCGACGTCGTTGTTGTCTTCTGCAAGGCGTAATGCCATGCAGGTCTCGGGCCTCGGGGTATACCCCTTTACCTTGATGTTCCTCACGGCACACTGCAATGTGCCGGTCCTGGGCGCCTTGGTGGTAAAGGTGTGATGTATTTAGCGACTTTTGTCGCAGTCGGGTAAATGCCGTTAAAAGAGGTTATCTGAATAATTGTGTTTAACACAAATTATTTTGTCGAAGTCGGCCTTTCTGCGGCATTGTGGGGTTTACTCAACTCCCTAATCTATAAAGGGAGGAGTTCTCTTGGATAGGATCGCCCGTCCGGCGGCCGTGAGTGCAACGGCGCGAAGCCGTTGAGATGTTCATGTGGCCCGTTGTCGGCGCGGACGAACATACCGCGCGCCAGCCGGACCACGAATTCTTGTAGGCTCTCTATCTTTAGGTTGGCCGCTATAACGTCGTTCCGGACGTAGCGACCCGCACCGACTATAGTTCGTAATGACAAACTCTGCTGGGCCTGAAGTCGCCGCTTCTGATGATCGCTCAGGAGTACATACCAGGCCGGAGCAGCGTATGTTAGCAGGGGTTTTGTAGATGGTTAACTTCGACTTTGTCGGTAACTTGGATGTCAGGACAGGGCGGAGCATTGCCCGCGCACATCGAGCTTTGCGTATAGCAAAGTCGACGTGTGCAGTCATACGCAACATCCTGTCGATCCGGCATCCAAGGTAGGTCACGGCCTTCTCATATGCGATCTCCTGGCCTCCGAGGGTTAGCGGTGGTGGTAGATTTCTATAGCGGCGAGTGAGTGGAGCGGTCGTCTATTTCTGTAGCGGCGAGTGAGTGGAGCGGTCGTCTTGCTAACATTGACGGCCATCCTCCACTCATCCAACCATGGTGGCAGCAGGTCCAGCAGACGTTGCATCCTGGCAGCTGCAATGTGGGCTCTTCTGGACGACGTGAAGTATGCGCTGTCATCCGCAAAAAGCGCTAGTTCGACGTCGTCCTCCCATTCGTGCAAGTGAGACGAATTGCGAATGACTCGCCATGGGGGTGTGTTTTTCTAGCTGTACCGTAAACTAAGACCAGGAAACTATTTAATAGGGCTAAGAAAACCAAAGAGTTGGATATTTATAGTGCAGCCCTATCTGAATATAATAAAGAAATTAGGAAAGCTAAGAGAGCATCGTGGAGGAAGCTATGCGAGGAAGTTGAGTCTTTGCCTCGCAGTGCAAGACTACACAAAATGCTATCGAAAACCTAACCAGATCGGGCTTCTTGAAAAGCCTGATGGTAACTTCACTAATAGTGAAAGAGAAACATTGGAGTTACTAGTGTCAACCCATTTCCCAGGGTCACTCAAGACCTCAGCCTTAAATTCTTTCAGAGCTCTACGAAGGCCTTGTAATGAGGACTGGTGTAGGACTGCAAAGATAATAAGGCCAAACCTGGTGCAATGGGCTTTAAGAAGCTTCAAATGGCCTTTAAACCGTTTAAAACAAGCGGGGAGGATGGAATAATTCCCATCCAACTGCAGATGGGTATTGACATCCTTCTTCCCTATCTGGTGAAAATCTTCAGAGCAAGTTTTGCCTGGGGATATATTCTAGAACGATGGACAATTGTCAAAGTTCTATTTATACCTAAGGCTGGTAGAAGCGACTACGCTTTACCAAAGTCCTTTCGACCTATAAGCCTATCTTCCTTTCTCCTTAAGATATTGGAAAAGGTTATAGATAGATATATAAGGGATCTCTAGCTACGAGGCCCATACATTACAACCACCATGCTTACCGCAGAGGCAAATCTACGGAAACATCCCTGATCAGTGTTATTGACAGGGTCGAAAAAGCACTGGACGATAAAGAAATAGCTCTTTGTGCCTTTCTAGATATTGAGGGCGCCTTCGACAGTAGCTCCACATCACTGCTGATTGGGGGACTGACATCTAAAAATGTTGACCCCACAACCATCAGATGGGTGAAGTCGATGTTCTCAAACAGAAAGGCAAAAATAGCGCTGTTTCAAAACTTCGATTGAGGTTGCAACTACAAGAGGCTGCCCACAAGTAGGTGTTTTGTCACCCCTTCTTTGGACTCTTGCGGTTGACCAACTATTGTACAAAATGGCAGACCTACGCATTGATACACTGGGTTATGCTGATGACCTTGTGATCATTGTGAGGGGCTTTTGCCAAAGTACTTTATCGTCAATAATACCAAGAGCCCTAAACACTATAAATAACTGGTGTAGGGATAACAGTTTATCAGTTAATGCTGATAAAACTGTTATAATACCCTTTACCAAAAAAAGACGGTTGGACAAGTTAGTCCAACCAAAACTTAATGGTAAAGAAGTACCATTTTCTACGGAAGTTAAGTACTTAGGCGTAACAATCGAAACCAAAACCTAACGTGGAACTTTCATCTTAACAATGTATGCCCTAAGGCAAAAATTGCTTTAGGTACGTGCAGTCGTTTGGTCGGGAACAACTGGGGCTTGCGTCCTAGTATGGTCCTATGGCTGTACAGCCTAGAAGCCTAGCCCGATTGACCCTTGAAACTTTTTATCACAATAAATCACTTAAGATCTGGTCTGACACTCCAGGCTTAAAATATTCTAAAACCTTAATCCGGGCTTTTGATCGTAAATTCGCTTCAGAAGCCCTGGGATTGAGTAAAAATAAATTGCGCATTCTGGCAAGAGCCCTAACTGGACACTGTTGTCTTAAAAAGCACATGTCCATCCTGGGACTAAGCAACTCAAGGATGTGTCGGTTCCGTTCCATAACGAAAGAAACGCCTCTACATATCCTAACTGATTGCGGACCCTTAATGCGCAAACGTAACACTCATCTGGGAAACTATGTACTCCGCCCAGAAGTGAAATTGCTCACGGCTAAGCAACTCCTTCTATTCATTGAAGACATAGGGCTTAGCCGTGAACTATAGCCATAGCAGCGATCACAAAAGATCTCCTAAGTCGCAGTGATACTGGTCTTTCCCTAGACCTGCGTAGCTGCTCGCACTTAATAATAAAAAAAACACCCAGTATATTTAAATCTCTTTGTTTTAACTCTATTGATAGGATAACCCTGCTGAAAGAAGTGGCTAACAATATCCCCGAAATTTATCATTTCGTTTGGCAATGTTACAGTCAAAATTCGAACTTGTTTTATCAAAACCATATTATTGAGTCTGCTGTCGGTGTTCATCAGGGTGATCCATTAGGTCCAGCTCTTTTCAGTTTGGGAATTCAACCTATTATTTCAAATTTAAAATCCAAGCTGAATGTCTGGTATCTGGACGACGGTACACTGGGAGGTAAAGCAGATGACGTCCTCAGTGATCTTACTCATATTTTTCAAAATTTTAAAAATATTGGTTCACAATCAGATTTATCCAGGAATTACGGAATCGCTTTACCTGCTCGGTGCTCCGTTGTTTTTCGATAGTATTAATGTTAAACCTGTTTTAAAATTATATAGGTATCTATTTCAAACCCCCATATTGCCCTATCTTAAATATTGTCTCCTTGTACCTAAATTTACATACTTATTACGTTCAAGTCCAGTCCGGAAATGTCGGATGTTTTAAAAGATATTGATAGTAATCTTAAAATTGCTTCGGAAAAATTCTAAATTTGAGATTAAATACACTAGCCTGGAATCAAGTCACTTTACCTATCAAATTTGGTGGCATACTTAGGTGTAAGAAACATTTCTAGCGTCGCATTGCCTGTTTTACTTACTTCCGTGCATAGTGTCAATGATTTGTGTAATACAAATTTAAATATTAAAGTAGACCTGTGCTTTGCTGCGGAGGCAAGGCAAACATGGCTAAATGTTCCACTGGAAGTTAACCAACAAAAACAGTGGGATATTCCGTTGGTAGTGAGTGTCCAGAAAAATTTATTTCAAAATTTCCACAGACAAGATCAGGTTCGCCTTCTAGCTTTTTCGACTCAGAAATCTAATCACTGGTTACACGCTCATCAAGTAATCTCAGCACATTGCTTGATGGGGAAAGCTTCCGCATCGCCGTAGGAATCCGGCTAGGAGCGGCAATTTGTCAACCTCACCTGTGCCCCTGTGGTAGCAGCGTCGAGGAGTTTGGGCTCCACGGACTTTCATGCAAGAAAAGTGCAGGTAGGTTTTCCCGTCACGGTTCTTTAAACGAAGTCATCCGAAAGGCTCTTTTATCCATAAATATCCCCTCGTTTTAGCCTTGCGGGATATTCAGACGATGGCAAGAGACGGTATGACTTTGGTCCCTCGGGAGAGTAAAGCCCTAGTGTGGGATGCTACTTGCGTTGACACTTTGGCGGCCTCTCATCTCAAGGGTACCTCTTTTACAGCCAAGGCGGCATCGGAGGCAGCCGAATTTAGTAAATGGCGCAAATATGAGTCTTTGAGAAATGACTACATATTTGTGCCATTTGCTGTAGAGACTATCGGTCCGTGAGGTCCACGTGCAGTGAAGTTCCCAAAGGAACTGTATCCACGACTGGTCGCCGCTGCTGGTGATAGAAGGGCTGGTTTTTTCCTCGCTCAAAGTCTAAGTATAGTTATTAAGCGAGGAAACCTGAGAGTGAACCCTGGGCGAGGTGCCAGCCTTCTTGGCACTATACCACGGGGAGCAGGACTTTTTGACTATTTAAATTTTTAGTTTTAGTTTTTCTATATTATAGTTTCTTTTTTTATATTGTGTATAATTATTAATTTTTTTATTATTTATTATTTAATTAGTATTAATTGTAAATATTATAATTTTGTTATGTGTAGTTTAGTTTCTATAAAGATATAAAATAAACAGAAAATACGTTATTCAAATCATTGGTAAAAGGGAGATTCAAATCAAAACGCTTCTAAACTTACGAGACAATTTGGTGGTTTATTTTACATTAATTAATTATTTAAAGGAAATATTACTAATATAAATTATAATTAACATTCAGAAATGTGAGTGTAAAGAAAATCGTCCACCCAACGCCGGGCGATATTGCACCTGTCCAACAAACTCAAAAAATGGGCCCTGGTAATCTTAAAATTCCTGCTTTACCTCTCAATTGTCCTCAGTACAGTGATAAGAGTAACGGGAAAGAACCAAATAAACCTGAACTTAAGAAAGATGACAAGAAAAAGGCATGATCGCCGGCTGATTTTAAATTGGAAAGACCTCTTGGAAAGTTAAATTTGGTAATGTGTACTTAGCCCGTGGAAAAGAATCTCATTATATCGTTGCTTTAAAAATACTGTTTAAAAGTCAAATCCTGGGTTCGGAATTACAACATCAAGTATGTTGCGAAGCGGAAATTCAATGTCGATTACGTCATCCAAATATTCTACGAATGTATGGTTATTTTCATGACGATAAGAGGATTTATTTGATTTTGGAATATGCAAAGCATGGTGCCTTGTATAAGCTTCTCAAAGAGCAAGAGAGGTTAGAAGAAAAAGGCATGATCGCTGTCTGATTTTGATTTGGGAAGACCTCTTGGAAAGTTCGCGAAGTGGAAATTCAGTGTCGATTACGCCATCCAAACATTCTACAAATGTATGGTTATTTTCATGACGAGAAGAGGATTTACTTGATTTTGGAATATGCAAAGCATGTTGCCTTGTATAAGCTTCTTCTCAAAGAGCACGAGATTTGATGAGAAAACCGCAGCATCTATGTCAGAAAGAACAAAAGCTTTAATATATTGTCACTCGAAAAAAGTTACCCATTGTGACATTAAAAAAGGGTAAATTTGGCAATGTCAAAAAAAAAATCTCATTATGTCGATGCTTTAAAAGTATAAGAATTTTCTACCTGTCTTACGTAAGGATTGGATATAAGCTGTCGATTTCGTTGACTTAGGCCTTGTTAAGCGCCCACTCAACACGACTTCGAAGTTAGCTCTATAAATACCGACATTGTATCAGCTCAAAAGTAAAGTCTGAGCAAAATCAAAGTATGGTCTATAGATCTCAGCCAGCTCCTATTCCTTCGTACTTCCTTGTGGTTTGGGATCAACATTAAATAATAAATAGCACTTAATAACATTGATGTAAGCTGACAATCAATAATACGAAATACAGTATTGATAATATGTATAGAACTATAAAATTCAACCAGTGCATGATATGATAAGTATCATTCAGTGCAGACAATTAACTATTCTTTTTAAATGCTGAATTTGACATATTATTTTATGTTAACAATATTAAAATGTTTAACAATTTCTTTTTACTTATATAGTTTAGAACTCTGTCAATATTATGTTGGTTACGGTAAAAACGTAAGAAAAAAATTCTTTTTCTTAACTACTTAAAAATAATAACTGCAGTCAAAATACATTAGTGAAAGTTGATAACCTTAAACATTCATTTGATAAACTTCAAATAAAAAGGTTCACACAAAAATGTATAAGAAAAAATTACTACAGTACTATAACTGTAATGAGCATGACCAATACCTATAAACGAAAAAAGTCAAAGTAGCAGTCTAGATACATTGTGGTACTGGACAAAGGCCTCCTATTTTTAAAATGGTTTATAGAGAGAGCATACAAGAAAATTGTGCATAATAATTACTAACATGGAGTATAGAATATTACTACAAATATATTGACTTTGCCAACCTTTAACATTAGTTAGTTTAAGTTGAAATAAGTGCCCCCTGTGACCATGGTTGCTGTAAAACCATAAACATCAGGAATTAGAATTGTTACAATTAAAAAATCTTATTACTAATAAACAGTACAATATCTAATTAAGCCGTTTCACATGTTTTATACAAAATAATTTATGTGCATTAAAGTTAACAGATTACATTCTAAAACTAATCTATTTAACAGTAATGAGTAGTTATTGGCAAACCCTTAATGTGCTTTTATGTATCTCTAATACAAGCCCTCAATGTTACAGCCTTTTGTGCTATGATATATCTCCAATTCAAGTCTTTGATATTGTGGTTAGGCCACAATTATTCTGCCAATGACTGGTCTTTGGTCTATCACATCTTGTCTTAAGGCTTCTTGCAAGAAAGCAGTTGTGCATTGACCCTAAATTTTTTCTATTTTTGTCAATCATTTGCCTCTTAGTTAGTTAGCAGTCTAAGATTTTTAAAACATAAATTACTGTTTTGGGTCAATCTTATAACAAGTAAATAATTTAAATATCAATTCATACAAAATAAACTAAGTGAACCAGAATAATGTACACACATTTGCTATAATATTATGAAGTAAAATTAAACATCCAGGTAATGGAAATACATAGACAAATACATATGTTTAAATTGTCACTAACTTTTTATTAACAAAAATCAAAGATTATCTCTCTAAATATAAACCATAGGTTTCAGCCAAGTCTGTCCTATATGCTATCGATTAAAAATTCAGCATAAAGAACAAAATGTTACTATTAAAGTGTAGATGGCTTACACCTTTAGATGTATCAAGTTATTAATATTTCAAGTTCATAGTTATTTTTGTTCCATAGTACAAAATAGTGGCGTAGCGCCTTCAAGGGCATTTTCTAAAAGCCAAGGATGCTGCAAAACTTGTGTCAATGGTAACCTTTGCTCTGGGTTTATAACTAGAAGCTTACAAATTAAATCCTTTGCCTTTTCAGATATAAAAGCTGGATGTTTAATGATCACATATCTATTTTTTCTATATGCTTGATGATGTTCTTTTGCTGCAAATGGCGGTAAACCTACCAGTAGCTCATAACACAGTACTCCAAGACTCCAAATATCAACTGCACAATTGTGAGGTTCCCATCTATCATCTCCAGTGACAAGTAATCTAAAGTACCACATAGTCATGCGCCTTGAAGATGGTGAGTGCACTGACCAGCCAAAGTCAGCAATTTTAAAGTTATAATATATCCGATTAGCAAGTTTTCTAGTTTGATGTATATATATATATATATATATATATATATATATATATATATATATATATATATATATATATATAAATATATATATATATATATATATATATCTTTTGTTCTTTCTGACATAGATGGCTGCGGTTTCCTCATCAAATCTCTCGTGCTCTTTGAGAAGAAACTTATACAAGGCACCATGCTTTGCGTATTCCAAAATCAAATAAATCCTCTTCTCGTCATGAAAATAACCATACATTCGTAGAATGTTTGGATGGCGTAATCGACACTGAATTTCCACTTCGTGACGTACTTGATGTTATATTTCCGAACCCAGGATTTGACTTTTAAACAGTATTTTTAAAGCAAGGATATAATGAGACTCTTTTTCACGGGCTAAGTACACATTACCAAATTTAACTTTCCAAGAGGTCTTCCTAAATCAAAATCAGAAAGCGATCATGCCTTTTTCTTGTCATCTTTCTTAAGTTCAGGTTTATTTGGTTCTTTCTCGATACTCTTAACACTGTACTGAGGCCAATTGAAAGGTAAAGCAGGAATTTTAAAATTACCAGGGCCCATTTTTTGTGTTTGTTGGACACGTGCAACATCGCCCGGCGTTGGGAGGACGATTTTCTTTACACACACTTCTGAATGTTCATTACAATTAATAGTAGTATAATTTCCTTTATTTAGTAACTTTATTCGTGTAAATTAATACCACAAAATTGTCTCGTAAGTTAGGAAGAGTTTTGATTTGAATCAAGGCTTGGGTAAAAAAAACGATATATCAAAATATCGATATTTATTTAGAAAATAATCGATATATATATATCGGTGATTTTTTTCGATATTTATATTCGGATATCAAAAACGATATTAATTCGCCTCGAATTTTACACACATATATAAAAAATATCTATAGTCTATGAGCCGTTTGTTTGTGGTCTGCGCAGTAGAGCCAACTATGGCAATAACAGGACCATGGAGGTTAAAGACCAGGAGAACGATGACTACGTACTAACTAAAACATAGCCCCCCTGTCCTTGAAAATTGTAGAATTTATAGCGGCGCTGACGTCGGTAAGTAGTTAATGCGACATTAGCTGTTTATGAGTACAAGTAGATGAAGTTAGTTGAATAATGTAATTTTCTTCGCTGCGTTGGTGAGAAAATTTTTTGATTTTGACAAAAAGAAACGTTAAAAATGGAGAACAGTTTTATTGTGCGTGGATGTGTAAGTGGTTGTATAAAATACTGTTTTACGTGTTTTATGATAAGTATTTCATATTATATTTTGTTGTGAACAATTAAGACGTAGTATTCCAACCATTTTTATTTAAAACATGGTGCGGTGTAGTGTATTAGGGTGTAAAAGTGATAGTGAAAGGAAAATGGCGGGGTTGTCTTTTCATTCGTAAGTATACCACTCTATCGGTTACTAGGCAGTCTGTAACATTTAATAAAATACATACATTGTGTGTAATGTACTCTAGACGTAAATTAAAAAATTCGTTAAAAAAGTACAAAAATAACAATTGCAAATTTTAACCTAAAATCTTCGGTGTGGCCAACTTTTCTATAAATTATTACCCACTATTATAGGAAATAATAATATCTGCATACCGAAGGTGTATTATCTTAAGTCCATTTTTTTCGACATTCACTTTGTAATGTCATTGAAACAAAAAATAACGATCTACTTGGTGGTATAGTATTTTTAAGTCCAACTAAAAAACTACATGCTTTCGAACTCGTTAACATGTTTTAAGTCCAGGTTAATTCAAAGGTATACAATCTGATCTGAATTTAAGCTTTATAGGCTGTCAACTTCGTGCAGTCCGCGCCCGCGGGGCTACAGGGGTTGGCAAGGACGAGGTAAAACGGCCTCAAAGGGGAAGCGAGCGGTATGCGGGAGGGCGAGCGAGCACGCCGCGTGCTCAAGAGCGCCATGCGCCAGTCGCCGGTAGTCGCTTGCAATGGTTACTTGTATACTAGACGCACACGAGATTACGATTCGAAGATGAGCAAATCGATTGGACGACAATCAAAAGAAATTGTGAATAACGTATACATCATGTATTTTAAAGAACGTAAAAATGATAAATCATCGCAAGAATACCAGAACGATATTAATTTGGCAAAAACCGTGTCTGTAAATAGATATGGATTGCGACTATAATTAGTTTTCGTTGTACATATGAGTGCAAATAAAAAACAGTATTAAATTACTTTCTATTTAGAAAAAATATTATTACTATTATTCGGTGTTTAATCTTTTATTTTTCAAATTTTCGTTCTACTTTCGGCGTGCATTACATTTTATACTTGTACTAGATTTTGCAAAGCTTCCTCATGTATCACTCCGTCTATTGGAGAAAATCCGTTCAGTTGTTTTTGAGTTTATCATACAGACGCGGCGGGGGACTTTTTTTATAATATAAAGTGATTTAATATTATATCGAATTCATCACTACATCACACAATACTTCGTAATAAATTTAAATAAATCCATACTAATCTCAAGATAACTCGATCCCAAATCCCCACGTGTGTAGCCGTGGGCGTGGCCTCGTGCACGAGCCGCGTGCTTCCTCGTCCCTCTTCACCCTGTACCCCGTGGGCGCGGACTGCACGACGTTGACGGCCTATAGTTCCGCTCAATTATCAAAAACGAAAGCATCCTAAGTCCAAATAAGATGAGAAGTTTGTTTTTGAACGTAAGTTGCACTTTATTATTTGTATTTATTTATTGTAGTATGTAAATTGTGCCTTTGGCTGCGCTTGAAGAGGGTGTTCCAAGCACATCTCAAGATGTACCAAATTCTATATAGCAGAATAATTTACAACAAATTCATACTTAATAATCTACCAAAAAAATAAAGGATCGGAATAGAAGTACAATAGAGCAGACAGGAAAAAAGCGAATAAGAAATGATCTTAAGCTTACATGAACAAAAGTGCTGCATGTAGCACGAATTTCCACACGAAATGTAGTACTAAAATATCCCAGCAGAATAAGAAAGAGATATTTACTTTTATTGGGATCCAGAAAAAGACGAGAAGAGGTCACCTAATTGTACATAAATTTATATTTTGTGTGCAGTAAAGAGATTCATTCATACGTTGCGAAATGGTAAGTAAAATAGATAAGTTATTCTGACTGATCGAATGAACATATTTTTGCTACTATGCGAATTCTGTGCTCAACGCATGCAACGTGCAAGGTCACTCGTCGCGAATGGTGATTTAATAAATCGCTCGAAAGAAATAGGTAGGTAGTGTAAACAACAAATGAATTGAAATACGATTCCTAAATGAAATGTGATTGTATTCTAATTAGTTAAAAATCTTGTAAACAAAGTTTTAATTTCAGTGCTTTGTGATAACTTAAAATATTTTAATAACAAAAGACATGTAAGTTGCCTACTTCAATTTACCTAAGTAAATTTCATACGTTACCTACGTAAATTTCAACTAAGTTTTGTAATAAAGTACTTAGGTATTACTTCTGTATTTAAATTATTACTTAATTCTTTTTCTATAATTATTTATTTGACAAAAAAATTAAATTAATATACCTTTCATTATCCTTAGGTAACTTAAAAAATTATACTTAATTGAAAAAAATCAATAAACCTCTACTAATTGATAAGAGAAATATAACGAGAATAACAAATTATACTATATCTATCTCATCAACATCATCAGACGATGATGTTGATGAGATCAGATGATGATGTTGTGACCAAGATTAAGAAATGAATGCTTTGGTGGTTTGGTCATGTAGGAAGAATGAATGAGGAAAGAGTGACAAAGCAAATTTATATAGCAGATGTGAACTTCAGAGTCGGTAAGGGACGCCCTAGACAAAAGTATCGACTAAATTGCTAATTATAAATTAATTAATTGAGCTACATTAGAAGTACTCTTGACCAACGAGCGTGTACGCGTAGATATTTGGATGTAAAGGAGGCGAGAGAAATATGTCAGGATCGTGCCAAATGGAAGTCCGTAGTCACTGCCTACCCCTCTGGGTGACAGGCTTGAGCGTTTATGTTATATGTGTATATCTATCTTCTATACTAAAATAAAACTCTAACACGACGTCTGTCTGAACACGCATCACGTAAAAACCTTTGAACCGATTTGGATGGGACTTGATGTTATAAGGACGGAAATTTGTTGATATAAGGAGTAACTTAGGCTACTTTTATTTTAGGGTTCCACGCAAAAAAAATCCACGCGGGTGAAGTCGCGGGGTTCTGAATAAAATTCATGTAAGATCTTCTCCGCCTACAATGGAGAAGATAACCATTTTTTGTTTTATATGCCAAAAAATTCTACAAAAAATTACGAGAATAACTGTATTTTTAATTTTTTTCTATCTTCAAAACTGACCGAGATATAAAGGCGCAAAGTTAACATTTTCGGTCTAAGCCGCGGGCCGAGCGCGAAATCGTTGATGACGTCACGATCTTCATCTTCGTGCGAGCGACCCGACGCGCACTTAGAAAATAAAAACATTTATTCAAATGTACTGTCACGCGCGGATCTACTTGCTACCTATTTTTAACAAGAACATTATACAACATGTATAACACAGTATACACATTGTAGAACATGACACCATCTATTAAATATTGTGCTGTGCCTCAATGTAAAAATACGGCCACAAAAACACCTGAAAAGTTGTTTTTTAATGTGCCTAGAAACCCTACCATCAGAAAAAAATGGACAAATGCTATGAGAAGAGCACATCCTTTAGGACCAAACGTAGCATATTGTTGTGAGAATAATTTGGATGTAAGTATTCAAACAATAATAACCTTCACATGATAGCTCTTGGTTATTGCTAGTAAATGCTTTCTATTAGGCATGCGTTAAGTTATACAACACTGTAGTATATAAATCAATGTAGGCATGTACCTACTCGAGTTGCAGTGTTTAAGTACCTAACTAACGATTCATTGAATCGTTGAAACTTTCCACGCTTAATGATCATTATAATTTCAAGAAGAAACAATACCTAATACCTACATATTTAACTAAAACTACTTCAGTGTAAATAAACATCCAAACTTGGGTAAAGTACTTACGATAAGTCAATGACCTGTCGTGAGTTTGTAAGTTTAGATACCTATCTATGTTTGCAACAAATATTAAAAGGTTTATGATGCATATAAGGTTAAAATATGAACAAACGTTTTTATATTTTTACGATATTTCGAGCAAAAACTAAACACATACTTTGCTGGCCGCAAATAATGGAAGAATATTGATTATGAAGTGGAGCACTTAAATTTTTTTCGTGTTGTCCTATTTTTATGTATTACATAGTTGGTACATATTTTAAATATTGATGGAATACAAATTACGAGGTTCCTTATTTTTTTATAGATTTTAAATAATTGTTTGTATTTCGTTCTAGTTCGAAAACGATATGGAAAACTACGTGAAGTACAAAACTAGTTGGTGGTCCCCTCAAACATGTAGAATTCAAATTAGTAGTAATTTTAGACTAAAAGTGAAGTATCTACTACTACTATGGTAAATAAAGGGTAATTTGTGAATTTTATTACAATTTCTAGCAACTAAAAATAATTTTGTTCGATAGTTTATACATTCAATAAGAATCCCTGTAAGTTTTATCCATAAATATTGTCTCAAAGTGAAAATATAGGAAAATTTGCAAGATAGCAAAAAATTTGCTTTTCCCGCCATTTTATGTCGCGAGCCAACCGTTGAATCGACTAAATTTGCCTTCAGAACATGCAGGTTAAAAAAGATGTTTTGCCTCACAGGTTTGCTTGTCAAAATCGGTATACAGAAAAACCACAAAGATGTTTACTATCAAAACTAAATGCCAAATCTAGGTCAGAAACAGTTGCACATGCGATTGCCACTACTTCACCAGAAATTGAGCATAGATATGTTGTCGATCCTGTTACTACTCTAGATGATAATATCGACATTGATCCCTTGCCTAAAGAATATATAACTACGCTTTTAATCATAATAATAATGCGACCCTTTTTCTATTAATATTGAAAACACCTGATTTTTTGATAAAATCATATTTTTATTTTTTATACACCGAAGGTATATTTGTAGTACTTTATAAACAACAGGAAATTTTTTTAAACATAAAAACCGGAAAAAGGTTAGGGTGCACTTAAGAAGAATAATAAAACAAAACTAGTTAGAGCTAGATAGTAATTAGGTAGGTAAGGAATGTTTACGTATTTTTGTTATACCTATTCTTATCATTAGCAAATGAAACCCAGAAGTATCAATGTAATAATGGGTACCTAGGTTATAAAAATATTATCTTATTCTTATGCGTATTTCAGCCGCGACAAAATCTTTGTTTCTTAGAAAATATTCCGCAACTATCATGTGACGGATTATTGGAAGGTTGTCAGATTGACCCTTTTGAAACCCTTCTTTCATCATTAAATACTTAAAAACACCAGAGCGCACGAGGGCAAACAATTCACCCGCGAAATATTACTATAATTTATGTTGTTATTTTATTGTTTGTATAATTTATATTGTACAAACGTATGATCGGCGCGCTAGAACGGTATGGCGGCGCGGCCGTATGGAATCGATGACGTCACGCGCTACTCGCGGGCACGGGCGAGATTTTAAAAATGTACGTCAACTTTCCACGCTTATAACTTCGGTAATAAAACACCGATCGATGTGAAAAAAAAAACTAGAATTATGTGTTTGGTCTAGACTTTTTATCTACGTACTTAAAAGTCTAATATCGTAACCTTGTTATTTTCTCCATTCCGTCTAGCTGCAAACCACTGTCTTATTGATTTCTGTCACCAAATAACAGTACTGGCCCTACTGTGTTCCGGTCTGGAGGAGATAGAGAGCCGGTATATTTACAGGCTGTGAGGAATTCCATCTTAGTCCTCAGAGGTGACAACGAATTTGTAGCCTGTTGTGCTTGATGTTTGTTGCAGATGCCCATGGGCTGCAGTAGCTGTTTTTTTTTGTCTGTCGTTTAAAATATAATCTGTTACATAAAAACTACGAGCACTTAACCCTAAAAAATTAATGTTTGTTTGTTCGTATTTTACGCGCCGTTTGCCACATTATTTAACTGACTGCGCTAAAACTTTGTAAATTTTTTGCTTGTACTTGCGCGAAGGTTATAGGTATAGTACAATTAACTTACGCTAGGTGGCGCGCGTATCGTACCCACAAATTATTTGAAAGTCGTCGTACGCAATAATTATAGTAGGTTCGAAGTTTTGCGATACACATATATTATTTTTAAATCACATTAATTTTTTTGAACTATTTTATCCTACAATTAAATACTAAACTCTGAAAAAATTACAAGTGTTTACAAAAAACTATTTACGTAAACAGCGTTAAAAATACATCAATCGCCTACAACGCGCTAGCCCCGACTGCGTATTACACCCAAATTCACTAGATTTATTTACTAGCATATCCACTGCACCAGATTTGGCTGTGCATGGTTGTTTTTGTTAAATAAATGCTAAATATAAAATAACGCTTCACTATTAACAGTATATTAGCCATTTGTATAAGAAATATGTTGAGATGCATCTACAAATTATTAAAATGCAACGCATGCAATTCTTGATTGCGTTGTGACGTTTCGCATTAATCATCCCGCAATAACTTTGCACAAGCGTACTCACACGATTTAAAATAACCTTTTACGTAAATCCGAAGAATTATGAAGTTATCTATATTTTATTACAACGTGTATAGTTTTTTATCACTAATTTAAATTCGAATCTTTCAAGCAAAGCAAAATATTAAAAAATAAACCAGTATCAACTTTTTTACTTGACCTGCTTTCAATGATATGTCGCTATGTACCTTAACGTAGTGTTTGTATGATTAAAATACATTGTTATACGAATAATCGGTAAAAATGTTCAAATAATTGAATCTTTATTTTTTAGTGTATTATTTGTTTAATTAAATTTGTATAAATCCTTAAGTATCATGAATAAAACAAGTTTATTTTTAAAATTCAATATGTGTTGGCAAAAACAACTCATATTTAAGGCCGCGTTGATAAAACCACTACGTAATTTTAATCTCCCGCCATTTCGGGAGCTTACGGTGCGTAAGTTTGTGATTTTGTGTTTGTCTTCTTATTTTGTGACTCGGCTTTAACTATGAACTAATATAGAAGAAACAGTCCAAACTGTTTCTTCTATATTCGTTGGAGCATGTGCATGTGATGATTGGGCAAAAGTAGTAAAAAACAAAAAATGATTATGGATGACTTTGCAAGAGACATTAATTTTGACTGCATTATTGAAAATCAAATAGTAGTTGGTGGTTTTTATTCAACGCTGCGGCGTTCAATTTAAGAAACAACTTGATTCAATATAAGTACTGAAAACATTGACTTATATATTACTAGCGTAAGGACCGGGCCGACCGAACAATTAAAACCGTCCAGTGCGCTGGCCCTAAAATTATAGTTTAGGGCCAATGCGAATCAGTCGACAGTGTAGCGCGTGCAAGACAAATTTGTCTGTCACAAATATGTCTAGTTGCGTGGTAAAAGAATGCAAAAATTACGATACAAAGATGTAAAAAAAACATAGGATATCGTATCATCGGTAAATAACCTTAATATTAATTGTTCGCGCCACTTGCACTATCGCTTAACGCTCAAGGGATTCGTTAATTATTATCGTTTCTTTTTTAATATCGCTATATTTCGTGATTATCTGTGAAGTTGATAAGTGTGAAGACAGCCGGCAGCCATCGAGACACGAGGCAGATCAGCGGAAGTCCAGGTGGGTGCACATGCATTCCTTCACGTCCTTCCTATATCCCGAATTTAGGGGATTTGCAGTATCACGAATAAATTAATTCCATTCACCGCTCGCACCGCGCTCATATACAGTCCACTATTCTATTAAAATTAATAGCCGCACCGCATAACATTATTTAATACATTTGAACCAGCAGTTTAGTGGTTGAAGGCCAAACGCCAAATCCACCATATATTTTTTGGTCACTTCGGCCGGGATTAAATTAACCTTTAGGCCCGGAGAAGTAAATTCATTTTTTTATATATTACAAAAAATTATATACGTATATATATTATTAAATCATAATAAATTGAGTTCTAATTATACTAACTACAATTATATTTGTCCCGCATCGCTTATTACACGTATTATAATACCTTTGTAACGCATACCACACCGCTTCATTATTCCATTAATGATATTTTTCTTGTTGATTAACCGCCGTCTTTCTAGTAACGCGAGATTGCTTCGTTCCCCAGTTAACTAATTCTACCGTCACTTATCGCAATAATTTTAGTCCGCATTTGTTTGTTGAAAATGACGACGAGAAGCAAAGAATCTAAACTGGTTTCGGATGAAGAAGTTAGTTTAAAAATTATTATCGCTAAACGTAATTATATTTACGAACGATTACAAAAAATTTACGAGACCTCAAAGGGCGCACTTAATTCCTTGGACGAGCAGAATTTATTTCTTAGCATCGCTTCGAATATAGAACAATTGCGTAGTGAGTTTCAAAAAGTTCTATATAACTATAATACTAAAAATTTAAAATTAAACCCTAATGCAGACGTTGATTACGAGGCTTGGAACTCATTTGAAGATTTATATAGTCGTATTAAGTGCCAAATTACGAAAATATCCACATCGCCTTCCACTGTTACGTTTGAAAATAGATTTCCTACTAAATTAAAAACTTCACTTCCGCCAATTGAATTAATGTCATTTAACGGAGACATACGCCAGTGGTCCATGTTTTATCAACAATTTAAGACATTAATTCACGACAATTTACAATTAACTGATGCCGAACGTGTTTATTATTTGGTTAACAAATTGAGTGACAGGGCGTTATCAGTTTGTGCCGGGTTAGCCCCTACCGCAGAAAATTATTCCATTATTTGGAACGCGCTTATAAGAAGATATAAAGACGAACGCACACTCGCATCTACGTATATTAACCAACTATTGAATTTAACACAGGTGAACGTAAACACAACAGGAGGTTATCATAAATTTATGGACAAATTTGATGCTTCAATTAATGCTCTAAAGCAATTAAAAATTGAGGACTTAGCTGATTTTTTGTTTTTAAATATTGCACTTAGAAAATTAGATCATGACACTGTTAAGTCATTTGAAATGTCTTGTCGCACAATTAGCATACCAAACTACGCCTCTTTAGTACAATTTTTATACGAACAGAATAGGGCTATATGCCATACATTTAATAATTCGCATACTTTGTCCACATCCAATAATAGTCATACGTGGTAGAGCCATGCTGCAATTATATTAGTAGTATAGTTGTAGCACGAATGGGTCGGCTCGACCGGGGAAGGACCACGCTCTCACAGAATACCAGCGTGAAATAGTAGCTTAATGCTGCTGTATTTCGTATGGTGAGTGTAGAGAACCGGAGACCCTTTTTACTGGAAATGAGGCATTCCATCTCAGTCCTCACGGGTGACAACGCATCTGCATTTTGATTTGTAATGGAAGATAGATGTAGATGTCTATGGGCCGCAGCAACCACTTACCATCAGGTGGACTGTGTGCTCGTTTGTCAGCCTATTCTATAAAAAAAAAAAGAAACAAATCACTTTTATATAAATTTAGTAAAACATTTATTAATACAGATCCTTCGCATTCATGTATCTTTTGCAAATCACATGATCATGAACACTTGTATGTTTGTCCACGCTTTTTAAAATTAAATACACAACAACGTTACGATATTATTAAACAAAACAATTGTTGCATTAATTGTTTAAGTAATAAACACTCGACTTCTTTTTGTAAATCGAAGCGTAAGTGTATATACTGCGCGCGGCGCCACCATTCTTTAATTCATTCTGACCCGAATCAGAATGGCTCTCAGACTACTTTTCGTAGTAGCAATACGTTACACTCAGAGGTTGTGCAGACGCGTAACGCTAATGCATGCAGCGCGCATTCGATTAATTACCGCGCAGTTAACGATAATAAGGTAAATTCTTCTGTCGCTCACAATTCGAATACGGAGGAAAATGAAAAAAACACTTACCTCTTCATGTAATATTTCTCGCGATTATAGTACTCTCCGGCGCTATACTACTTTATTGGGGACTGCAAAAATAAAGGTCGTAGATAAGTACGACAATGAACATTTTATTCGGTGTTTAGTTGACCCCGGATCCCAAAGCGACTATATTACGAAGGATTGTTGTAAACGCTTATTTCTTTCCGTTTCGAATAAAAATCGTTTTACCGAAGTACACGGGATCGGTGGTGTGTCCCAAAAGATTTTAGGAGTCACTTCACTGCAGTTCACGTCTCGTTTTAATGATAACAAATTTTATCATATTGAACCATTAGTTGTTCCAATCATCACGGGTCAGTTGCCAGATTCGATAGTAGATGTTTCAAAAATTCGCTATTTAGATAAAATACGCTTAGCAGATGATCAGTTTTATCAACCTGGGTCTATAGATATTTTATTGGGGGTTAATACCTACATAAAACTTTTGTCGCCTGAAAACTTAATTCATTCGCAATGGCCTAGTGCCATAGAAACATCACTCGGATATATTATTATGGATGATGCTGTAGTCGCTATATCACATCATTCCCCGCGTTCATTTGTTTCCTGTTCTTACGATACAAATTTAAATCAAAATTGTTTTAATGATATAATGGAAAAGTTTTGGAAAATTGAAGAACTTCCGCAAAAAAAATTGGTTGCCTGTAAAGTCGGTATACGGGCGAAAGTTTTACGTGACAACGACTTTGAGTGGTAAAATAATTTTAATGTGAATATTCATTCGTATAGTAGGAAGAAGGATGAAATAACACTTTTTATGTCTGTCTCTCTCGCTCTTAGGCGGGCTAACCATGCCCGAGTGGAAGGGACGCGTGCCTCTCACTCGCTCTCATTGTGAGCGCATAACGTGAGCGGAGCGTAACGCAGTTTCTTGAAGTGTCACCCGGCAAACCAATTTATAAGACGTTGTCACGTCAAAAATATATTTGAGCCGTGATGAGCAGGAATGTGAAGACATTTATACTTCTACTACTTACCGCCAAAACGACGGACGGTATGTGGTCGCCCTGCCATTTAAGAAAAGGCCCGACATATTGGGTGACTCTTTAATGAACGCAAAAAAAACGCTTCTTACTTTTAGAAAAACGCTTTAACAAATATCCCGATCTTCGCGATCAATACAATGTTGTTATACGGGAATACATTAATAAGGGTATTTTATCCGCTGTTTCTGATAATGATTGTATACAGCCTTCTTTTTATTTGCCGCATCACCCTGTCGTACGGAATGATAAAAGTACAACGAAGTTGCGCATCGTTGTAGAAGTCGGATAACGATATTTCTTTGAATGACTTTTGCACACCGGGCAAAATTTACAAACAGACATTTTTAATATTTTATTAAACGTTAGAGTTTATCGCATCGCTTTCTTTGCAGATGTTAGGCAAATGTACTTGTGTATCGAAGTCCAAAAATCCCATCGCGCTTTTCAACGCATTTTATATCGGTTTTCTACAGAAGAAACTATACGTACATATGAATTTAATCGCTTCACATTCGGATTACGCTCTTCCCCTTTCCTCGCACTTCGCACTTTACGCCAGTTAGCCGCTGACGAAAGGGAGTCCTATCCCCTTGCTGCTTCTGTAGTGGAAAGGGATATTTAAATGGATGACCTCGTTTCCTCCGCGCCTTGCGTCAACAACGCAGTCATCACCGCCACTCAACTTATCCAAATGTTTCCCCGAGGTGGATTCGATTTGGTTAAGTGGACAAGTAACTGCAAGGAGCTTTTACAACATATACCAGCATCACATCGTCAACAAGACTCGGTATCATTTGATGATAATGACATTTTGAAAATTTTAGGCCTTCGTTGGTATCCCGCTACCGATAAGTTTTCCTTTCTTGTTTCGCCGCCACCGGTCACTTGTACCAAACGCGCTATCCTCTCCGCAACCGCTCGCTTGTACGATGTTTTAGGACTTGTCGGTCCAGTAATACTTTACGCCAAATTATTATTTAAAGCCTTGTGGGTTCTTAAACTTAACTGGGATGAGACTCCACCCACTAATATTGTCAATACATGGCAGCGATATATATCAGAGTTACCTTTAATCTCACATTTACAGATTCCACGTCATATCGGCGTACCTAAATGAAAAATCCCATGTGTCGCTACTAGCCTTCGCCGGGAATAAGTATTACGATCCGTTGTTTACGTTTTAAGGTTTTTAAACAAATTACCGCGCAAAAATAAAATTATAACCGCATCCGACATAGAGATTTCTGAAATCACGGTTATTAAAATTGTGCAAGGCATCGCTTTCGCCGAAGATATAAAAAATATTAAAAAAGGACAACTATGTTCATCAACATTACGAAGGTTATCGCCATTTATCACGGACGATGTACTTCGAGTAGGTGGTCGGTTAGATTATTCGTCTTTATCGGATTCCCAAAAGCACCCAATATTGCTACCAAAAAAGGGGCATATTGTTGATCTTATAATTGATTATTATCACTATAAACATTTCCACGCTGGCCCTCAGTATTTACTTGCTGCATTACGGGAGAAACATTGGATATTATCAGCTCGCCGTGTAGTGAGATACCACATTCATAGGTGTAACATTTGTTTTCGATATAAACCCAAACCTATTTACCCCATGATGTCTGCCTTGCCTGCTTGCCGCCTAGAGCAGTGTAATGCATTTACACACACAGGTGTGGATTTTTCGGGCCCACTTTATATCACATTGAACCGTAAACGTGGTATACGAAGCCAGAAGGCTTATTTATGTTTATTTATATGCCTCGTTACTAAGGCAGTGCATTTAGAATTAGCGTCTGATCTAAGTTCGGCAAGTTTTTTTGACGCTTTTAAGAGATTTATCTCTCGTAGAGGTCCGTGTCGATTTATATACAGCGATAACGGTACTAATTTTGTCGCCTCGCGTTCATATTTACATGAATTACATGGATTTTTAAAATCAGAAGAATATTATAAGACATTCAGTCAGGTGCTCACTGATAATCGCATTGTTTGGAAACTCAACCCTCCAAGCGCTCCACATTTCGGGGGTTTGTGGGAGTCTAATATTAAGGTTGTAAAAACCCATTTGTTTCGCGTAATAGGTAAGCAAATCCTCACGTATGAAGAAATGCTTACTACTCTTTGTCAGATCGAGTGTATCTTAAATTCTCGCCCGCTTTATGTATTAAGCAGTGATCCATCGGAACCTACCGCACTTACACCCGCACATTTTCTAAATTTAAAACCACTTGAATGCTTACCAGCTGCAGATTTAAGCAAGGAACGTATTAATCTGTTATCACGCTTTTCTTTAATAGATTCTTTAGTTCAGTCCTTTTGTAAACGCTTCAGATTCGAATACTTACATACATTACAGAGTAGAGTGAAGTGGAATAAGAACTCTACTGCCATTTCTGTAGGGACGATTGTTCTAATAGACGTGGATAATACTCCACCGCTTCAGTGGCCTCTAGGCGTTGTCACCGAAAAAACCACAGTGATTAATATAGTTAATTTTGCATTATCGTTTATATATTTAGTTTAATTCTTAGGTCATAACGTCGCTTCATTTCGCTACTATATAAGTCTGTATTTTTATACTTTACTTGCTAGTTGAGGATACCTCAAGGCCGGGGGGGTGTTCGCGCCACTTGCACTATCGCTTAACGCTCAAGGGATTCGTTAATTATTATCCAATAAGATTACTGCAAAGCCCATTTCCGGTTTCCTATCTACCGCCCTCTATGCCCAGCATGTGCATTCTTGTTATGGGCACACACAAGTTGAGAAGACACGCAATCAACCGCACCGCTTATATCTCGCATCATCGCTCCCGCCCTTGTGTAATTTGGATATTGAATTATACAAGCATATAGTAAAAAGTATAGACATTTGCAATAACGCTATATTTCGTGATTATCTGTGAAGTTGATAAGTGTGAAGACGGCCGGCAGCCATCGAGACACGAGGCAGATCAGCGGAAGTCCAGGTGGGTGCACATGCATTCCTTCACTTCCTTCCTGTATCCCGAATTTAGGGGATTTGCAGTATCACGAATAAATTAATTCCATTCACCGCTCGCACCGCGCTCATATACAGTCCACTATTCTATTAAAATTAATAGCCGCACCGCATAAAATTATTTAATACATTTGAACCAGCAGTTTGGTGGTTAAAAACCAATACGCCAAACCCACCTTTAATTTTGTTACAAGTAAATTATTATATAAACGCATTTTTAAAGTTTTATTTTACAGTTAGTTTGGTTACGTTACCAAGATTAGGCCAGTCTTGGATTCAGACCCTCAAAAATATTGTAATGGAAAATAAAATTATACAATTTAAAAAAAATTATATCACGTTTGACGTTTCATGTTTCTTTTTCCTATGTGCCGGGATTTTGTCGTCATGTATCTTGTTTATCTATACGTTTCGTTTTTTGGCGGTTTTATTTTTATTTCTGTTTAATTTTTATCTAAAGAACTAAGTGTAAGTTAAATTTTGAATATTGGTACCTAATATATTTTATATTCAATAAGGGTAAAACGAAAAGAGTACAAAAGAATATAACATACATATCTGCTTAATTGAATCTGAAAATCTGATTCATTAAATATTTTGGAAATTCTGTTTTCAAACCGATTGCTTCTGCAGCATAGAGTTTTTATCGTGTTAAGGAGTTTACAAGTTGGTTTTAGTGAGAAAAAAGTGTTTTGTGACCTTAAGATTAGTGAATCTTGTTCAGTTCAGTTCTTAGAATAATTACAATTTTTATCTAAATGTGTTTAAAAGTTATAAAGATTATTGTATAACCTAAAAATTCGTTATCGTCCTTTCTCACTCGAGGCCACGCCGATCATTAGTCTGTAGGTTTCTCTGTCTACGCTGTGAACTATGGAGTGTAGAAGTAAGGAGTACAGATTGTGTATTAAAAAGTGTCCATAAAAACCTTTAAATAAGGTGGCGCCACTATATAGCTACGGGGTAAATTATAAAGAACGCGCCGAAAAACATTAGTGGGATAGACGACTTTTTCGAGGTTATATTTACTAAATAAAATTATTTTAGATTTTAGAGCTACTGAGCAGTTTAGCACCACACTTAAACCGTCGACAACTGCTAAGTTCATTTCATCCCAGTAGCTACTCTAGTACTACTACTAGCTTCAGTACCATAGACCACATGCATACCCTGTGGCAGATTGTACAGAACCGAAGAGTACAATCTGCCACTTTGCCTGGCGTATGTGGACTATGAGAAAGCCTTTGATTCCGTCGAAATTTGGGCGGTGCTACAGTCCCTTCAGCGGTGCCAAGTTGACTGTCGGTATATCGAAGTGCTGAAATGTTTGTACAGTAGGGCTACGATGGCTATCCGAGTACAGAACCAGAGCTCGAAACCTATCCAACTGCAGAGAGGTGTAAGACAGGGTGACGTTATATCCCCGAAACTCTTCACCGCTGCATTGGAAGACGTTTTCAAGCTACTGGACTGGAAAGGATACGGTATTGACATCAATGGCGAGTACATCACTCACCTTCGATTTGCCGACGATATAGTCCTTATGGCAGAATCGCTGGAGGACCTTAGCACTATGCTCAATGACCTCAATGGTGTCTCCCAACGGATAGGTCTTAAGATGAACATGGACAAAACAAAGATCATGTTTAATGTCCATGTCACACCTATGCCGGTAGTTGTTGGGAGCACTATGCTCGAAGTTGTTGACAAGTACGTTTACCTGGGACAAATAGTCCGACTAGGTAAGGTCAACTTCGACCGAGAGGTCAATCGACGGATTCAACTCGGCTGGGCAGCGTTCGGGAAATTACGGCACATCTTCTCGTCAGGTATACCTCAATCTCTGAAAACTAAAGTGTATAACTAGTGCGTGTTGCCAGTGATGACTTACGGATTTGAGACATGATCCTTCACTGCTGGTCGTATGAGGACCCTCAAGGTCGCTCAGCGAGCTATGGAGAGAGCTATGCTCGGAGTTTCTCTGCGTGATAGACTCAGAAATGAGGATATCCGCAGTAAAACCGGAGTGACCGACATAGCCCAACGGATTAGCAAGCTGAAGTGGCAATGGGTTGGCCATATAGCTCGAAGAACCGATAACCGATGGGGAGAAAGGTTCTCGAATGGCAGCCTCGTACCGGTAGGCGTAGTGTAGGGCGACTCCCCACTAGATGGAGTGACGACCTGGTAAGACATGCAGGAAGTCGACGGATGCAGGTGGCTTGGGACCGTGCTTTGTGGCGTTACTTGGGGGAGGCCTATGTTCAGCAGTGGACTTGTGAAGGGCTGTAATGATGATGATGATGATGAGCTACTCTAGCGCTGTTGTGGAGAGTTTTTGATAGTTTTCAAACTGTTATTTATTGCATACAGATGGCCACTTTTTTAACTGTTCTACTATGGGAGTTGTTACTCCTTACTTCTACACTCCATACTGTAAACTGTGCGTAGACAGAGAAGCGTATACAGAGAAACGTAGACAGAGAAACCTATAGACTAATGATTAGCGTGGCCTCGAGTGAGAAAGGACGATAACGTAGTTTTAGGTTATACAATAATCTTTATAACTTTTAAACACATTTAGATAAAAATTGTAATTATTCTAAGAACTGAACTGAACAAGATTCACCAATCTTAAGGTCACAAAACACTTTTTTCTCACTTAAACCAACTTGTAAACTGCTTAACACGATAAAGACTCTATGCTCCAGAAGAGTAAGTTTCTTCTTTTTTATTAACATCTCATCCTTAAAATGCCTGCTGCAAATTTTTGATGACGGTTTTAGTGTCCAGTCTGTTCGTCCTGTAGCTACAATCCAATTCCGACGTAAATTATCATGTTCAGCAAAACTGCAACAAACCATTCAATCTTTCAGATATTTAATTAATAGACACTGCAGAATACATATCTGTACACCTTAGGCAAATGATCATAAGTCACATTAAGCTAATTGTTCAGTGCACACGTTTTAAGTCTCAATTTGAACATTACTACACAATTGTAAATAAAAATTTATTTGTTGTTTAAAAGTAGTTTTTGATTACAATAAGATATTAATAAAAATGTAATTAATTAATTAAATAATGAACTTGGGATATGCTACCTCTAAACACTAAAGATAATTTTTTATAAGTTACATGTAATAAAAGAACATCCTAAGTCCTGATTTTCAAGGCACAATGAAAATCATGTTTCATTAATCACAAGTTTTGTTTACTATTCATAAGCATTATCGTCGTCGGGAAAGTCTGATGCAGTGGAAGATTGTGGAATTTTTTATAATAGTCATGACAATATGACGGCAATTCAATATGAATGTAAATCTTGGTATCTTTATATTGTTACGCGCTCAAGTCGACGATATACTAGCGCCATCTAGTGTCAGGAACGAGAGCGAGTAGAGCTTTGCAGAAAATGACATCACAGATCTCTCAACCGACAGCGCCATCCGAAGAACTAAGTTTCTAGAAAATCTATACTTGCAAACCCGTCCCTTTGCGCGCATTTACTTGAATATTCGGGACGCTTCTTTGCTAATTTAAATAAATAGGCGCTGCAAGATGCGATCGAGGCAGAGTTGAACTCGGCGACACAAGCGAAACTTCGGAGCGGAATTAAGTGAATTAATGTGTTTAATTATTAGTGTTTTTAACTTTAATTTGTGTAAAGTAAATTAAAGTGTTAATTTAGGTAATTCTATTGGCAATTTTTATTGTCACGAACCTCAAGCTCGTAACAATTGGTGTCAGAAGTGGGATAAAATTATGCCGATTTTACCTAAGGAGGAAACGGAGGGTGTCCGTACCCGAAGTCAACGCCAGCAGGAGACGGACCAACGAAGATTTGGTGGTGCAACGCCGCAGACGTCGTAGGGCCAGCCACCAGCTGCAGGCCCGTCGGTGGCTCCTACATCTGCAGCACCCGACTTAGGTGCTCTGATGGTGATGCTGCAGGAGCAGGCTCGCCAGCAGGCGGAACAGGTCCGTCAGTTGAAAGAGCAGCTGCAGAGCGGACAGGAGGAACAGGTCCGTCAGTTGAAAGAGCAGCTGCAGAGCGGACAGGAGGAACAGGTTCGTCAGTTGAAAGAGCATCTTCAGAGTGGACAAGAGGAATAGGCCCGCCGACAGGAGGAACAGATGCTCCTCATGAAGGACCTCCATGCTACCTTTGGGAAAGAGATAAGGGAGGTGAAGGATAGGGTTGCTCAACATGACAACCGCCTGGTGGAAGCTGAAACCCGAATCGAAGAACATGAAACCCGAATCAACCATGTGAACAATCGGGTTGACAACGTGATCGCTGACGTGAAGAAAACGCTGAACGACCTCAAACTTGGGGATGGAACAACAGCTCCCGTAGTAGCTACAACACCTTCGCTACGTGGATTCAAAGTGCCGCCGTTCGACGGGACCTCTTCCTGGTCGGCCTACAAAATCCAGTTCGAGGCCGTCATGGAGGCGAACGGCTGGAATAAAAACCAAGCCATGACTGCACTCACCCTAGGCTTGCGCGACCAAGCCTTAACTGTGTTGGAAGCTCTCGGTAAGAAAGTGACCTACGAGCAGCTTCTTGAGGCCTTGGAAGCGAGATATGGTGACGCTCATCTGGAACACGTCTTTCGCGCGCAGCTTAAAGATCGCATGCAGCGCAGCAACGAAAACCTGCAGCAGTGGGCCCTTGAGGTGGAGAAGATGGTTCGAAAAGCATACCAGTCTGTACCTGCGCTCATCGAAGGGAACCTGGTGCAGACATTCATCGACGGCATCCGCGACCTGGAAGTCAGAGCTGCTGTGAGGCTCGGGCACCACGAGACGCTTAAGGACGCCTTGGCCCATGCACTGGAGGTAGAAGCCGTGCGGCAGGATCATCGTTCCCATCGCGTCAGGGAGGTTGCAGCAGCTACAGTTCGCGGCCGCAACAAAGGATACACCCCTAGGTGCTATGGCTGTGGGGAAAAGGGCCACATTCAATCCAACTGCCCTAAGCGAAGCGCAGAAAGGGAAAGTGAACGACATCAGGAGGGTAGTGCAGCTAACGGCACTGCCTGGCGGCGACAGGATCGTCGTTCACCTCGTGCTAGGGAGGTTGCAGCAGTTACGGTTCGCGACCACAATAAAGGATACAGCCCTAGGTACTATGGCTGTGGGGAAAGGAGCCATCTTCGGTCCAGCTGCCCTAAGCACACCCTAGGAGGGGAAGGTGAACGGTCTCAGAAAGGAAGTGCAGCTAACAGCACCGCCCAGCAGCAGCAGGAATACGACTTTACTATCAGACACTGCAGCGGGAAATCTCACGGCAACGCAGATGCATTGTCAAGAAGACCTTGTCCTGAAGATTGCAACCATTGTAGTAGGCAAGAGAGTAAGGAAGTGGTATCCGTGAGGATGCTCAGGACAGACCACCTCAGCAACGGGTGGAAGGACAGCCTACGACATGCACAGCAGGAAGATCCGGACATCAAGCCGATTCTGGGATGGATGAAGGCCCGTGCTACCAAGCCTAAGTGGAGGGACGTCTCAGCGATGAGTTCAACCACGAAAAGCTATTGGGCCCAGTGGGACAGCTTGCTGCTTCAGGATGGAGTTCTGTGCCGTAAATGGGAAAATGTTCGGGGAGACAGCTGTCATTCACAAATGGTTGTCCCTAAAGCTAAAGTACCGGATGTTCTACAGCTGTACCATAATGATTATTGAGGAGGCCATCTGGGAGTTAAACGAACTCTACTGAAGATCCGAGAACGGTTTTACTGGGTCCACTGTCGAAACGATGTCGAGGACTGGTGTCGCAAATGTACAAGTTGTGCGGCTGTAAAGGGACCTCAGACTCGTAGTAGAGGTGCATTGAAGTTGTACAATGTTGGTGCACCATGGGAGAGAATAGCCGTTGACGTGGCGGGGCCGTTTCCGGAGAGTGAAAGCGGTAACAAGTATTTCATGGTTGTGATGGATTACTTCACTAAGTGGCCAGAAGTCTTCGCCATTCCAAATCAAGAAGCTTCAACAGTTGCTGATAAGCTAGTTCATGAAGTCTTCTGTCGTTTTGGTGTACCTTTAGAGATAGATTCACAGCGATCAAGGAAGGAATTTTGAGTCTCAAATATTCCAGGAAACTTGCCGAGTTATGGGTACTCATAAAACAAGAACGACTTCTTATCACCCGCAATCTGATGGAATGGTAGAACGATTTAATCAGACATTGGAGAGGTACCTAGCAAAAGTTGTAGACAATCGGCAACGAGATTGGGACAAGCACATACAACCGTTTTTGTTGTCATATCGAAGCGCTGTTCACGAAAGTACAGCAGTGACACCAGCTTTCGCAAACTTTGGAAGAGAATTACGGCTGCCTGCAGACCTGATCACCGGGATACCACCTGATGCCCCACGCAGTATAACCGATTATGCAAATGACTTGCGGAACAAAATGAATGACATTTATGAGCACGTCAGACAATCGGGCCAGCAAATGTCTGAGAAAATGAAAACTCGGTACGACCGCAAAATGAACAATAAAGGGTTCAACGAAGGTTCATTAGTGTGGTTGCACAATCCAGTCCGCAGCAAAGGGAAATCTCCTAAGCTTCAAGCTAAATGGGACGGCCTGTACCGGATTGTAACCAGGATCAACGATGTGACCTACCGGATACAGAAAGGCGTAAGAGGGACTCCTAAGATCGTCCATGTGGATCGCTTGGCGCGTTATCATGGGACCGATAATGCTCGGGACGAGCATGTCAGGAGGGGGCAGTGTTACGCGCTCAAGTCGACGATATACTAGCGCCATCTAGTGTCAAGAACGAGAGCGAGTAGAGCGTTGCAGAAAATGACATCACAGATCTCTCAACCGACAGCGCCATCCGAAGAACTAAGTTTCTAGAAAATCTATACTCGCAAACTCGTCCCTTTGCGCGCATTTACTTGAATATTCGGGACGCTTCTTTGCTAATTTAAATAAATAGGCGCTGCAAGATGCGATCGAGGCAGAGTTGAACTCGGCGACACAAGCGAAACTTCGGAGCGGAATTAAGTGAATTAATGTGTTTAATTATTAGTGTTTTTAACTTTAATTTGTGTAAAGTAAATTAAAGTGTTAATTTAGGTAATGCTATCGGCAATTTTTACTGTCACGAACCTCAAGCTCGTAACAATATTTTTTGGCTGAAATTGAAATTAAGTTTTGGTTCATATTTTGTAAACTTCCTGGAAAATTCAACTCCTTCCTCTTCTGACGCCTTAAGTCTGTCATTTTAAAATTTTGATTATCAAATGAATTTTTATAAAATAAATACCCAGTTTTCTTTTCTAACTTGCAAAGTAACTGACTTTGAAATTTGAAATGGTTTCTTATCAATATTTACTTTTCTATAAATAAAAGGACCATTAGTAAATAATAAATATTAAAATCTTCAAGTTAAATATTGTCGACTGTATATTTGTAAAAACATAGCGGAATAAATTGTTGCCAGTCCCAAGGTGTTACTATAAGTGTAGGTAAGTTTTTACATCTTCTCTTAATATTGTATCTGCTTATAATATATATAACTTTGAACTGAGAAAATTTTTAAGAAGGAAAAACATGCACATGACAACATAAATATTCTTATTTTGCACATAACAGTTATCTGACCTGGTCACTGACTGATATGGTCATTTGTTCAATATCTGATCCTGGTACATTTTTAGATGCCCAGTTTAAGATGTTTGAAGCTATTTCGTTTCCATCCCTTTGAGCTTTAGTTTCATCCCACATAAATAGAAATGCAGAACTGTCAGAACCATCATAAATATTGTAATTTAATATCCAAATTTTTCTCCTATAGAAATTAACCCCATTTTAGGTCTGTATTTTGATTCAGACATATCCTGCGGTTTATGTTTGTACCTATTATCAGCTTCAATAATTAAAGATAAATCTTTTTCTATTTACAGAAGTTGTTTCTCAGTGCCATCCTACATCCCTTTAACTTTTGCTGAAAACATATCGCAATCGTCACAAGTATAAAGTAATTTGTAAAGATCGTTCATTCGTTCAATAACATCTCTTTGATCTCTCACGATTGTATTGACATTTATACTTTGGGAGAGATGAAATGTGGGACATAACAGATTTAATAATTTCAGGATCCATTTAGTTAGATGGTTTATGTTTCCCTCTTTTGTCACTTTCAACAATACATCCCTCTTATCTCAGTCTTAACCACTTGTTGGGAAATTTAGAAACATTGTCTTAAAGATTGCTGTTGTTATACCATTAACAACAAAGAATACACTAAAGTATTTGATCCTAACTTAGATTCATCTCCTGATCTCAGTCTTTGTCTAGTTGTAGGTTTTGACTGGACACATGATACTATGAATTACCTCTTAACATTGTAGTCTTTTTCTGGATCCCAATAAAAAGTAAATATCTCTGTCTTATTCTGCTGGGATATTTTAGTACTGCATTTCATGCGGAAATTCGTGCTACGTGCAGCACTTTTGTTCATGTAAGCTTAAGATCATTTCTTATTCGCTTTTTTCCTGTCTGCTCTATTGTACTTCTATTCCGATCTTTTATTTTTTGGTAGATTATTAAGTATGAATTTGTTGTAAATTATTCTGGCATATAGAATTTGGTACAATAAAGTGCAACTTACGTTCAAAAACAAACTTCTCATCTTATTTGGACTTAGGATGCTTTTGTTTTTGATAATTGAGCGGAACAAAAGCATAAATCCAGATCAGATTGTATACCTTTGAATTAAACTGGACTTAAAACATGTTAACGAGTTCGAAAGCATGTAGTTTTTTTAGTTGGACTTAAAAATACTTTACCACCAAGTAGATCGTTATTTTTTTCTTTCAATGACATTACAAAGTGAATGTCGAAAAAATGGACTTAGGATAATATACCTTCGGTGCGCAGATATTATTATTTCCTATAATACTGAGTAATAACTTATAGAAAATTTAGCCACACCAAAGATTTTAGGTAAAAATTTGCAATTGTTATTTTTGTACTTTTTAGCGATAAATTTACGTCTAGAGTACATTATACACAATGTATGTATTTTATTAAATGTTACAGACTGCCTAGTAACCGATAGTATGGTATACTTACGAATGAAAAGACAACCCCGCCATTTTCCTTTCACTATCACTTTTACACCCTAATACACTACACCGCACCATGTTTTAAATAAAAATGGTTGGAATACTACGTCTTAATTGTTCACAACAAAATATAATATGAAATACTTATCATAAAATACATAAAACAGTATTTTATACAAAGAATTTATCACGCTACACGTTAGCTGTCAAACTTTATTTAGCAAAGTGGTTTGCTAAATATTAAAAATGGCGACACGCTAAGCGAAACAAAAAATCTCATCGTTCTTTCTCATTTCTTTACACGACATCGTTGTAAGTCGCTCTTTCTCTTGTGTGACTGCGATAAAAGATATCACTTTGTCTATAGCATTCTCTGTCTACGCTGTAAACTGTGAAAGACGTAGACAGAGAAACCTATAGACAAACTGACGCCTTCTTTCGCATTCACACACGAAAAAGATAGATTTATGCATACGTCTTGCATAGAAATGAGATAGAGCGGTGTGATTGTTTGTCCCTTTCTCCGTGCCGGTTTTTTTGTTTAGCAAACTCTACAATTTGCTAAACAACTTTAACAGCGTAGCGATTTATGGAGTTTACAAGTTGGTTTACATACATAAATACTCACGCCTGTCACCCAGAGGGGTAGGCAGAGACTACAGACTTCCATTTGGCACGATCCTGACACACCTCTCTCGCCTCCTTCACATCCATACACCTACGCATACATGCTCGTCGGTTAAGGGTACTCCTAATTTGGCCCGTTTCCAATAAATCGCCAATTTGGTCGATAAATTTTCGCCTAGGACGTCCCTTTCCGACTCTGCCATTCCCTCTTGCAAAGTAAATTTTCTTTGTCACTCTTTCCTCGTTCATTCTTTCCACATGACCAAACCACCGAAGCATTCCTTTCTTAATCCTGGTCACAACATCATCTTGCAAACCACACTCTTCTCTTATTACACAATTTCTTACCCTGTCATTCAGATTCAGCCCTAACATAATCCTTAACGACCGCATTTCTACTGCGTTTATTCTACTCTCGTGCTTCTTCTGCCACACCCAACTTTCACTACCATACGTTAAAGTAGGGACCAACACAGCATTGTGAATTGCCATACGTGCCTTTTTCGACACATTCTGACTCTTCACAATAGAGTGCAAGGCCCCATTTACTCTATTTCCCGCATTCACTCGTCGTTCTATATCCTTATCATATCTCCCATCCCTGTTAAATACGCAGCCCAAATATACAAACTCACCTACTTGCTCGATCAACTCCCCTTCTATTCTTATTTCACAAATCGTTTTACTTTCTTCTCTTTCAAAAACCATAACCTTCGTCTTACTTGCGTTCACTTTCATACCCCTTTCTTTTAATGATCCGTTCATTAATGTAACCATCATTTGCAACTCGGCCGCCGACGACGCAAGAATGACTTGATCATCGGCGTACAAAAGGCATTTGACGGTTAACTCACCCATTCTTAATCCGCATTCTTCAACTTTCAAATTTTGCAAACAACTGTCCATAAATAGGTTGAACAGCCACGGGGAAGCCACACAGCCCTGTCTGACACCTTTATGGATGTCAAACCAGTCCGAGTAGACCCCGTTGATCCTAACACAAGCACTAGAGTCCCTATAAAGAGACTCCAATGCCCGTATCAAGCCAGTGCTCAACCCAAATGAGTTCAGTGTTTGCCATAGCAAATCCCTATCCACTCTGTCATAGGCCTTTTCCAAGTCCATGAACGCACAAAAAACCTTTTGGTTTTTGGCCAGAAACTTCTCTGCGATCATGCGCATGGAAAAGACTTGATCTGTACATCCCATTCCCTTTCTAAATCCCGCTTGCATATCCCAAATTTTCCATCAGTTTCTTTCATGACTCTTTCAAACAGTACCTTAGCGTACAGTTTTCCCACAATGCTAAGAAGGCTGATGCCACGGTAGTTTTTACAGTCCTGCTGCGACCCTTTTCCTTTATATACTGGGACTATCACGGCTTTGCACCAGTCTATCGGTACCCGCTTCAGTTCCCAGCATAAATTAAACAAGGTGTGCAGCAGGCCTGCCACCACTTCCTCTCCAGCCCTTAGCATTTCGAGTGAAACTCTATCATATCCGGGCGCCTTACTCGCTTTCATGCTTTTCATTGCTTTCATTATTTCATCTATACTTATCTCGCTACCTCTTTCCTCTTCTTTCGGAGTTTCTACTTCACTTAGTACACATGTTGTCTCCTCACTCATAAACACGCTTTCAAAATATTCCTTCCATCTCTTTAAACTCAAAACTTCATCATTCAGAATACAGCCATTCTCGTCTCTTATAGCATTCATCATAGGCTGTTTTGAATGTCCCCTGGCAGTTCTTACCAGTTTCCAGAACATTTTAATATTTGCCTGGAAGTTATCCGATATTCTTCTATCATTCTTATCCGTTCTTTCTTGCTTTTTTCTTTCAACTACTTCTTTTACTCTTTTATTAAGATGTCTAAAGACTGCCTTTTTTCTTTCAATATCATTATTCGTACCGCTAGAATTACCAGCATTTGTTGCTAGTAAATCTAGCCATGCTCTCTTCTTTGCTTCAACTTCCATACGTATCTAATCATCCCACCATAACGTATTATTTTTCCTTTCATTCTTTCTATTACTAACACCACATACTTCGGTAGCTGCATGCACTAAACCTTTCTTTACATTTTGCCATACATTCTCCAAGTCTAACTCCTTCATACATAATTCATTCAAACCACTTATATTTTCTTTCAGTCTACATTTGAACCCTTTTCTCTCACCTTCATCTTGCAACCTTTCTGTTCTAATACGCTGTAACGCAGTAGTAGACACAGATGACCGATGGCGCCAACGCCTGAATAGACCATTAATTCGGCATATAACCAAATAATGATCCGTTCCTACGTTAGAACCCCGGTAAACCCTTGTATCCATCACTGCGCCCCTCAATCTTTCATCCACAATTATGAAATCTATCATGCTTCTATCGTCACCTCTTTCCCAAGTATACATATGAATCCTCTTGTGGCGAAAGCAAGTGTTCGTCACAAAAAGATTTTTTTCCATACATACGGTGAGGAGACTTTCACCATTCTCATTTATACTTTCATCACCAAACGTTCCCAATATCCTTTCATAACCAAGCCTCCTCACCCCAACCCTTCCATTAAAATCTCCAAGCATAATAATATTTTCATTTCCCTTATGCTTCCTCCACACTACTCGCGAAGTAACTTCGACGAAGTGCTCGTCGAAGTCGATCGAAGCCGAAGTACGTGACCACACACTCGTGCTACTTCGCGAAGAGCTCAGTCGTCTTGAGTCTCCCGTACCCTTAACATGAATAACGTTCAAGAGGCAGCTGCTGTTGCAATGTGTTCGCTCGCGTATTATAATTACGTGCGTGTTTTATATACAACAAAAATTAAAAAGAAATGGAGAAAAAGGAGATGGTGGATGATTGCAATGCACCGGAACAGAACTAGGTTAGTAAACAAGGCACAATTAAGAACTTTTACCATAGGTAGAAAAGTCTAAACATAGGCACATATTATTATTACTATTATGATTATTTTTAATTTAAGTTTAAATTTTATTTTTAAGACGCCGGATAGTCCTATTTTGGTCGAGTGCCTCACATGAATTAAGCGTATCTGGTGGAATCGAAGAATCTGTTGATTCGGCGGCCTCATTTTCCTCTTTAAGTTCATTAGGAACAGTTGCAGTGTCCTGAAATCAAAAACGCAATCTAGTTATAAATATTTTTTTTGTTTTTTCAGATGCCTGTCAATGAGCAGCAGTGGTTAGAAGTTGAAAACGGATTTAAAAATAATTTCCCACATGCTGTTGGTGTAATTAATGGAAAGCATATTATTATACAATGTCCAGACAATTTGGGTTCTGAGTACTTCAATTATAAGAAGACATTCAGTATAGTACTATTGGCTTTAGTGGACTGTAATTATAAATTGATGTATGCCAACATTGGTAGTCAAGGAAGGATCAGTGACGGAGGTGTATTTAAAAATTCTTCGTTGTGGCAAAAAATTTCATCCGAAACTCTTAATTTGCCTAAGCCACGCTCATTGTCTAGCGCTGATAAAGCTAATATTCCCTACGTGTTTTTGGCTGACGGAGCAATTGCTTTGCATAATAATATAATGAAACCTTATCCTGGTACTCATAATATTGGTTCACCTAAACGAATTTTAATACACGCTTGTCAAGGTCTCGGGTTGTAGTTGAGAACGTTTTTGGTATTTTAGCAAACAGGTTTAGAATATTCAAAAAGCCAATTGATATAAATATCGACACCGTTCCTATTGTTACATGTTTGTATAATGACTTGTCTCTTATTGCACAACTTTCTCAGAAAAAGTAATAATTCATCTCATATTTATATGCCACCCGGTATTGTGGACACATATGATGAAAACGGAGTATTAATTCAACCTGGAACTTGGCGGCAGAAGTTGATAATAACTGTGCTTTGAGAAATATTGCACGAATACCACGCAGATCAACATTATCTGCAACTCAGATAAGAGATCATTTTGCGGAGTATCTTTTTAGAAATAATTAGTTATTGTATGCTTATTAAATCCTTGGATATGGAAATCCGGCATATAAATACTATTAATTATGTAAACAGCTAATAAAGATTATTTGTCAATAAAAGACTTTTTTGTCCCGTTTTTGTTTGTTAATAAAAGTTATAAACTTTTGACAAAAAGTAAAAACCGAATTCAAATCGCTAAAAACAAAGTTATTTATTTTCCCTTTGAGATGATTTTTTTCTCCAAATTATAATCAGACTGAGAATGAGAATTATATGCGCGCGCACCCACGTGTGAACAGTACGGCGTCAAAGCGCTAAATGGACGTTGGACGTACGCCGAGTAGTGTAGTGAGATGCTTCGTGTCACTTCGGGGTACTTCGCGAAGTCCTTTGACTCTGGCGCAAAAAACCGACAGCGATCGGAAGTCGCCCGAGGCGAAGCGAGGTTGGACGAAGTGAATCGAAGTACTTCTCTACACTATTCGCCTCGTCCAACTTCGATCTACTTCGCGAGTAGTGTAGAGGAAGCATTAGACTTCATTAACACCATCCTTACCATTTCCCAAAACTGCTCTCGTTGTTTAAGTGAGAAAAAAGTGTTTTGTGAGCTTAAGATTGGCGAATTTTGTTCAGTTCAGTTCTTTTTTATCTAAATGTGTGAACGGTGAAAGAGAAGGAGTCTGTGGAGGATAAGTAAAAGCATAGATTAGTAAAAGTTTCTGTATATATTACTTGATATTACTCTACTCTATGAGCGGGTGTATCTAGTTAGTTTGTGTCTGAGTACAAGTAAAAATTATAAAAATGTAAAATGTTATTTTATAAATTGCCACAGTTCGCATGCTATTCATAATATGCATAATAATAATTCATAATAGTAATGGCACAGTGCACATTATGTTGTTATAGATGAGAATCCGTTTAATGTTTAATTGTTCATCTAAAAGAGAACCTGGTAAGTTTTTCTAACTCATTTTAAGATAGCTATCAATTTTGTTTACAACTTTTAATAAAGGTTTACCCAAATTTTTATGGAGCAAGTTAAATACTAAAAAGATAAAAAAGGCATATCCTCTTAGTAGTCTGTGCAGTCAGGGTTCTTGATACTTTATTGCGGGAAGTTTGAGTGCATGTGTATGATGATTTTAGTTTTCATTTTTTTTTTAAATTACGCGTAATATATTCTAAGTTCAAATTAGAAATTACACAATACATTCCCAAAATTGTATTTAAGTTTTAGTTAAGTTGTTAGTTGTTTAATTCAACATGAGTAGTTACTATAGTAATATAGTCGTGTTATAGCATGGTGCGGGTGACAGCTTACAGCTAGGCGTGTCTAGAAATGAAACAGTGTTAAAAGGGCGATTAACCGCCATCTTTCTAGTAACGCGAGATTGCTTCGTTCCCCAGTTAACTAATTCTACCGTCACTTATCGCAATAATTTTAGTCCGCATTTGTTTGTTGAAAATGACGACGAGAGGCAAAGAATCGAAACTGGTTTCGGATGAAGAAGTTAGTTTAAAAATTATTATCGCTAAACGTAATTATATTTACGAACGATTACAAAAAATTTACGAGACCTCAAAGGGCGCATTTAATTCCTTGGACGAGCAGAATTTATTTCTTAGCATCGCTTCGAATATATAACAATTATGTAGTGAGTTTCAAGAAGTTCTAGATAATTATAATACTAAACATTTAAAATTAAACCCTAATGCAGACGTTGATTACGAGGCTTGGAACTCATTTGAAGATTTATATAGTCGTATTAAGTGCCAAATTACGAAAATATCCACATCGCCTTCCACTGTTACGTTAGAAAATAGATTTCCTACTAAATTAAAAACTTCACTTTCGCCAATTGAATTAATGTCATTTAACGGAGACATACGCCAGTGGTCCATGTTTTATCAACAATTTAAGACATTAATTCACGACAATTTACAATTAACTGATGCCGAACGTGTTTATTATTTGGTTAACAAATTGAGTGACAGGGCGTTATCAGTTTGTGCCGGGTTGGTCCCTACCGCAGAAAATTATTCCATTATTTGGAATGCGCTTTTAAGAAGATATAATGACGAACGCACACTCGCATCTACGTATATTAACCAACTATTGGATTTAACACAAGTGAACGCAAACACAACAGGAGGTTATCATAAATTTATGGACAAATTTGATGCTTCAATTAATGCTCTAAAGCAATTAAAAATTGAGGACTTAGCTGATTTTTTGTTTTTAAATATTGCACTTAGAAAATTAGATCATGACACTGTTGTCATTTGAAATGTCTTGAAAAGGGCGATTAACGATACATAAAGCAAAACAAAAATTATCGATTAATTATCAATATAAAAATTGATACCGTAACATATATTTCTTTATAAACTATAATGCATTTAAAATTAAGTTAAAGTTTAATACAAATTATGACATACTAGTTACATAATAGCTGTTCCGGCGACCTCACTTGCATGGTGTTTATTACGATTGGATTTTATAGGTTTCAATTTTTTTGGACGGAATCCTAATTTATTTTCTAAAATAAAAGTAGCCTGTGTTATTCCTTATAACATCAGCTATCTGCTAGTGTCAACTATAAGCTGGAACAAATAATAATTATAATATTTTATTTGCATAAAACCTGGTACATAATACATTTTACAGAATGTTTCAGATCGGCATGTTTTGCTATGGTTATTCATAGCATGCAATTTTTTTTAAATTAATATTTTTGGCTACAAAAATCCTTGACACTATAGAAATTACAATTATTTAGCCACTGATATAGTTTTTATTTAAATGATCTTGTTTTTTTTATAATTTTTTTTTATATAGCCATTTATTTCCGAACTTTGGGGTTATATAATATTTGTGTTTGAGTTCATATACTAGTTAAAGTAAGTCCCTCAGTTCGGTGTGCCTTTTGGCATAGGCCTCCTCCAACTGCTTCCATTGGGTTCTGTCTGCTGCTACCCTTGTCCAGTATGGTCCCAAGGTTAGGCGGATATCGTCTTCCAATCTTCTGATTGGGCGGCCCTGTTTTCTGACGCCATCTCTTGGGTACCATAGGGTTACCTGCTTGCTCCATTTATTGGTCTTGCAACGAATCATGTGACCTGTCCAGCCCCATTTCAGATGGTCGATTCGGGTCAAAATGTCAGCAACCTTGGTTTTATTTCTTATTTCCTTGTTGTTAATTCTATCCTTGAGTTTTATTCCCAGTCAAGTGAACACACATAAATTAACAACTAAACGAAAATAATTATATTTTCTTATTCTAGGATTATCGTTTAGTACAAGTCTATATGGATCTCGACGATTGCGGGGATTTACATCATCTATCGTTGTAAACAACATTTTGTGCTTTTTTTTTTATAGAAGAGGGGGCAAACGAGCATGCGGCTCACCTGATGTTAAGTGACTACCGCCGCCCATGATCAACCGCAACACCAGGAGAATTGCGGGTGCGTTGCTGGCCCTTTAGAAAGGAGTAAGCTCTTTTCTTGAAGGTCCCCAGGTCGTATCGGTCCGGAAAAATCGCCGGTGGTAAACTATTCCACAGAGAGGTTGTACGTGGAAGAAAACTCCTTGTGAAACATACAGTGGTGGACCGCCAAGCATCCGGATGGTGTGGATGGTATCGGGACGTTTGCCGTGTAGTGCGTTCACGAAATTTGGCGGCTGGGATTAATCCGAACAATTCCTCAGAGCACTCCCCGTGATAGATGTGATAATATACGCAAAGAGATGCAACATCTCTTCGCAGCGCCAGTGAATCGAGCCGATCCGAAAGCACTCGGTCGTCGACGATTCGAGCCCCTCTGCGCTGGTTGCGGTCAAGTGGAAGGAGCTGGTACTGGGGAGCCCCAGCCCAGAGATGGGAACAGTATTCCATGTGCGGCCGAACCTGCGCCTTGTAAAGTTGCAGGCGGTGTGCCGGCATGAAATACTGTCCCGCTCTGCTGAGCACGCCAAGCTTTTTAGAGGCCAATTTGGCCTTCCCTTCCAAGTGACCACGAAACTGCACGTCACTCGATATGTCGACGCCGAGTATTCCGATACTGGCTGAGGCAACAAGGGGAGTGCCTTGAAACTGAGGGGATACAACAAAGGGGTTCTTTTTAGCGGTTAACGCGCAAACTTGTGTCTTCTGGGGCTTAAACTGGACTAGATTTAGTCGTCCCCAATCCGAGACTCTGTTCAGCAAAGACTCGACTTCAGACACAAGTTTGTCCCGGCACTCGGAGACGTTTTCCCGAGAAATATTGGCTCGGCCGGTGTAAAGAGCATCACCAGTGCTGTCATCTGCATAGCAATGAATGTTACGGGTATGCAACATATCATTGATATGCAGAAGAAACAGCGTTGGCGATAGCACGCAGCCCTGTGGAACTCCAGCATTAATAGGCTTGCAATCGGAGCTTGCACCGTCTACAACGACCTTGATGCTCCGATCTGCAAGAAAGCTGGTGATCCAATCGCACAATTTCTCGGGAAGCCCATAGGAAGGGAGCTTCGAAAGAAGCGCTTTGTGCCAAACCCGATCGAAGGCCTTCGCAATGTCCAAACTAACGGCCAATGCCTCCCCCTTGAACTCTACTGCCTCCGCCCATCTGTGAGTGAGGTAGACCAGAAGATCACCAGCTGACCGACCACGGCGAAAACCGTATTGGCGGTCACTAATCAGCTGGTGATCCTCAAGGTACCTCATGAGCTGGCAGTTTACAATGGACTCCATTGTTTTGGAGAACAAGGAGGTGATGGCGATTGGCCGGTAGTTGGACGGGTCTGAGCGGTCGCCTTTTTTAGGGATCGGGTGGACGAAAGCCGTCTTCCATGATTTTGGGACTACGCCTAGGGAGTAGGAGTACCGGAAAAGACGCGTTAATCCCGGTGCCAACTTTGGAGCACACGTCCTCAGCACAATCGGGGGGATTCCGTCAGGCCCACTCGACTTGTGGATGTCCAGGGAGAGGAGTGCTTTGCGAACCGAGCGCTGTGTGAACTGCACTTCCGGCATGCTTAGGCTTATGTACAAACATGCATACTTCATAAATATAAAGTGATGGTAGTGGTAATAAGCCAAGTTTTTTAAACACTGGTTGACACAATTCATTCGGTTTTTGCCCACATATAGCTCTAATGCATTTTTTTTGCGCGACAAATGCTTTGTTTTAATTAGTACTGTTGCCCCACATTATAAGACCATACCGTAGTAGAGATTCTACATATGCATGGTAGGACATGACAGCGGTTTTTATGTTTCTTATGTTTTTTATTTGTTTAAGTGCATACACGAATTTATTTATTTTGATAGAGACATCGCTTACTTGTGGTTTCCAATTTTATTGTCATCTATAATTAAACCTAAAAATTTCGTATGACTAGCTGCTTTTATTTTTGGAATGTTAAGTTTAAGATTATGTTTATTATTAGTGTATTTATTAAATTGTATGTATAAAGATTTGTCTAAATTAATTTTTAAATTATGTATGTCAACCCAGTTAATTAAAGTATCTATTGTATTATTTGTGTCAGCTTTGTGGTCACTCAAATTATTATTTTTTTATTGGACGTCATGATTATTGAAATGTCATCAGCAAATAGAATACATTTAATAAATGGGTGCGTTTGGCAGAAAATAGCGCTAGCAAGCGCTTGTAAGCAAAATGGCGATCGTAAGCGGTAAGCGCTGTCAAATCGTAAGTAGCTGTTTTCTTCTAGGACACGATGTTAGTTTTAACCGGCGAACCTAACATAATTTAAATATATGTTTGTAAAGTATTCATATTAAAAACTTCCCAATCATGAATTTTTAATAACATGTATATGTTGAAATAATACTAGTTTTTACGGAATTTATCGCGTATCGCGATAAATTCCGTAAAAACTAGTATATACGCGATAAATTCCGTAAAAACTAGTATTATTTCAATGTGTAGTGTTCGCGTAAATATAAGAAACCAACATGTATATGTCTATACATATCCTTATATTACTTAAAACTAATATTGCACAAAACAACTTATAAACTCTCCTTCAAAACAAACAAATTAAATAAGCAAAATGGCAGATTGTGACAGCGCTACTGTTCGCGCCACTTTGCACTATCGCTTAACGCTTATAAGGGATTCGTTAATTATTATCCAATAAGATTACTGCAAAGCCCATTTCCGGTTTCCTATCTACCGCTTTATGCCCAGCATGTGCATTCGTGTGTTAACGGCCTCACACAAGTTGAGAAGACACGCAATCAACCGCACCGCTTATATCTCGCATCATCGCTCCCACCCTTGTGTAATTTGGATATTGAATTATACAAGCATATAGTAAAAAGTATAGACATTTGCAATAACGCTATATTTCGTGATTATCTGTGAAGTTGATAACTGTGAAGACAGCCGGCAGCCATCGAGACACGAGGCAGATCAGCGGAAGTCCAGGTGGGTGCACATGCATTCCTTCACGTCCTTCCTATATCCCGAATTCAGGGGATTTGCAGTATCACGAATAAATTAAATTCCATTCACCGCTCGCACCGCGCTCATATACAGTCCAATATTCTATTAAAATTAATAGCCGCACCGCATAACATTATTTAATTCATTTGAACCAGCAGTTTGGTGGTTGAAGGCCAAACGCCAAATCCACCATATATTTTTTGGTCACTTCGGCCGGGATTAAATTAACCTTTAGGCCCGGAGAAGTAAATTCATTTTTTTATATATTACAAAAAATTATATACGTATATATTATTAAATCATAATAAATTGAGTTCTAATTATACTAACTGCAATATTTATTTGTCCCGCATCGCTTATTACACGTATTATAATACCTTTGTAACGCATACCACACCGCTTCATTATTCCATTAATGATATTTTTCTTGTTGATTAACCGCCATCTTTCTAGTAACGCGAGATTGCTTCGTTCCCCAGTTAACTAATTCTACCGTCACTTATCGCAATAATTTTAGTCCGCATTTGTTTGTTGAAAATGACGACGAGAGGCAAAGAATCGAAACTGGTTTCGGATGAAGAAGTTAGTTTAAAAATTATTATCGCTAAACGTAATTATATTTACGAAAGATTACAAAAAATTTACGAGACCTCAAAGGGCGCATTTAATTCCTTGGACGAGCAGAATTTATTTCTTAGCATCGCTTCGAATATAGAACAATTATGTAGTGAGTTTCAAGAAGTTCTAGATAATTATAATACTAAACATTTAAAATTAAACCCTAATGCAGACGTTGATTACGAGGCTTGGAACTCATTTGAAGATTTATATAGTCGTATTAAGTGCCAAATTACGAAAATATCCACATCGCCTTCCACTGTTACGTTAGAAAATAGATTTCCTACTAAATTAAAAACTTCACTTCCGCCAATTGAATTAATGTCATTTAACGGAGACATACGCCAGTGGTCCATGTTTTATCAACAATTTAAGACATTAATTCACGACAATTTACAATTAACTGATGCCGAACGTGTTTATTATTTGGTTAACAAATTGAGTGACAGGGCGTTATAAGTTTGTGCCGGGTTGGCCCCTACCGCAGAAAATTATTCCATTATTTGGAATGCGCTTATAAGAAGATATAATGACGAACGCACACTCGCATCTACGTATATTAACCAACTATTGGATTTAACACAAGTGAACGCAAACACAACAGGAGGTTATCATAAATTTATGGACAAATTTGATGCTTCAATTAATGCTCTAAAGCAATTAAAAATTGAGGACTTAGCTGATTTTTTGTTTTTAAATATTGCACTTAGAAAATTAGATCATGACACTGTTAAGTCATTTGAAATGTCTTGTCGCACAATTAGCATACCAAACTACGCCTCTTTAGTACAATTTTTATACGAACAGAATAGGGCTATATGCCATACATTTAATAATTCACATACTTTATCTACATCCAATAATAATCGAAACAAATCACTTTCAAATAAATTTAGTAAAACATTTATTAATACAGATCCTTCGCATTCATGTATCTTTTGCAAATCAAATGATCATGAACACTTGTATGTTTGTCCACGCTTTTTAAAATTAAATACACAACAACGTTACGATATTATTAAACAAAACAATTGTTGTATTAATTGTTTAAGTAATAAACACTCGACTTCTTTTTGTAAATCGAAGCGTAAGTGTATATACTGCGCGCGGCGCCACCATTCTTTAATTCATTCTGACCCGAATCAGAATGGCTCTAAGACTGCTTTTCGTAGTACCAATACGTTACACTCAGAGGTTGTGCAGACGCGTAACGCTAATGCATGCAGCGCGCATTCGATTAATTACCGCGCAGTTAACGATAATAAGGTAAATTCTTCTGTCGCTCACAATTCGAATACGGAGGAAAATGAAAAAAACACTTACCTCTTCATGTAATATTTCTCGCGATTATAGTACTCTCCGGCGCTATACTACTTTATTGGGGACTGCAAAAATAAAGGTCGTAGATAAGTACGACAATGAACATTTTATTCGGTGTTTAGTTGACCCCGGATCCCAAAGCGACTATATTACGAAGGATTGTTGTAAACGCTTATTTCTTTCCGTTTCGAATAAAAATCGTTTTACCGAAGTACACGGGATCGGTGGTGTGTCCCAGAAGATTTTAGGTGTCACTTCACTGCAGTTCACGTCTCGTTTTAATGATAACAAATTTTATAATATTGAACCATTAGTTGTTCCGACCATCACGGGTCAGTTGCCAGATTCGATAGTAGATGTTTCAAAAATACGCTATTTAGATAAACTACGCTTAGCAGATGATCAGTTTTATCAACCTGGGTCTATAGATATTTTATTGGGGGTTAATACCTACATAAAACTTTTGTCGCCTGAAAACTTAATTCATTCGCAATGGCCTAGTGCCATAGAAACATCACTCGGATATATTATTATGGGTGATGCTGAAGTCGCTATATCACTTCATTCCCCGCGTTCATTTGTTTCCTGTTCTTACGATACAAATTTAAATCAAAATTATCTTAATGATATAATGGAAAAATTTTGGAAAATTGAAGAACTTCCGCAAAAATTATATTTGAGCCGTGATGAGCAGGAATGTGAAGACATTTATACTTCTACTACTTACCGCCAAAACGACGGACGGTATGTGGTCGCCCTGCCATTTAAGAAAAGGCCCGACATATTGGGTGACTCCTTAATGAATGCAAAAAAACGCCTCTTACTTTTGGAAAAACGCTTTAACAAATATCCCGATCTTCGCGATCAATACAATGTTGTTATACGGGAATACATTAATAAGGGTATTTTATCCGCTGTTTCTGATAATGATTGTATACAGCCTTCTTTTTATTTGCCGCATCACCCTGTCGTACGGAATGATAAAAGTACAACGAAGTTGCGCATCGTTGTAGAAGTCGGATAACGATATTTCTTTGAATGACATTTTGCACACCGGGCAAAATTTACAAACAGACATTTTTAATATTTTATTAAACGTTAGAGTTTATCGCATCGCTTTCTTTGCAGATGTTAGGCAAATGTACTTGTGTATCGAAGTCCAAAAATCCCATCGCGCTTTTCAACGCATTTTATATCGGTTTTCTACAGAAGAAACTGTACGAACATATGAATTTAATCGCGTCACATTCGGATTACGCTCTTCCCCTTTCCTCGCACTTCGCACTTTACGCCAGTTAGCCGCTGACGAAAGGGAGTCCTATCCCCTTGCTGCTTCTGTAGTGGAAAGGGATATTTATATGGATGACCTCGTTTCCTCCGCGCCTTGCGTCAACAACGCAGTCAACACCGCCACTCAACTTATCCAAATGTTTCGCCGAGGTGGATTCGATTTGGTTAAGTGGACAAGTAACTGCAAGGAGCTTTTACAACATATACCAGCATCACATCGTCAACAAGACTCGATATCATTTGATGATAATGACATTTTAAAAATTTTAGGCCTTCGTTGGTATCCCGCTACCGATAAGTTTTCCTTTCTTGTTTCGCCGCCACCGGTCACTTGTACCAAATGCGCTATCCTCTCCGCAACCGCTCGCTTGTACGATGTTTTAGGACTTGTCGGTCCAGTAATACTTTACGCCAAATTATTAATTAAAGCCTTGTGGGTTCTTAAACTTAACTGGGATGAGACTCCACCCACTAATATTGTCAATACATGGCAGCGATATATATCAGAGTTACCTTTAATCTCACATTTACAGATTCCACGTCATATCGGCGTAAATGAAAAATCCCATGTGTCGCTACTAGCCTTCGCCGACGCTAGTGAAAAAGCTTACGGGTGTGTCATCTATTCGCATGTTGTTAACGGAAATAATCCTCCAATTATAGCGCTCCTATGTTCTAAATCTCGGGTGTCCCCATTAAAGGTTATAACTTTAGCCAGGCTTGAGTTGTGTGTCTTGGTTTTGCTCGCTAAGTTAGTACGCACCGTTTACGATTCGTTGTCATTGAGGCATCCGATCGACAACATTTATGCGTTTTCAGATTCGGAAGTCGCGCTCTGTTGGGCGTGTTCTTCACCGCATAAGTACAACACCTTTGTTGCTAACCGTATTTCGCAAATACAGTCCTATTTATTACCGGATAACTTTTACCACATCGCCGGCTCGGAAAATCCTGCAGATCATATTTCGCGTGGACTGTTACCCTCACAAATTTTAAATTGTGACCTTTGGTTACATGGGCCTTCGTGGGTTTCCTTGCCGTGTAAAGAATGGCCTGTACAAAGGTTCGCATCAACTCATATCAGTTTACCAGAAGAAAAGACTGTGTCGCTTGGAGTCAGTGACATGGAAGAAAACCCACTTTATATCACATTGACGCGTAAACGTGGTATACGAAGCCAGAAGGCTTATTTATGTTTATTTATATGCCTCGTTACTAAGGCAGTGCATTTAGAATTAGCGTCTGATCTAAGTTCGGCGGGTTTTTTAGACGCTTTTAAGAGATTTATCTCTCGTAGAGGTCCGTGTCGATTTATATACAGCGATAACGGTACTAATTTTGTCGCCTCGCGTTCATATTTACATGAGTTACATGGATTTTTAAAATCAGAAGAATATTATAAGGCATTCAGTCAGGTGCTCACTGATAATCGCATTGTTTGGAAACTCAACCCTCCAAGCGCTCCACATTTTGGGGGTTTGTGGGAGTCCAATATTAAGGTTGTAAAAACCCATTTGTTTCGCGTAATAGGTAAGCAAATCCTCACGTATGAAGAAATGCTTACTACTCTTTGTCAGATCGAGTGTATCTTAAATTCTCGCCCGCTTTATGTATTAAGCAGTGATCCATCGGAACCTACCGCACTTACACCCGCACATTTTCTAAATTTAAAACCACTTGAATGCTTACCAGCTGCAGATTTAAGCAAGGAACGTATTAATCTGTTATCACGCTTTTCTTTAATAGATTCTTTAGTTCAGTCCTTTTGTAAACGCTTCAGATTCGAATACTTACATACATTACAGAGTAGAGTGAAGTGGAATAAGAACTCTACTGCCATTTCTGTAGGGACGATTGTTCTAATAGACGTGGATAATACTCCACCGCTTCAGTGGCCTCTAGGCGTTGTCACCGAATTGTTTCCCGGTAAGGATGGTGTGGTACGCGTTGCGCAAGTTAAACTTAAGAATTCCACTTTAAAACGCCCTCTTATCAAACTGTGTCCTTTACCAACACAGTGATTAATATAGCTAATTTTACATTATCGTTTATATATTTAGTTTAATTCTTAGGTCATAACGTTGCTTCATTTCGCTACTATATAAGTATTTATATATATATATATATATATATATATACTTTACTTGCTAGTTGAGGATACCTCAAGGCCGGGGGGGTGTTCGCGCCACTTTGCACTATCGCTTAACGCTTGTAAGGGATTCGTTAATTATTATCCAATAAGATTACTGCAAAGCCCATTTCCGGTTTCCTATCTACCGCTTTATGCCCAGCATGTGCATTCGTGTGTTAACGGGCTCACACAAGTTGAGAAGACACGCAATCAACCGCACCGCTTATATCTCGCATCATCGCTCCCGCCCTTGTGTAATTTGGATATTGAATTATACAAGCATATAGTAAAAAGTATAGACATTTGCAATAACGCTATATTGCGTGATTATCTGTGAAGTTGATAAGTGTGAAGACAGCCGGCAGCCATCGAGACACGAGGCAGATCAGCGGAAGTCCAGGTGGGTGCACATGCATTCCTTCACGTCCTTCCTATATTCCGAATTCAGGGGATTTGCAGTATCACGAATAAATTAAATTCCATTCACCGCTCGCACCGCGCTCATATACAGTCCACTATTCTATTAAAATTAATAGCCGCTCCGCATAACATTATTTAATACATTTGAACCAGCAGTTTGGTGGTTGAAGGCCTACTAGCCTACTAAGCTACTGAAGTAGCAATCGTGTCCTGGCCGAAAACTATTTTAGCGCTAGTAAGCGCTTGCTAGCGCTTTTTTCTGCCAAACGCACCCATTGTATTCTTTTGCTGATGGCATTTCAATTTCAATTTTAATATTACGAAGCATAATATGCTTCGTAATATTAACAATGTCATTTAAGTACAACAAAAACAGAATTGGACCGAGAACACTTCCCTGTGGAACGCCATATTTCTTGTTTCAGTATTCGGACGAGTATGAAATTATGTCCCCATTTACATCTGCTTTAGTAATAATAACACATTGTTGTCTGTTATAAAGATATGATGTTATCCAATGAAGCGTTGGTCCTCTAATTCCAATCTTTTCCAATTTCTGTAACAATAGGTCGTGTGAAACTAGGTCAAAGGCTTTAGATAGGTCAAAGAATAGTCCCATTGTAAAATTATTATTATTGATATTTGATAGTATTATTTTTATGAGTGAAAATATCGCCAAAGTTGTAGATTTATCTTTTTGAAAGCCGTACTGTTCTTTTGATATAATGTGATATTTATTACAAAATTCAACAAGTCTTTTATACATGCATTTTTCATATATTTTGGATATTATGTATATTAGGGTTATTGGTCGATAATTATTAATATAATATTTCTCTCCTTTTTTAAACAGCGGCTTAACTATTGATGGTGTCAATATATCTGGAAAGATTTCACACGAAAATGAAAAATTTATTAAATATGTCAAGATTTCAATTAATTCAATTATACATTTTTTATTATTTTTGTGTTTACGTCATCGTGGCCTTCAGAGCTGGTATTTTTAATAGCATTATTTCCTTTCTAACCTCATTTTCAGACATAGGTCTAAGAAACATAGTACTCTTTCAGAGTGGAGGCGGGCGCGGGTGCTAGCGCGGGCGCGTGTAAATCAAAATGTATGTAGACGCTAGTTGCATTCAGAGTGCTCCCGCGAGCCGAGTGTCTGCATGAGGCGGGCGCGGGCACACTCGGCGCGGGTGTTTCTAATGTAGGCCTGCCATAAATTCCGAGACGCCGACCGGGACATTTAGAACAGAAATAGGGTAAATCATGGATTATACAAAAACACTGGTAATATTTAAGAAAATTTAATCAAAAAATAAGAAACTCTTACACTACGTCCTTTTTTTTTGCCCATTCATATTTCTCTGTACTTTTAACCTTTTTCAGTAATTCCTTTTCCCCTTTGACGTAATTATAAAATTCCGTGCATGACATTTTATAATTATAAACGCATTGAATGATGCTTTCGATTGTGCTTACACTGAGTGAACTTCGTTCTTTCGTCCACTGCGCTGAAATTAACGAAAACACTCGTTCTACGTGAGCATTGTGGCCTGGGATTGCAAAAATATATTGACACATTTTAAGAAGATTTGCTTTTCTTTCCAGTTCTTCGGTTTTTTCAAAAAAGTGTTTCCATTTTGCTTCCATATTTTTAGCTTTCCATTCATCGCTGATTTCACATTCAATAAACGATTTTAAGTACATAAATTCTTCATACATTGAATCATCTATTCCTATATCCTTTTCATTTAAATATTTTGTAGTTTCTTCTACTTGTTGCCATTGAGGAATATCATTTAAAATCATCCAAGCGAAAACATCAAATTTTGTCATCGGCTCTGTCCACTGTTCGAGATAACATATAGCAGTGTTAAAGAAATCTCCTGTTTCTTTGTCAAATGTTTCGGATTGACTTGTATTAATTGTGCCTTCATTCTTTAGTTTGTTATAAAGTTGTGTTGTTTGATTGCCTAAATATTTATTTATCAATCTGTCACTCAACTGTTTTTTTGTATCCTGTAATACATTTTTCACTTCAACAATGGTAATAACTGATTTTTCAATCTTTTTAATTTGTTTTTCAATCAGAAATGCTTGACTGTGCACAAAAAGTGTGTAAACTTCTGATAAGGGATCAGCAAAAAAATCGACTACAGCTTTTGGGGCTTTTGCTTCCTTAGCGAAAAATTCTTTCAATGGCAGCCATAACTTTAGTATGCGTTCAATTGCTGGAAGTAGTGAAAGCCACCGACTTCTGGAATGTGAGAGTATATTGTTGTATTCTATTGCTGCTTGCTCACAAAAATCTTTAAGCCGTTCCACTCGTACAGTGAATATGGAAAAATACTTGAAAATTTTCAGAACAATAGACTCCACGTCAATCGACATCACATCGGCAGCAGTGGACGCTGTATTGTGCAGAATGTGCGCTGGGCAACCGATGCCTTCAATGTCTTTGGACAAAATCTCCTTTAATTTAAAAAAAACATTGTTAACTCCGTACCTATCTCTTCCGCCAAAGTTAGTGTTTGTGTTATCCCCGCTGAAAGCAACAATATTTTGTACGGGGATGTTCTGATCCTGCAACGATTTTATACAAAATGAAGTGATTGTATCAGATGTTTCATTCGGCAATGAGTCTATTTTTAGTAATTTAATTTGCAGTCCTTCTTTTTCCGTAAAGTACTGTATCAGCAGTGGAAATAACTTTTCGGCTTTGTGATTGCTAGAATCGGTTGAAATGCCGTAAAAAGGAACTTTTTCGACTTCTGTTTTAATTTGCGCGATCGAGTGTGGAGCTAAAATGTGTTTAATGATAGCAGTAGCTTTTGTTCTTGCAGTTGATTGTTTTGCTGCGATACTTGAATCAGGATACATTACGGCATTCAGTTTTGTCGTACAATCTAAAGAGCTAAACGATTGGTGGTGCTTTACGACTTTATAAGCTGTGGTCAGTTCGGCAGCGCATATTAACATGTCTTCGGCAGTACATTGCGTGATCATAAATGTCGATATATCTCTAGAAGTTGATGCAACTGATAATTTCGTCTTGTGATTTTTACTTTGGATATGGTCTTTGACACTTGACTTACCGCCGTGACTGACAGATATATGAAAGCCGCAAATTGAACAAAAGGCTTCATAATCATTTCTTCCTCTTTTAATGAATGACCACTCTTTAGTATAATCGTCCGAAAACAAACACTTTCTTTTTGGCATGACTTTTTAGCAAAATACCAGACTGGCAATAAAAAAACTAAACTACGAAATACAGGATAACGCGCAGCGCAAATTAAGTACGTTGTTCTCTAAAGCAATCAAACGAAACACTGCGACGACGCGTGACGTTCAAGGCGCGAGGGCGGAGGGGCACGCGGCGCGGGACGCGCACGTAGTGTTGCCAACTATACTTTAAAATAACGTATCTTACGGTATTTTGCTTGATTATACTTTATACTTTTGAATAAGAAAAAAGTATCTAAAATACTTTATTCTAACTTATGCGTGAAATATTGTGTGAATTGAATGAAAGCAAGAATTCTGCCAAATTTCTGAATTTAACTCAGTCCATTACTCAGAATTTCCAATCATTTTATACTTTCACACATACACAGAACAGAATAACAACAAAATACATTATCATACAACTTTCGAAAAATCTGTACTGTCAGTACAGTCAAGTGTCAGTCAATGTCTCCAGTATATATTGTACTCTGTACTCTATGCTCAACGTTTGTTGTTTCGGTGGAATAGTAATAATTATAGTGTATATAACCGTCTGAAAGGAATATACGTTATTTTCCTTTGAAAAAGTTGGCAACCCTACGCGCACGTGTTAATAATCAAAGAAGGCAGCTAGGCTCGCTCGCTCGACTCCGCTCCACTTCAACCACTCGCCGATCGCAGACGCTGCACTTAACTACACAGGGGTAGCTTGCGAATTGTGTGCACACCGGGACAAATGACCTGTTGACCGGGACACCGGGACACAACGCTTCAAACCGGGACATGTCCCGGTGTACCGGGACGTATGGCAGCCCTATTCTAATGGCTTGGTCCGCTCGCATCGTTCACAGTGATCTAGCGTCTGTTAGGTGACTACGCTTGTGGTTCTAAACCATTTTGATTCACCCGCCGAAGCGTCGTCAATCATCGTGGATATCAATACGGAAGAATTTATATCTGCAGTACAACATCGCACTGCTATTTGGCAGAGCAAACATCTGTAACATTTAAATAGGGTGGCCATAAATAAATAAATTATGGAAAGAAATAAATTGGTGTCAATCTTGACTAAACATGGATCTCGGAGATTTTATTTAATATGTAGTCAAAAGTGTTTAATGAAATTCTCGTGTATTCAAAGAATTTATCGGGATACGTCCGTAAATCAGCGTATAATACATAAAATTCTCCAAACTCTTCTCTTCCTTTATTTAAATCGTGTGTGCCAAACTTCTATATTGCAATTTCCATTTCAAGTATGAATTTTCCATTAATAAAAGCAAATCTTCATCCATGTCTTCTAAATACGTAGCAAAGTTTACGACCAAACACATTTACAATGACACTCGTAGCTCGTTTGGCACTCTGAATATGCAGACGCCAAGACCCGAGCGCCCGCGCCCTCCCCCGCACCCGCTAGTGCAGTCTGATTGGGCGCATAGAGTTGACATTCACTCCGATAGGAGTAATAGTGTTCTGTGGTTGACATTCGCGCTGTTAATGGTTACATTTTTCGCTTTAGTGTGTGTTGTTGATTCACAGGTCAAATCAATAAAATAATTGTTAAAGGCAGAAGCTATATCTACAGGATTCGTAAGAACTTTATTATTAGCTATAATTTTTTCTATATTTTTCTTGTCATATGGGTTAGATATTTCTTTTTTGATAATGGTCCATGTTGCTTTACATTTGTTATCATTTTTATTTATGAACTTAATATTAGCATTCTTTTCTCAATTAAATACACATTTTTTAAGAGCTTAGAATATGATAGGTAACATAGTCAGTTAGCCCTACTTTTATTTTTATAATATTTAAATCTTAACATTCGTTTTTCTTTACAACTTACTTTGAGTGCTTTGCTTATCCAATTTTGTTTTTTATTTTGTAAATTTATTTTAATTCGTTGTTTTGGAAAACAGAGATAGTAGAAAAGGCAGAATAATACATGAAATCGGCTGAATGCTGTGTTAGCATCATTTCCATGTATGCCTCAGACCATGACAAATTCTTCAGGCATTCTTTAAACTTCCTGATGTTATCTAAGTTATAGTCTCTCTTGTAAACATAATATATAGCATGTTTTTGTGGCTCACCTTTTATAGGAAAGCTTAACAATTGTGCTGTGTCATGATCGGAAAGATACAGTAGTAGCAATGTTGCAGTCGTATTTTGAATGTTACTTAATATATGATCAATGATGACCTACGTGTAGGAACATTGAAATGTATTTTCAAGTTATAATTATAGGACAAATCTTGTAAATAGTTTGTGATTTTGCCTTTTTTTAGTGTGTTTATATTAAAGTCTCCAGCTATAACTATATGTACTTTCGATTTGTATTTTACAGTTAGGTCATGCAAAAGTGTGTTTAACTTAAATAAGAACTGTGTTGGGTCTGATTGGGGGGCTCTGTAGAGACAAATAGTAATTAATTTTATATGTATGATTTCTATGCCGCATGACTCGAACATATTGTGGGTAGCATAATTTTTTATGAATGATAATTCATTATTATATTTTTAACTAAAATACTTTTTAACTAAAATACATGTTCCACCTCTTTGTTTTTCTCTGCAGAAGTTGGCGGCCATGTCATACCCACATATTCTTACATAACTCTCAAAACCTTTTTTTATGAAAATTTCGGAGACATATTACATCCGGATCATTATTTTTTGCTCTTAACTCCTCTATAGTTACGTCTATTAAATCTTGCTTTGACAAAACACTAGCAATGTTTTGGTGAAGAATACTAAAATGATGAGTATTAATTAAATTTTTATGGTCGAAAAAATTTATCCTTCTTTTTTATTACTGGAAAATAATAGGGCATGGTCCCTTTCTTATAAATAACAGGAGGTTTTGAGTGTTCGTCAATTTTTTTCAAAAGTAGAAGGGAATTGTTCCTTTTTTTGATTTATTTATGGTTTTACATAATTTAAAACTTGGCTTATTACTCGCTATTCTTTTACTAATTTCACTAGGATTTAAATATTTTTCTGCGTAGTCACTATAGTCAATAGCATAATTTATTGATTTGCAAGTGTCGAAGCGATTTGAATATTTTTTACAATCTACAAACTTACAATTCTTACGTCTTTCGCAAATATTTTTGATACTATAGTTTAAATTATTAACATTTATGTACCTATCTTTATTAACATTTAGTACAATTATTGTATTTTTACTAAAAGTATCTATTATAGTTTGTAATTGAGACAAAACTTGTTTTATATTATGATCATTTTCTCCTAAACATATGACTTCATCCGATTTAAATTCCATGTTGTGGCAATTTTTTATTATTTCGTTACTTGGTGCATAGGATTTCGTTTCACCAATAACTCCATAATGATCATATTGTGTCTCTGATCTTGAGTGTGATATTGCTGCGGCTAGGCCAACGCATTGTTGAGAACCGATGATGTAAATAATTTTGTCATGGCTGTTATTTTGCTGTCTCGTCACAGGTTTTGAGGTCTTGCTCGATTTATCTTTGGTTTCACAGTGAATATTTTGTGTCAGATTTGTTATTTTTTTATTGAGAGTTATGATCTCCTTTTCTGCATCTTTTAATTCTTGTTGCAAGTTGATAATTTTTTGTTGAAGGCTTGATATCGTCGAATTAGGGTTGGGATAGTTGTATGACATGACTATCGATAAGGGTGGCACGGAAGATAGACTGTGAAGTAGCAAGGAGTGTCTCTTGTTCTTAGATGTTTTGCCTGTTTGAGGACTGTCAATTTTTATGGGGGAATAGCATAGAGATTTTAGTATTTTAATTTCTGTGGTTAACTTTTTTATCTGTCTGTGAAGATCATTATTTTCTAATATTATGTTTTCTAACTCATTTTGAGTACTACAAAGGTAAATCAAAAAGTCTGACAGACAATTTTAAAAAATTGTGTTTGTGTTTTGTTATAAATACAGTATAAACTTTCATATGCATTTAGTAAAAGGCTGATATTTTGAAATTACAAACAGACACTTCAATGTATAGATGTCTTAATTAGAAAATAAAAATCATCTTATATTTCATGTTGATTGCAACATTCATATTAACTTTTTTTTTGTATCCTTTATTTACAACAATCTGTCGCCTTTGAGGGACATTCAGCAGTATGTTTGTTGGTGCTATCGCTGGCGTGCTCGGTATGTGACCTGTGTCACATCCTCATTATTAAACAGTAACTGGGTTTACTGTGTTTGTGTTTGTATTAAATCTTGTGGTATCTTGCGTTTTAAGCGTCGCGCTTTGTTGTGGTTTGCCATGAGTGGCCAGACCAGAATATTTGGATGACATTCAATGCACTCTTCATAAGTTCTAGTATGGCGTAGGATTTCCTGTTTCACAGTCGGCAGGCGTAGATCATGATGTAGTAATTCGTTGGGCACATACCAGGGGGTATTAGTTATCATGGGGAGTGCTTTATTTTGAAACCTTTGTAAGATTTCGATGTTTGAATGGGATGCAGTACCCCACAGTTGGATTCCATACGTCCAAATAGGTTTCAGTATTGCCTTGTACAGAAGTATTTTGTTTTCTAGAGACAATTGAGACTTCCGTCCTATGAGCCAGTAGAGTTTTTGCCAGGTAAGTCTTTTGTCCAAGTACAATCCAAGGTATCTCACATGATCTGCCTGTGGAACTACAATGTTGTTAAGTGTGACTGGGGGGCAAGAGCTCCTTCTTAGGGTGAATATTACGTTGACTGTTTTGGTTTCATTTGCTTTTATCCGCCACTTTTTGAGCCAGTGGGATATGTCATTTAGACCTTTTTGAAGTATTTGTGAGGCGCTATATATTGACATTTAAACAAATAAAATGGCTACCAACATCTGTAATTTTCAGTATGGCGTTGACTGCACCAGTAGCTTTTCAAGGTACGCGTACTAGCGCCTTTATCTATATGTCGCCGGGTCCAATGGGCTAAATATTGGGACGGAAGGTAAAAATGATAAAGAGTTTCGTTCTCAAATCTAATGTAATAAAAATAAAAAATAGGTTTGTAGCCAAGTCTTTTTGACACATTTATATCGTCCATGTATTGGAAACACTGCATATTCGTCTATGTGCATTTTTTTTTAATCAGAATTTGTTGAACAATTAGTTACAATTCCAATAAATATTTATGTGATTTTTATATGTTCGATTTATTTCAGTACCGATTCTTGATAGTCTGTGGTTATTCGTTATGGCATAGTTTAGCATGCCACATCACTCTCGTAAGTGGGCGGTTCCCATCTATGAAGCACAACAATATCTGTATGACAGTTTATCAAAAAAAATACAAAACTTCATAGGCGTGAGCTGTCATTCGCACCATGCTACAACGCAAAGACTATAGTCATTAAAATCAAATACAATTCTTAGATGTTAGACTAATGATGGAGCTCACTAATCTTTCGGTGAACTACCAACAAGTCAAAATTATATCAATGATTCAGACACAGAAAAACCTCTCCAAATGGCTCATTCTATGTTCAGGTGTGGAATTAATGATCTTCATTTCATAACTGAATAATAAATGTGTGAATAACTGGTAAGCAAAAGTTATTAATATTATTTATTTTGCTACTTAACTTAACACATGCTTACTCACAAGTTATTAACATGAGTAACAGCTAGTCCCACATTCTTGTTTCTTTCAATGTTATTTTTGAAATAAATCATATTATATAACTTAAAGTTTATTTCATAGCAAAATGGACTTCATTGTGGGGGGCCTAGCGGGTGTTGGTGCTGGGTTTTTTAGCAATCCTTTTGATGTAGTTAAAACCCGAATGCAGTTACAAGGAGAACTGCGGGCGCGCGGTCAACACAATGTATACTATAAAAATGTTCCACATGCAGTGTACACTATTGTTAAACATGATGGGGTAGCGGCATTGCAAAAAGGATTGGTGCCAGCTCTCTGGTTCCAGTTAGTTGTGAATGGTGTAAGGTAAATAACCTCATAAACTATAATAATATATAGTGATACTAACCACTCAAGTGTCCAAGTCGCGCGGGTGATTCTCACCCTTCCTGTCTGCATATTAAATGTCACTTTCTTTTTTACGACCGTGCGAGACACTCAAAAAAACAATTACTACTGAACAACTACTATAGCTACATTCAAATAAAAAATATTTATGAAAAGCTAAAATTAAACGCTATTCATTTCTACACAGTCGGTTATGCAGATGATCTGACAATACTGGTCTCTGGTAAGACAGCAAGCATTGTGTGCGACCTGACCCAAGCGGCTGTCCGTATTGTGGAGAGATGGTGCAGGGAATATGACCTAACCGTTAATCCAAATAAAATGGTTATAGTAATGTTAACACAAAAACGAATGCTGAATAAATATCATCTTCCAAGTCTTTTCAGCACAAAACTCCAATTTTCTTCCGAGGTAAAATACCTAGGTCTTACCTTGGACAGTAAACTTAACTGAAACAAACACATAGTAAACAAAATCAGCAAAGCTAGTTTAACTTTCTGGCAGTGCAGAAACATGATTGGCAAACGATGGTGTCTAACACCAAAAATTATACTGTGGCTGTACAAACAGCCACAGTATAATTTGTGGCTGTAATTCGGCCCATGATCACATACGGCTCTCTCGAATGGTGGACCAAAACCAATGAAGCCACCACTATACAAAAGCTTCAGCGTTACCAGAGATTAGCTTGTATGGCTGCCACGGGCTGCATAAGGACAACACCAACAGCGGCTTTGGAGACTATGCTGGAGCTAACACCTCTTCATCTATATATACAACAAGAAGCAACTTTAGCTGCCATTAGACTCAAGACCCTAAATCTTTTAAGTAAGAGTAGAGTCCCCCATACAGATATAATCGATAGAATTTACTCAAAAATTCCTATCTTACAAGCCAAGTATGATAGGATTCCAAAACAATTTGTATTCGATAAGAAGTACAGGATACAATTGAAGGAAACTGACCATCAGGAAGGATTGGGTCCAAGAGAGCTCAAAGTTTTCACGGATGGCTCTAAGACAAATGAAAGTGTGGGGGGGTCTGGGGCTTTCTCTGAAGACCTTAATATCCACATATGCACACCGCTGGGTACCCACAACAGTCTTTCAGGCTGAATGCATGGGTATCATCCAAGCGGCTATAGCAATAGATGCTAGGAAGGTGAAAGACTTCTCCATCAGAATACTGACCAACAGTATGGCGGTACTACAAGCTCTGAGTTGCAATGTCACGAACTCGGGACTGATATACGAGTGCCATCAACAATTGAATGAGGTATGTAAGCACAACAATGTGACTCTGCAATGGATCAAGGGACACAGTAGATATAGAGGCAATGATGCAGCAGATAAACTGGCCAGAAGGGGATCGGCCCTAGCAACTATAGGGCCAGAACCAATAATATCAATCCCCTTTGGCTACGTTCGTTCACTGGTATGTAGATACTAAAATAATTTACACACTCAGCTTTGGAAAAATTTAGTAGACTGTAGACAAGCTAGGGAGGCCCTACCTGAAATAAACAGTCGTCTAACCAATCAATAAAATAACCAAAAAATAACAATAAATTCTAATGAGACTATACAAGCCACAGATCAGGATAATAACAAGTGCTATTACAGGACATGGCTCTTTTAACAAACATTTGTTCACCATAGGTGTTACTGACAGCCCCCCGTGCAGGGCATGCATGGGAGAGGAAGAAACGGCGGCTCACTTGTTGCTGACATGTCCAGAAGTCGCTTCATACAGGGCTAAACATCTCGGCACGTCGGGATCGCTCCCCGAAGTCGCTTGCAACATCAAGGGACTGCTGAGCTTCTTCGGGGAGATATCATGGCTCGAATAAGCATATTATTCCTGCCCACACGCAAAATACGCTCTTAGACGTGGAGTTGCGGAAAACAGCCCGTCGTAAACTAAACTAAACTAATTTATGAAAAGCTCAAAAAATTCAGAATTTTATTTTGTTAAAACTAAATTGCTCAAATTCTTCTTCTTCTTCTTTTAAATTATGGCTTCTCTTGATAGAATTCTGCCAGTGTCAAGTCAGTCATGGAAGTGACAAGTTAATAATAGTTAAAATAAGAGTTCTCGATTTAATGAGTGGGTTCACAATCTACAACAAAAGACGTCATATTTAAAATACCATCACCAAAATTGTTAAGTAATTTTACAGTTTAATATTATTAGTACGAATAAAAGCACAAAAAATATTTACAAAGAGAGTATACACTAGGGTCAGCAAAAATTGGAAATTTATTGGACGAGGGATGTAATTGGGCAGGATATCGTAGAGAGGGAAAGAAAGTTTAGGACACTCAAAGAACAGATGATTGACAGATCCTTCATCTAGGCCACATTCACAGATTGAGCTATCCCTACTCCTGAGTTTGGCCAAGTGTAACAGGAGTACAAGCATGACCAAAGCATAGGCGGCAAATTGTGGAGGTGATAGCTTTACTAAAGTAGCAGTATTGAAAAAACCAGGGTTTCAATGGGATATTCATTTGAACTTTGGAATAGTGATTACATTTTAAAAATTTAGACTGATGCCAATTACTTTGCCAAGTAGACAGAAGGCCGGAGTTTGCCTTTGGCAGGAGGTCATGTGCATAGAGGCAATGTCTAGGAATATCAATAGGATTTTGTGGCTTCTTTAGCTAAATTATCAGCAATTTCATTGCGCTGAATCCCGCAGTAGCTAGGGATCCAAGCCAATACAATGTTCAGCCCTTTTTATGACAATAGTACAGAGACTTTCTAATATTTAAAATTGGGGGGTATCTAATCTTAGAGTGAAAAGGACTGGAAACAATACTTTGAAGGCAACTATATATCAAGGTCGTTGTAGACGGTGCAAGCTCCGATTGCAAGCCTATTAATGCTGGTGTTCCACAGGGCTGCGTGCCATCGCCAACGCTGTTTCTTCTGCATATCAATGATATGTTGCAAACCCGTAACACTCATTGCTATGCAAATGACAGCACTGGTGATGTTCTTTACACCGTTCGAGCCAATAATTCTCGGGAAAACGTCTCCGAGTGCCGGAACAATCTTGTGTCTGAAGTCGAGTCTTTGCTGAACAGAGTCTCGGATTGGGGGCGACTAAATCTAGTCCAGTTTAACCCCCAGAAGACACAAGTTTGCGTGTTAACCGCTAAAAAGAACCCCTTTGTCGTATCCCCTCAGTTTCAAGGCACTCCCCTTGTTGCCTCAGCCAGTATTGAAATCCTCGGCGTCAACATATCGAGTGACGTGCAGTTTCGTGGTCACTTGGAAGCGAAGGCCAAATTGGCCTCTAAAAAGCTTGGCGTGCTCAGCAGAGCGGGACAGTATTTCATGCCGGCACACCGCCTGCAACTTTACAAGGCGCAGGCTCGGCCGCACATGGAATACTGTTCCCATCTCTGGGTTGGGGCTCCCCAGTACCAGCTCCTTCCACTTGACCGTATCCAGCACAGAGCGGCTCGAATCGTCGACGACCGAGTGCTTTCCGATCGGCTCGATTCACTGGCACTGCGAAGAGATGTTGCATCCCTTTGCATTTTCTTTCGCATATACCATGGAGAGTGCTCTGAAGAATTGTTCGGATTAATCCCAGCCGCCAAATTTCGTGAACGCACTACGCGGCAAACGTCCCGATACCATCCACACCATCTGGTTGCTTGGCGGTCCACCACTGTATGTTTCAAAAGGAGTTTTCTTCCGCGTACAACCTCTCTGTGGAATAGTTTACCACCTGCGATTTTTCCGGACCGATACGACCTGGGGACCTTCAAGAAAAGAGCTTACTCCTTTCTAAAGGGCCGGCAACGCTCCTGCAATTCCCCTGGTGTTGCGGTTGATCATGGGCGGCGGTAGTCACTTAACATCAGGTGAGCCGCATGCTCGTTTGCCCCCTCTTCTATATAAAAAAAAAAAAACTAAGTGAGTCCGAGAAAATGAGGGTCCTTTTCAGACCATGTGATTCTGCATATGAAACTGCCTCTAAAATAGCCAAAGCCTCACCTGTGAATACAGATGAGTCAGGGGGAGAGTTAAAATTTAAAATAATCTTGTATTTAGGGATCCACACTGCAGAACCTACTAATCTATCGTCACTTAACTTTGAAGCATCAGTGTACATAGTTAACCAAACATGCCAATTTTGAAGGAGGAGCCTATTTAATTTGTTATTTGCTTCAATAGTATTTTTATCTATTCTGATATCTAGAATAATGTCTGGATTGAAAATTAGAGCCTCGTATTGTAAAGTGGGTTACTAAAGATTTGCCATGCATTATAAAAAGTTATATTAAATTGCTCAACATTCCCTCTCCAATTGCTCAAATTAAAAATAAAGGACGAAAATAAAGCTTAAAGTTGGGTATATAAAAAAAATTATTGTATTTATTTTTTGTTTCAAGTTTTACAAAAAAATATAACACGGTAGACAATTATTTTGTTATGATATACCCTTTGTAACACTAATATTTCAATGTTATTTACTCAGTATAGATAAATATATAATATTGGCTCAATATAAATATTATTTTAATAATTTCTATACACATCTCAACATATTTCTTTTATAAATGGCTATTAATGTGTTAATAGTAAAGCATTCTTTTTTAGCAATTATTTAACAAAAACAACCGATTATAATACATTTTAAACAATGTATAATCAAAAAAGTAATGATTGCCTATAGTGATTAATATTTCGAGTTAAATTATTATATGTAAACATTGTGGAACTTTTGTAATGATACATATTTCCTAAAGGAAATATCTTTACAATTAATTTGATGTATGATGTCTTGCGGATTTTTATTTGTATAATCATAACCCTACTTTTTAGACAGAAATATTGACTCAAAATTACTTTTCCAATGTAACAGGCGCTGCGGGAAATGCAGCCCCTTCGCTCTTGAGTGCTTTTTTTAGTTGACTTGCTATTTGCTAGCAGGCACCTTTGCGAGCCGTAGCGGTTGAGGCTGGTTGCCGAAGGCGACCAATAAGCCAAATTTTATTCAAACTGAAGTTGAAATTTGCAGCCTATATATGTCACACTGCTGGGCACACGCCCCTTTTATTACTGGGAGGGTTAAGAGAAGTAATCTTATAATTTTCATTTAATCAAAATGCTGCTACAAAATGACTAAATATTATATCTTATATATTTATTTGCATATTTATAATTTCACGAAGCCTTACAACATTTAATAATTAAAATAATTGCAGACTTGGTATATATCAACATGCAGATGAGTATGGCCTCTTGCGAGATGAAGAGGAAAATACAAAATTTATCAACAGTCTGTTTTTTGGCTCTTTTTCTGGCATGGTAGGAGCATTTTTTGGTAGCCCAATGCAATTGGTTAAGACACAAATGATGTCGTTCTCCTCTGAAAAGATAGCCGTTGGTACACAACATGCACACAGAGGTATGATATACGCTATGGTGAAGATATATAGAAAAAATGGTTTGAGAGCTTTGTGGCGGGGGGCACATGGGATGATGATCAGAAATTCTATTGGTTCTGCATCACAGATAGCTTCTTATGTTGTGTAAGTATCTATTTAAAGTATTATGGAATACTTTCTTAAAGTTCCCTTAGCCAAAAGGAATATATAATTTATTTACCGGTAGGTGGTGTGATTACTATCACTCCAAATTCACTCCTGAATTTTTATAATGGAAATATAACATTTATTGATAACAACTACAGCACAGTGCCATCTATCCAGATCCAGATTTTGTGTTTTCTTTCTTGGCACTAAACTTACATAAATTGTGAATATAAATCATTTTTGTCCATAAATATAAAATTTATTAATAGCTTGATTCCATTGCCACCTATTGGATCCTAGCTTAGTTATGAATAATCACTGTGTGAAGCAAATATAACCTTAATCAGTCTACTTGTTCAGGAGTTACACAATCACGAAGAGATACTGTTGATATATTAAAATATGTATGTTTGCCTATACAGTGGGGCGCCAGTAATCCGGCACCCCTTGCAATCGGATATGGTCTATTATTTATTATTGAATGTTTTTTGACAATCTTCGCTAATGCATGATTGAACAAGTTATAACTTGTATGCACCACCACTATTGTGCTAGATGCGTATGGTATTGTTTTGATTCTGACAGAAAAATTTGATTCTGAAAATGGTTGAAAGATCATAATTTTCCTCAAAAAGCGTTATTGTTTCTTGATAACGCTCTTAAATTGATTGAATTATATTTTTTGATTATTTTAGTATGTACATTTGTTTGTTTCCTAATATATAGTCATTGAATATTTTTTGTGAGTTCTATAGCATTAATGATGTTAATTTTATAATAAAACGTTAGCTCTCTATTGTGCTGCTTAATTCACTAAATTTGACATACATATTGAAGTATGATTTGTACATCAGAGTACAAATCATACTTCATTATGTTACATGTAGTACATATATATAACATATGGGATCTTATCGTTGAATCTGTAATTTGTCGGATTACAAGGTACTCTTTTGTAAAAAATCGGACGGGGTGTTAGACAGTACTCTATAATCTGACATATTCAATAGTTTGACACTGCCCTGCAAAGTATTTGTCAGATTACTGGGGGTCCACTGTATATAATAGGCAAGGAATTCTATAATTATATTATGTCTCAATCAGTCAAATTTTTTACAATTAAGAGACTAGTTCACATACTATTAACTAAATACTGCTAAATCCCAGGGATGTGGTTTCTTACTATAAATTATTATTTTGCAGATGTAAAGAGTGGATGGACAATAACAATATATTTCAGCAGTCTAAATACCTTTCTGCATTTATAGCTAGTAACATTGGGGCTGTCATGAAGACCATTGCCCTTACTCCTATGGATGTCATAATGACTCGTCTTTACAATCAAGGTTAGTTGCAGTTTTTGCCAATATTTGATAAATTAAAACAATTTATTCCACCAATCAAACCAGATCTCAAAATGGGTAAGGTTTACAATTCGGTCGCCTGAATTTGGGTGGGGGGTGGCGTGGGGGGCTGGGGGAGGAGTTGTAGAGTCACCCCCTACTTCCACTTTCTGCCGGACGTGCTTAGTTTTTTTTTATTAATTTTTAAAAATCTCATTTTGAGGTTATGTTTCGTAATTTTTATGACAATTTTAACCTGATTTATGGGTAGAGAGAGTTGGAGGATGGAAGCCCCACGCCACTTAACGTGGTACAGTCGAGGGAAGTCCGGTCGACGGAGCCCCGCTTCGCGGGGCTCCTACTTCTGAGTGGTTTACAAAAAAATAACCACGAAGAGGATGACGGGGTCTATTCGCTCGCTCACACGACCCCCTCATCCTCTTCTAACCTAACCTGTCCGAGTCGGGGTGCTCCACGTCCCAGGCTCGCTTCGCTCGCTATTGCACTCGATATAACACAAGTTTATATTTACGATATCAAAAGATAAAATAAAGTACAGATAACATTGAATAATTAAATTAAAAACTGTCATTCTTTACGAGTTGGGGTACATTCAACCAATTGTAAATAATTTTGAAAATCTTAATAAAACAGGAAAAGATTCGATCTCGATTCTCTAGGGTGAAATATCGATTCACTAGATCGATTCAGTACTGTATATCGATATGACATTGACAGATGAAACGTCAAAAACGTAATTAAATTAGTCATTTACCAATATTTTTAAAAAATAATTAAAAATACTTCGACGCTACTCCGGCAGAAAAAATCAAGTGGGGGTGCTTCAGATAAACCCCCTTGACTCCCCCACAGTGACAGAATCTTCAAATTCAGGCGACCGAATTGTAAACCCAACCCCTCAAAATTGTTAATTTGTTTTTATTTATTTTGTAGGGGGACAAACAAGCACACAGTCCACCTGATGGTAAATGGACAGGGGCCCATAGACATTTACATCTATCCTCACTTAAGAATCAAAATGCAGATGCGATTGCCATCCCTGAGAACTAAGATGGAATGCCTCATTTCCTGTAAAAGGGTGTTCTCTACACTCAACATAAGAAACACAGCATCATTGTGCTGCTATTTTACACTGGTATTATGTGCGAGTGTGGTCCTTACCCAGTCTAGGCGGCCCATTCGTGTTACAACCATAATATAGCTGCAGCATGGCTCTACCACGTAAAGTAATATGTTTCTTGTTATAATATGCTGTTCAAATATTATTTACGCCAGGCGAAAAATGCCCAGACTAGCATCAAGGTCAAGAATTACAGACATCTGCTAAGAATGACCAATAAGGCAAATCCTCCATCCAAAGAGAGAGGCTATTTTCAGCAATGGACTTCTTCATAGGCTGATGAAAAAGAAGAAAAATTACGGATATTAACATAGAAATTAAACTCGGGGATTATAACTCAGGACTAAACTTTTGTGTCTGTAACCTTAGAAACATTGTTAACATAATATTAAAGTTGCATCCTATAAATGTCCTACTGCTTGGCACAGGTCGCATGTGGTAAATCAGCACTTAAAATTGCAATTAACAACTTCATTGATGCCGGTGGGGATTGAACCTGGGTTAATATTTTAGCTACCATGAAAAGCCCGTTGCTGGTATATTTCCTTTGCTTGTATGTTAATTGATGTTGCAACGTTATTTGATTGTTAATTAGTTTGAATTTAATGAACAGAAACTCAGACGAGCAGAACCCCCCATGATCACCCATGGTCATGGTTGTGCTCGTCTGCTGGGGGGGTGTAAAGTACTCGAAATGTTGGGAATATAAAATCCGTAAAAACTAGTTTTAGTTAAATAGTTTGAATTTTTTGTGAAAACTGTTTTGATTGTCTGTTAACAAACTTAGACGAATAATAGAACGAAAAATAACATCAATCAGACCTAAGAGGAGTAATAAAGTGACGCCCTCAACAATTTGACCAAAAATTGGACATTCACACTGAAGACCCTTTTTTAATTTAATTTCAATTTACTTTTCTTATCATGTTTCTGTTTGTTTCATTATTAAGTTTGTATTTACAGCCACAGATGCAAATGGACGTGGACTTCTTTACTCTGGAATACTGGATTGTGCTCGAAAAATTACCAAAACCGAAGGCCTCTTAGCTTTTTACAAAGGAATTGGCCCTTCGTACCTAAGGCAAGCACCGCATACGGTGTTGCTTTTAGTTTTCTGGGATATGTTGAAAGATTTACAAAACACATTGGGGTTGTGAAGGTTGTGAAACTACATTAAATTTACCAATATGAGATTAACGGCTACTAGAATCTCTTATATATAAGTATTTTAATTGTTTACATAGGTAATTCTTCATTTTTATCCTATATTATCTGGTTAGCCTAGTATTTTATTTATAAAAATTGGTCATTATTATTTATAAATTAACACTAAAAGTAGTTGTACTTGAAAGCTGTAATTATTTATATTCACATTCATACACTATTAGTACCTGAAAAACATAAAACCACCCACTTCATCATCATCATCATCATTACAGCCCTTTACAAGTCCACTGCTGAACATAGGCCTCCCCCAAGTAATGCCACAAAGCACGGTCCTGAGCCACCTGCATCCATCGACTTCCTGCATGTCTTACCAGGTCGTCACTCCATCTAGTGGGGGGCCGCCCTACACTACGCCTACCGGTACGAGGCTGCCACTCGAGAACCTTTCTTCCCCATCGGTTATCGGTTCTTCGAGCTATATGGCCGGCCCATTGCCACTTCAGCTTACTAATCCGTTGGGCTATGTCGGTCACTCTGGTTTTACTGCGGATATCCTCATTTCTGAGTCTATCACGCAGAGAAACTCCGAGCATAGCCCTCTCCATAGCTCGCTGAGCGACCTTAAGCGTCCTCATACGGCCAGCAGTGAAGGACCACGTCTCAGATCCGTAAGTCATCACTGGCAACACGCACTGGTTGTACAATCTAGTTTTTAGAGATTGAGGTATACCTGACGAAAAGATATGTCGTAATTTCCCGAACGCTGCCCAGCCGAGTTGAATCCGTCGATTGACCTCTCGGTCGAAGTTGGACTTACCTAGTCGGACTATTTGTCCCAGGTAAACGTACTCGTCGACAACTTCGAGCATAGTGCTCCCAACAACAACCGGCATAGGTGTGACATGGACATTAAACATGATCTTTGTTTTGTCCATGTTCATCTTAAGACCTATCCGTTGGGAGGCACTATTGAGGTCATTGAGCATAATGCTTAAGTCCTCCAGCGATTCTGCCATAAGGACTATATCGTCGACAAATCGAAGGTGAGTGATGTACTCGCCATTGATGTTAATACCGTATCCTTTCCAGTCCAGTAGCTTGAAAACGTCTTCCAACGCAGCGGTGAAGAGTTTCGGGGATATAACATCACCCTGTCTTACACCTCTCTGCAGTTGGATAGGTTTCGAACTCTGGTTCTGTACTCGGATAGCCATCGTAGCCCTACTGTACAAACACTTCAGCACCTCGATGTACCGACAGTCAACTCGGCACCGCTGAAGGGACTGTAGCACCGCCCAAATTTCGACGGAATCAAAGGCTTTCTCATAGTCCACATATGCCAGGCAAAGTGGCAGATTGTACTCTTCGGTCTTCTGTACAATCTGCCGCAGGGTATGTATGTGGTCTATGGTACTGAAGCCTTTTCGGAAACCGGCTTGTTCGGGAGGCTGGAAGTCGTCGAGTCTGCGTGCGAGACGATTCGTAACCACCACCACAGTTCAAAACCACCCACTTACAGTGGCGGATTAGCCGTAAGGTAAACTACCTAGGTGGATTGAAAAGTACTCGGCCTAACACAGATCCATTCAATTCTAAAAATCAAATCTACCCACATTATTTAGTTCAGTTCAGACTAGTTCGTTGTGTGAAGTTCTAAACGTGTGCGATAATTAGTTGTGATTTTATAAATTTATTAACAAAGTAATCGGACATAATTTCCGCGAATGGAGCAAATCGAGCAGCGTGCCGTCATTAAGTACCTCCATAAGAAGGGGCTATCATCAAAAGCCATCCATGATGACATGATCAGTACATTAGGCGATTGTGCTCTGTCATATTCATCCGTCAAAAAATGGATAGCAGAATTTAAGCGTGGTAGAGAGAGTGTGAAAGATGAACCCCGCTCTGGAAGGCCTTCGACGTCAACTACTGACGAAAATATTAAAAAAGTACTTGATTTAATAATGGGAGACCGCAGATTAAAAATTAGAGAGATAGCCGAGATTATAGGCATCTCTTATGAACGAACTCAAAACATCATTGTCAACGAGTTGGGTTTCCACAAGGTGTCTGCGAGGTGGGTTCCGCGACTGCTTTCAGTTGAACAAAAAAGGACGCGATTGACTATTTCACGCGACTGTTTGGAGTTATTTGAAGCCGATGCAGATGATTTTTTGAATCGTTTTGTTACTATGGACGAAACATGGGTTCATTACTGTACACCGAAAACAAAACAACAATCAAAACAGTGGAGAAGACCTGGTTCACCACCCCCTAAAAAGGCTAAGTCGATTTTGTCGGCAAATAAGGTGGTGGCTTCAGTATTCTGGGACTCGAAAGGTCTGATTATGATTGATTATCTTGAAAGGGGTCGGACTATAAACTCTGATTACTACTGCACCTTACTACGTCGTTTACGAGAGGAAATAAAAGAAAAACGTCGAGGAATGCTCAGAAGAAAAGTCCTGTTTCATCAAGATAACGCCCGTGTTCACACGTCAGTACAGTCAATGGCTGAAATTCACAACTGTGGCTTTGAACTGTTACCGCATCCGCCGTATTCACCTGATCTGGCACCATCAGACTTCTTTCTGTTCCCTAACCTAAAAAAGTACTTGGGAGGTCAAAGATTTTCGACAAACGACGAGGTCAAAGCAGCTGTAGACGCGTATTTTGACTCTAAGGAAGAATCATTTTTTTTCAACGGTCTAAATGCTTGGAAGGGGAGGTGGCAAAAGTGTATTGAATTTGATGGTGATTATGTAGAAAAATAAAAATATAACTGATTTAGTATGTGTTTATTTTCTTGGTTAGGCCGAGTACTTTTCAATCCACCCTCGTAGTCACGTCCCAAGGGGCGCGCTCTCAAGTTTTTAAAAGAAAAAATTGTTTACTTGATTATTTCTACAATACCCTCACTCTCTGATCACAGTTTACATGTGTTCCAATTATTTTGTAACTAAACTGTATTATAAATTATAATATAGTAAATTTTCAAAATGAGTAGTTATAATTTATAATATATGGCCGCCAGAGGAACGCCGATAAGGTATTATGCCTAGGGTGTTGTCGACATTTAATCCGCCTCTGTCCACTTCCTAAAATACAGTATTAATACATATTAGGAATAAAATTTTACACTCACTCTGCCATACATAGCTTATCTATTATAGGCTATGTCAACATATCATGTTTGCATTAACAATATACTTACGTCATACACAAATATACTTACAATGACACAATATGATGTTTATCTTGCCTATAGGCATGTAACATAATATATAAAAGGCCTATGAGGCCTAGGTTTTTTATGTTTTTGTTATTTAAAATTGTTTTTGCAACACATTTATTTTTAGAACAATAATCTGCGATATAATAGCTCAATTATTTACGTAAACCAGTAAAGTGGTTCAAGTTTTTGCTTATTAGCCTTAGATAAATAATGATTAAGCATTTAGTGCCATTACACATGATCACATGATTACAGATTGTTAAAAGTTGTAAAGATTACATCATATTTAGTATTTATTAATGTTAAATGTACAAATGTTTGTTATCATTGTTAATAGACGTTATAGGTAATTTTTATTAATTGTTTATTATTTTCTTTATTTGTTGTTTATTAAATGTAGTGTCATGAGCGTAAAAAATGTAGTGACTTAAATAAAGAGAATAAGTTAGCTGACATTGAAAAAAGTGTTTTATTTTTATGTTTATTACAGTTATTGATCCAAATCAATAGTTCATTTGATCAGACACTGCCAGGTGGTTATCTTTGATATCGATAGTTATCGTTATTTATTCCTTAATTTCAAAATTTCGTTTCTTCGCTACTGGCACTAAAATTGCATGTCTACATACTTATACTAACTACTAATTGTGGAAGCTTTATAGGCATGATATAGAATTAGTAAGGTAAAACTAAGAAATTTACTGTTTGGGAAGGTTCAGTGCATTACTGTGTGTTCAGAATAGGCTACAGCTTGCTGACTGCACAACATTGGTACATCAAATATTTTATGCATATCATGTTATAACTTCAATCAATCAATATCTTACATAAAGTTCTATTTTAACTTGGGTAATCCATCGCATAATCTGTTCTCCTGATGATGCCTTATATAGAAGCGAAACACCTGTCATATTTTCGACGATGATGTGTCTTTCTTATAGTGGTCGTGTCGGTAATACTGCACGCAATGGAGGGAGGGCGGAATGTGCTTTAGACTAGGTAAGACACACCATCTTTGTTATTAAAACTGCGGTTCGTAGCCAATTAATATTAACAACTTTAAAATAGGAAATTTCCGCAAAGTAACACTGGATTATATAAATTATTTTAGTTGTTAGTTCTGACTAGTTTTTAATAAGAATTTTTAAAAACAAGTATAGTAAAATCTTGAATTTTTACTATAGTTATTATATACAGATAGTTGCAAACTATATCAAAATAATGTTTTATTGTCAATCGGAATGTATGCAGATCTTCCAAAATGTATTGCATGTTGTGAATGTGGTAAAATGCCTAAAATGAATGTGATGGTGGTGTATCCATCATATAACGATTGCCCCGTGGAGGATGGGAATTTAATTGCCAGTGGACTGCTGCACCTGTATTATTATTTGAATATAGTTTGAAGCTGATTTTAACACGTAAAAGTAATGCGATTTAGTTTACTAAATGTCGACGTTGACTGCCTCATTGGTGTAGTGGTCGTAAACATGATAGTTAATCATGTGGTTCGAATACCGGGTCGGGTCAAAAATCAGTTATTGGCTTTTTCTATCAATAAATTATCATTAGCAGCCCAGGGTGAGTAAGTTGGCAGTGTTTCATTCCTATGCCTCGGGAAAACACGTAAAGCCTAGTAAGGTCCTGTGCTTGATTTCTGGTCATGTCATATTACCATGAGAGTGAGGGAATAGAGAGTGCACTTGTGCTTGCGCATACACTTGGGCAATATAATTATGTCCTGTGCAAAAACAATAAAAACCATCAAATCTACAAAACGACAAAGTAACGTTTCATCTGTGACTATTTATAACATAATGTTGCGCGCCATAGTTAATGCCAGTAAATGCCATGCTAGAACTTTCCCCCTTCAGTGCCATCTAGTATCGAGTGGCAGAACTAGGAGAGTACTTTCTACACTTAGTCGGTTGGGACCGGTATGTGCTTTTGACCGGTTGTCTTTATCAACCTAAATTTATTTAGACCGTTTTGCGTGGTCTTTCACTGGTGGAACCGACCCAGTCGTACTGCAGCGTGGCTCTATCACCTCGAAAAAATTGGATCAATTTGGCTTATTAAAATGAATACAGTTTTCCTTTCCAGATTCCAGCGCTAGCTTACAGAAATGAAAATAGTGGAAAATAACAGGAAACCAAAAAAAGATGGCGTTGAACGCGACATCACAGACATGGCAATGGGCGGCATATCAGCTATGTTCGCTACCCTTTTCACGAACCCCATTGAAGTAGTGAAAACTCGTCTGCAACTGCAAGGGGAACTCTCTGCTCGAGGCCGTCATTCTGTGTTTTATAAAAACGTACCGCATGGGTTGTTTGTGATTGCGAGAAATGAGGGACTGGTAGCTTTGCAGAGTGGATTACCAGCAATGCTTGGGTTTCAATTTTTCTTGAATACATTCAGGTAATTAGTAACCCAATTTTCTTAAATAAAAATTAAGTGACAAACGGTCTTACATATACAGTCCCCCTGGATGGTTATACTCATGGAGGTTAGAGAAAAGGAGAACGATCGCTACGTGCTAAAGCAATTTCCCGCCTGTCCCTGAACTGCCGTCGGTAAGTAGTAGGTATATGCAAAGTTGACTGTTCATTAGTACAAGTAGATGAAGTTAGTTGAATAATGTACAAATTTTCTTCGCGGCATTGGTGAGAAAATAATCGTGCTCCGTAATTTTTTAATTTTAGAAAAAAAAAACAATAGTAATTTATATTTATAATAATTAAAATTATAAAAAATATTTATAATTTATTAATTAATAAATAATAATTTCGCTATTTCTTTTTTTTTCTTTGAATGATATATACACGCACATATTAGACGTTGATAGATCATTTAAAACTAGCGCACAATAGCCCGCTTTAATTGAGACAATTTAGCAATCACTTATTTTGTCCATATTTCTGGACACTATTTTCTACAGCGATCGTTCTCCTTTCTCTGTAACCTCCATGGTTATACTACTGCAGCCCATGGAATGCGTTGTCATCTCTGAGGGCGAAGATGGCCTCAGGGCTGTTATAATACTGGCTCTATATATACCCTTCAGAAGGGCACACAACAGTGCACACACTGCTATTTTGTGGCAGAAATGTAATCGCTTACTTTACATTACCTTATTGAGACAATCTGTCAGTACCAGATATAAGAAATAAGGAGATATGCCCAGTTGTTGAAAACGTATCGGAACCCGGTGTCTCCAGTTGGCCCTTACCACGCGCCAACTACTACACATGCAGATCAGTAAAAGTAATAGATACACAGTCGCGCACACACTCGCATTTTATAAATCAGAACGTACTACATAATCAATTATAAACCGTATCTCTGAAATCACAGCGTGCATTTACCATTCACCGTGCTACTTACTCACACAAAAATATCGGTCACTATCGTTGTGCTGTACAAAAGCCATTTATTTTACATATGCGTTAGTACTTACTTACTTACTTACTTACTTATCGTCACGCACAATCCCTAACGGGGTAGCCAGAGAGAACAGATCGCCAAGTGTCACGATCCTTACATACCTCTTTCGCTTCTTTCAGGTTCATTAACTTCTTCATACATGCACGTCTAGGTATCCGAGTACTCTTGACCCTCCCCTCTTCGAGCAATTTGCTCACATGGTCTTCGAAAGTTAGTCTCGGTCTACCTCGACACCTTTTAATATTTACAACATATGCGTTAGTGATTGATTAAATTGAAAAGTTAACGAAGAAGAGGGCCATTAGAGCAATATATAATTTAAAACCAAAAGAGTCACTGAGACAAAAATTTAAGGAAATTAATATATTAACTCTGGCCTCTCAATACATTTATGAAAATGTAATGTACGTACACAAAAATAAAAGTAGTTTTGCGAAAATAAGTGATATTCATTCTGTAAATACTAGGAGCAGACACAAGCTGGTAGTACCAGTTACTCGACTCCACCGAGTCAGTAATTCATTCTTGGGGCGATGTATACGCTTTTACAACAAAATCCCAGAAAATATACAAAATTTGTCATACACAAAGTTCAAAAATGTTATTAAACTAAGTTTGTATAAAAAGGGTTATTATAATATTAAGGAATTTATCGATGATAATAACCCCTGGGAAGGGTGATCGCTACCAAGCTATTTCTAATTTGTCTTGTGTTGTTGATTGTAAACATGATTGTAAGCTATTATTAAAAAAAATAGTCCCGCTGGGTTTCTTGCTGGTTCTTCCCAGGACAGAGGTTTCTTTTGCGAACCAGTGGTAAATTAAAAAAGTGACTTTCAATAAGTATTTTTATAATGTACATTGAATAAAAAAGTTTCTATTTCTATTTCTAACGATTGTTTCATTTATACCAAAATTGTACTAAGAAATTTTTGGGCGCTGAATATAAAATAAATAAAATACGATGTTCAGAGAATAGTATAATAAAAGTAATTAATATGTAGGTAAAAATATGATTATTGAGTACCTAAACTAAAAAGTTTAAACAATAAAAATCCGGTTATGCTGGTTTAGGCTATCATAGCAGATTAAAATAGTAAGTATTTTGAAACCATGCTATGGTATTTACTCACTGACCTCTAAAGTGAAGGTATTTGTGAAGCACTTGACGTTTTGATATTTTTGGGGTGGCATTCTTTGTCAAATAGTGTAATCTTAAATTAATGAATTTTTCCATGACTGCTTTTATAAGAAATATAATGTGGTTATTCATAGGGGACTGCTTAAATTGGTGGAACTTAACATTAAAAAAAATTGGCAAAGGCTTTGCCATGCGTTCCTGTTTGACTTTTTTTAGTTTTAATTGCTAATTTATCATTGGCGAGATAAGCTGTTTTATGATAATTTTCATTCTCATACAAATCACTACGACCAGTACTAGTTTTAGTAGGTAACCAGTTAGGTGGCCTTCCTTTGGCATCAATCCATTCCTTTTTTAAATTAACATCATTTGGGAAGCTGAAAGGTACGACAATAACCTATTTATTATTTTCATATATCCTAAGCTTATTCTAAACCTTACCATGTACTAAGCAGGTTTTGCCTGGCAAGGTTTTGTTTTAAAAAAGCCTGGTTAGTTAAAATAATGTTAAATATATGAAAACAAATATACACTAATTCCTAACAAATAAATATCAAGAATAATTATATTGACTAATTTTAAGCCAAAGTCACTATTGTGATACTATCCGAACCATGCCGGTTAGGTATCTATTTATAATACATTCGTAGCTTTTGAAAACTGTAAATTATGTTAAACCCCAAAACCATAAAAAGTATGAAAATATCTGGTAGATTAGGCATAATTTACGTCTATTCAAACCTAAGAACACTCCATCGAATATTAACCTAAAATTAAATCAACTTTTTTACGCGGTAGAGTCACGCTGTAGCTATATTATGGTTGTAGCATGACTGGGTCGGCTCGACCGGGGAAGGACCACGCTCTCACAGAAAACCAGCTCAAAATAGCAGCGTAATGTTACTGTGTTTCGTATTGTGAGTGTAGAGAACCGTTTTACTGGGATCGACGCGTTCCATCTTATCCCTCAGGGGTGCAACGCATCCGCATTTCGATTCTTAATCGAATGTAGATCTCTATGGGCCACAGCATCCACTTACCATCAGGTGGTCTGCGTGCTCGTTTGTCACCCCTATCCTATAAAAAAACTTACTTTACGACCGTTGGTTATGCATTCAGCGGTTGTAAAATAATCAACATAGGTAAAAAACATTATGTCACTTCGGTCTTTCTATGGGGTTGAAACGGTTGACAAATTGAAGAATTATCTATAATAACAATTCGCCAATCCATATTATCGTCAATAGTGGATCTGCACAAGCACACCACTAGCTCGTCGCAAGATACAGCGGCCGTACTACGCAATATATTTGCATAAATAAAGTATAATTTTGTGATATTTACATTGCTTGTTCAGTCACTTGGCGTTATACTAAGGTAATAGTTATGGAGCAATGTATTTACTGCAAGAAATATTTTACAATTTGCTGTTTCATATGATTTTAAAGATAAATATAGTGAAATACTTTTACTTAAGTATGTTAAGTGATTCTATAATTAACAAAGTTTTTGTTTTGGCTTTGGTTTTTACAAAAAACTACTAAACAACATGGTATTCTGATAATATTTCACGATGACGGTCGCAAGCGCACTAATTCGCAGAGACGGCCATTTGTATAGAAGCTGAGCATTTTGATCATAGCGCGCGTACAGACACGCCCCCTTGCCACTTCTCCTGCTTTTTATATTTCTATGGTCAGTACCTAATTATTTGTTGGCTGTTTGACTACTATTAAGTGCCTGCAATTACCCTTAGTGTAACATACACATTGTACTTACAATGAGACATTGGCAGGATAAACGTTAATAAGCGACATAAATTGTCCAAGCGACAATATGTGTTTGCGATATGAAAGTAAACAATGTATGTTTTATTTAATTTAATGTATTTGTAATATTTATTATACATAATTTTACCTTTCTGCACTCTTTCTCCATATAAACTTTAACTATGCTAAATCCCACACTGCTCCGTGTGCACAATATGCTTAAATTCAAATTTAAAATTTTCCCTTCATTATAAATATTAATAGCGTTCTGTAATGGTAACGTTTTCGTGTTCTAGATTAGGCGTGTACCGTATATCGGAACGTAGAGGCTTAATCACTGGACCAGACGGCCGTATATCTGCGTTCCGGGGAGCCGTGGCGGCGGGGCTTGGTGGAGCTCTGGGCTCTATAGCGGGAACACCGTTCTTTCTGGTGAAGACCAGGTTGCAAGCTCAAGCTGCTAAAGCCATAGCCGTAGGGCATCAGCACAAACATAGCGGGATACTTAACGCACTTGCCGATATCTACAAGAATGAGGGAGTCAAAGGTTTGTATTAAAAAAAATGTATGTTTTTTGTTTGCAGCTTTCAAATTAATTTATATTTTTTATAGAATGAGAGTGACAATCGATCGCACAATCTACCTGATAATAAGTGGAAGCTGTAGCCCATAGTAGACATCTATATCTATCTCGCTTAAGAATTCAAATGCACCATAAAATTCCGTTATCAACACCGAGGACTGCGATGGAATGCCTAGTTTCCATTAAAATGTTGCGGATACTCACCGTTCAAAATCCAGATGTTTCGAATTTGTTTAACGGTCGCACAATAACGTGAGCTTGCATATACAAATTCTGCTAACATGTGTAAAGTCAACCACCCTCCACAGTTCGGGTAGTGGGACATAGTCCGTGGGCCCCCTCTGTATCGTCTTTCGCCTTATACCACCTTGCACTTACCTTTACCGTCACAGCCTATCAGAAGTCCACAGCTGAATATAGGACTACCCCATATATATGATACAGAAGCAGTCTTACAATAAGTTCGTACAAAGGTTCTATTTATTATACTTATCTGACAGGCCTGTTGGTCTAGTGGTTAGTGACCCTGACTGCTATGCCGGAGGTCCTGGGTTCGATTCCCACCCAGGACAAATGATTGTGTGATGAGCACGATCATTTGTTCTGTGTCTGGGTGTAATTTATGTATAATATTTATGTATTTAGAAATATATAAGTATGTTTATCAGTTGTCTAGTACCCATAACACAAGCTCTGCTTAGCTTGGGACTAGATGGCGTTGTGTGGTAGTTGTGGAATATTATTATTATTATTATTATTCCATAATTTGCTGAAATATCTTCCAGTAGACCCATAAAGGAAATTATATTTAAATGGCAAACTTAGTGCACACTTCTTTGCCCTAAAACCCTCTCAGAAATGTGGGAAGGCCTGTGCCCAGCAGTGGGACGTTTACAGGCTGTAAGTTTGAACTTTGACTAAATATTAAAATAATCTCGGCCCCAAATATACCCACCCATAGCTGTATAATAGCCTGTCCTGTCACACACCCTCAACATAGGCCTTCCCAAAGACTGTCACAAACACCGTTCGGAGCCACTTTCACCCATCAACTCCTTGCATATTTGACCGGCAATGTGATCGTATAACAGTCATAACAGTTGCCAGTGCAAACCACTCCACAACCACACGTTTTTTTTGTTATGATAACACTTTATTATCTAAAATAAATAACTTTACTATCGCAAATATCCTCATAGCGAGGATATTTGCGATAGTAACCACGCTTGGCGGGCGGTTTGGCAAGCGCAGTTTTTTTATTGTTCATTTGTTATTAGGAAAACGCTCCTGCCCATTTTCTAGTTTGTTTTCGTCTATCGCCTTTCATGCCACCCGCAGGACGATATGGGTTAGTGGATATTCTGGCACCGCCACTGCACGGTAAACCTTGTAAAGTTACAGCCAGCACAGCACTGCTGTGCACAGGCCACCCCTCTTTTCTGAGAGGGTTTCGGGGCATGGAAGTGTCCGCCGCGCTACCCCAATGCGTGTTGGCGAACTTCACATGTCTTCGAAATATTTTTTTTCTTATTCCTCATACATGCAGGTTTCCTCACAATGTTTTCCTTCACCGCTGTGCAAGTGATAAATCAGCACTTAAAATTGCAATTAACAATCTCATTGGTGCCGGCAGGGATCGAACCCGGGTTACTCGCGTTCCGTTATATTTAAAGCGAGCGTTAACCATCTGAGCTACCACGACTACAAGTAAACCTTGTGCTTACGACTAACTGTAACTTCAGAGTTATGTTAAGAAATACTTGAAATTGCTGATGGTGGCCAGTGATAAGAGGGCTGGTTCTTTTCTCGCTCAAAGGCTTAGAATAGACATTCAGCTATGAAACACGGCCAGCGTTCTTGACACAATGCCATGGGTAGTAGGATTGTATAAAATTAAGTATTTAGTTTTAGTTATTTTGTTATAGTTGTTAAAATTGTATATACATATTTCAATATTATGTAAATAAATGGTATTTTAATGGCTTAATTAAAATTGTTTTAACAGAAATATTTAATTATTTCTTCCTAATTTCAGGTCTTTTCCGTGGTGTTCACCCGCAGATTCCGCGCGGGGCCGTGGGCAGCAGTTCTCAGATGGTGAGCTTCGCGCACGCAAAGCAGTGGCTACGGGACCGTGGAATCTGTGCCCACTCACCCCTGATGCTGTCGTTCCTAGGCGCCAATCTCGGCGGAATAGTTATGACCATTTGCCTCAATCCCTTCGACGTGATGGCTACTAGGCTTTCTAATCAACGTAAGAATAATCGACAACTTCACTATTGTATAACTACATTATTAAAAATTAACTATACAGTGACTGTCAGCTGTGGAGGCGTTAGAATATTGTACCCCATAATATGCCGTTGGTGTGGTAAGAGGTGATAGTAGTGGGTAAATAAATTTGGTAGGAGTGAGAGGTGATGAGTTATAACAAATACGAGAGACCTCGCTATCACACTTAATTTAATGATTACTCAAATCATTATGACAGCTAAAACGAGTTACAATTCAGTACCGGTGGTAGAGTGTAGTATTGAAATTCAAAATCAAAGTTACAAGCCCTTCTGCTGAGTCTGGCAACCCTGGGGACAGGCTTAGGCAGCTGTTTACTGGCTGTCTGCAAAGTGCCAAATTCCTCACCACATGGAAAGACGCAAAGTTGGTCCTCTTGAAGAAGGAAGACGAGGCCGCCGATTCTCTCTCTGCATACCGTCCCATATGCCTTCTGGACGAGATTGGCAAATTGTTCGACAGAATAGTTGTCACATTTACTTAATTCATATTTAAATTTTATGTCGGTTTATACAATCTCTCATTAAGTCATGCTCGAGAATCCTCAGAGAAGACTTCTGCCTGAGTGTGACCATGATGAACACTATCACCTAGTTAAGCTGTTGTACTTGTGATGGACGAATTTATGGAAGTCGCTGCTGTTGTGGTTTTGTGTTTTCGCTGTAATTATTATTGCGAGACTTTTTGACTCGGGAGTATAAACTGACACTGCATGGAGAGTGAGTGATACATCAAGTCTGAGCGATTCCCATTTACACTCGCCCTCGGCATGTCACGAAGTGCCTTGCCGAGAGTGTACAGCCGCCATAGCAGATAATTTAAATTCACATTTGAGAGAATGGATAAAGAATTTAAAATAATGTCCTCCAGATCGAATTTCGGTCGAGCAGCCAGTCTCAATAGAGATGAGCCATCTGCGCGGGAGATGAACACAGTGCATGGGTGTGTATGCAAACACAGGTCTAGTCCCTCTCTGTCAGAGTCCGACGGGACGACTATCGGACACGACCGGAGAGAGATCAGGCGCAGGACTAGCGGCTTTACGTGCTTTCTGAGGCATGGGTAAAATAAGAGACCGCCAATGACTCCGGACTGATGATGTGAATTTCCCGACAGAAAAACCCAATGGATGATTTTGATCCGACCCTGGTTTTGAACCAGGTATCACATTACAAATATTCGCGCTTACCATCCCTAGGTCAACGAAGCAGTCAATATAAAGTGTTTGGAAACAGCTTAAACGTTTGATAAGCGGTTAAATATTTAATAGTGAGATGTGGCTGAATTTGGCCGTTAGTATATTTTTTTTATATAAGAGGTGGTAAACGAGCATGCGACTCACCTGATGGTAAGTGCCGACTGCCGCCCATGAACAACCACAACACGAGCCAAATGGCAGGTAGGTGCATTGCTGGTCTTTTATAAAAGCGTCGGCTTTTGTCTTAAAAGGTCCCTAAGTCGTATCGGTCCGAAAAATTCGCTGGTGATAGACGATTTCTCGAGAAAGTTTTGTGGGGAAGAAAAATCGCACTGTGGTTGCCAATCATCCATCTGGTGGTATGGAGTTTTGTCGCGATGTGTATGTAATAGCTTATTTTATAATAAATGCCACTTATACATTTACAATTTCCTTTCCAGCGCTAGACAATAATAACAGAGGCAAGTTGTACCGCGGCATGGCTGATTGCTTCCTCAAAATGCTAAGATCTGAAGGAGCAAGTGCATTTTATAAGGGAGTCGGTGCTAACTATCTACGCTTGGGACCCCATACGGTTTTGTTGTTGGTATGTTGGGATCAACTTAAAATATTAGAGGAATATCTAAGAAGGTGACAAATGTAGATATTAATTATTTTACATTAAAACAATTTGGTAGGTACCTGTTGAAGTTTAAGGTGATTTATTATTTATGACATGAAATTGTTATTTCTCACTGTTATATTATTTTTATTAAAAATTATGTAATATTTGACGTGAATAGTGATAATAGATATTGTTTATTATGTAATATTATGTTTCTAAAGTAAGAGTTTTATACATTTAAATGCAAATTATTTTCTTTTCTAAGACGAAATTTGTATAACAATAACTAATATGAAATAATATACTAGTAAGAATTTACTAAAATATATTATAATTGTAATTTATATATTGGCTATAATACACACTGTTACAGCAACAGTCTTTTATTTATTTTATTTATTTATTTCAATCAACAAAGATCACAGGGTAAAATTACATTCATGCAAATCTATTCTAATACCAAAATTATAAATCATTACTAATATTAATTATATCAAATGCGTAAGTATTTATAATAATATCGAAAATAAAATAATATTGTAATAATAATAATAATAAAATAACATAAATCGATTTCACTGTTACATACACCATATCCGATTTAATTATATATTAACAAAACCACCAACAAAACTTACCATAATGATATAATACAATAATTTTTGTTAAAAATGCAAATTAAAAGTCTTAAATATATGTAAGTAAAATTAGGTAATAAATTAGTTCATATACCTGGGGTGCCTGTCCGAGGCAATGGGTACATGGACATGAACCCAGTGCCTCAAAAAGCACACTGGAGTTTCTCACTAATTACGTTAAGAATGCTTATAGAAAAGAAGTGAAGAAACAGCATATTAAAATATATTATAGATTAATTATTATTAATTAAGAAATAATTGTTTAATATGGGTTATTATACTACTAAATAATATATAATTATGATTGATAATAACCCCTGGGAATGGGGTGAGCGCTATAACGCTGTTTCTCAATTATGTGTTCGTATTTAATTGTACAACATAATTATAATATACATTTTGTTTTGAAAGACGGAGGTTTTTTCGAACCAGGAGTAAAAGATTAAATGCCTTTCATAAAGAATTCTTGCAATCTATATTCAATAAAAAATATTCTATACTATTAAGTTTTATTTGTTGTAATTGTAAGAGAATGCGTATTTATCGGTTAAATATGAATTTATATTGAACAAAAACTTAGAAAATTGTTTTAATTAAGAATTATAAAATTGTTTATAATTTATTTACATACTGTTCTAATAAAAATATATTTTACAAACATTATTTTATTACCGTAGTGGTAATACACTATAATCACATAATAATCATAATAATCACGGAGGTAGAGCAAAAAATCTAGATAAATAAAAAAAAATGAATGTGAATTATATGATGTAATTGTTTTGTTTATGTGACATCACCTATGCTATGTAATCATAACTTATGAGATGTCCGCTCTTTAAAGTCTACTGCTTAACACAGATCTCCATAGATCGCCAATGCATTAGCCTTTGACTTTTTTTTACTTGGGAAATCCAACGCTCATTCATGATTACAGAACTGCCTGTACTAGCTACAAAAATCAAAATGGCCAACATATCTTAATTATAAAAATGATGTTAGTGATTATTCAGTCATTTTATAAATCGTTAAAATTAATAACGACAAACTAGCTAACAAATAAACATACAAGATGTTCAGTTTTGCTGTTTGTAGGGATTGATTGAAATGGAAAGAGAAAAGATTAAGTTCATATTATTCAAATACAAAGAAAAAGTCTGGTACTGTGTATAGTTCTTTATCATAAACTCTAAACTTAATTAGCGTTAAATAGTATGTGCTTAGATAAGTCCTCAAAAAAGATAAATGTAGTTCTAAAACTGATCACAAGATGTCGCTGTAAAAAGATGCATATTTTGTTAGTCACGATGTTGAGAAATGAATTTGTAAAACGTATAAATCCTACGCGTTATTCAAAATATACTCTTAAAATGGGGAGGAATTGAGTCTTTTATTTTTGGAAATCTTGTCTCCGGACAAGATCGTTAAATAGGAATGAATAAACACGCTTAAATAGTATGGCTGGCAACCTGGCGATCCTTTCCGAAACAGAATATTTTTTAAATTGATTGGAATAGGAATCTGATGAACTAAATTTAATAGTACTTATCACAAAAAAAAAACGAGGTTTAAAAGATCGATTTTTTAGATTTGCTTTCTGTTTATATTTGTATACACTAAGCACTAACCAATGATGACAGATTACAAACATAACTACTTATTTTTCATTTCTTTAATCCATTAAGGAAAGACAAGGCCCAAAATGGTATTACCGTACGGTTGGACGACGAAAAAAACGACAACGGTACAAGTTGCATAATGTTTTGTCGATTAATACATTTTAAAATATATCGAAATTGATTCGAATTCGATACTCCAAAATAAATACCTACCGAATAACTGAATATCGATATATCGCGATGTAAAAATATCGACGATATATATCCATATTTTAATCCAAGCCTACCTCTCAACTATTTAATAGGCTAACGTTTTTGTAACGTTGTTTAAGACTTTTGTTATCAGTAAAGTAAAAAAGTAAAGTTACAGCCTATATACGTCCCACTGCTGGGCACGGGCCTCCCCTCATTTCTGAGACGGTTTTAGGGCAAAGAAGTGTCCGCCGCGCTGCCCCAATGCGTGTTGGCGACCTTCACATGTCTTTGAAATATTTTTTTATTATTCCTCAGACATGCAGGTTTCCTCACGATATATTCCTTCACCGCCGAGCACGTGGTAAATCAGCACTTAAAATTGCAATTAACAATTTCATTGGTGCCGGCGGCGGCCGCCATTATTTTAATCCAAGTTCCAAGCCTACCTCTCAACTATTTAATAGGCTAACGTTTTTGTAACGTTGTTTAAGACTTTTGTTATCAGTGCTTTCAGTGAATAAATATTTTTGTATGGTGCGCAATAAAGAATATTAAATAAAATAATGATCGTTGACTATTCCTTTTTTATGTTCCGTGATTCGTGTTGACCAATAAAAGGTTGTATAATGTGTGATTACACGTTCTAAATAACAACGTACTAAACGTACAAAATAAATACGTAAGGAAATTTCTTACAGAAAAAGTTAAGACAAACAAAATCAATTAACTGATATAGATAGAGGCTGCTATTAAGAATTTCTCGACAGAAAACCTAATAAGTGATTTTAGTCCGACCTCGAGCCGCGCCTTACGATCACTAGACACTAACAAAGCAAAATAAAAAAGTAATAAAAACAGTTTTAATCTTTTTCGTACACAATACTTGCAAGTATAAAATTTTTACATTTTAATGCATACTATGGAGCATTCGATGGTTAATAAAACAATATTATGCTATAAAACATGATTTTTATTCAAATTTAACAAATGAAGAGCTAATTAGACTTTTTGTAAATTCAATTTTTTTTCATTCTTTATTCTACACAATGATAATAACAATTTAAAACATGTTTATAAAATGTACAAAATCGAGCTTAAGCTTAAAAGGAATAATACTCTTCCAACAAATCTTAGGGAAAGAGAAATAATGTTACATATAGAGTAAGAAGGCACAGCAGCGTGCATGCGTAGGTAATAATTAACACATCTAGTAAATAGTGACAATATATGTTATAACTTTAATAAACAAATAGTAAGGCTGACTTTTACCGCGAAATGGTGGTGTAATATATGAACAATATGAAGCATATAGATATTTTTGAAATATTTTTAAAAATATTTTTTATTTATTTAAAAAATGAACTTAATAAACGCTGACTTCAAAGAAGACTTATGGTATAGAAGAATTAACGGCCCGGCTTCATAATGTGAGATTTATTTATTCTTTAAAGCCAGCTTTTACGCTTTATTATAAGTTAACTTTTGCTCTATCTATCTATAAAACTTAATCCCCTATTTTGCCTCTCCCGTCATCAAAATCGGTTCATAACTGAGGAACATATAGCAAAACATCCACTACACAAGTCCACTGCTGAACATAGGCCTCCCCCAAGAAATGTCACAAAGCACGGTCCTGAGCCACCTGCATCCATCGACTTCCTGCATGTCTTACCAGGTCGTCACTCCATCTAGTGGGCGGTCGTCCTACACTTCGCCTACCGGTACGAGGCTGCCACTCGAGAACCTTTATTACACATCGGTTGTCGGTTCTTCGAGCTATACGGCCGGCCCATTGCCACTTCAGCTTACTAATCCGTTGGGCTATGTCGGTCACTCTGGTTCTACTGAGGATATCCTCATTTATAAATTTATCACGCAGAGAAACCGCGAGCATAGCCATCTCCGTAGCTCCATATCTTCTAAAATAAATAAATAAAATTATTTAAAGTACCGTAATTCACCCCATTTTACGTGTAAATATTAGTAAACATACATGTAAATTTAGCAAGTATCAGTAAATTTGTTTTTGATGTCCTTGACCTCGAACCGGCCGCTGGATAGGACCAATAGTAATTTTTGATGAAATTCATAAAATGTCATTCAAAAAAATATCTATTCCATAGGCTTCCACTTCGTTCCCCTATTATACCATATTTTGTCTCACAATAAAAAGGTCATTCGGTATATTATGTTTAAAAATAAAGGATTATTATTATTAATAATTCGAATAATTACTCTTCGGGGATTTCTTATATGAATAGAAAACATTTTAACTCTTTCCAAAATATATTACAATAAATTAAGAAATCCAACCGCACACACATTTTTTAATAAAACTTAGCCGATAAGCAAAAAAATCTACGATTTTCTGCCACCGGGGCTCGCCACTTAAAAATGAGGAGATAATTTGTTCGAAAAATGTAAACGTTAATGTGTCTTTCTATACTATTAGTTATCTTCATATTAATTAGATTAAAAATAAATAAACAAAACCACAGAAATCGATAAAAGTAGATAAATTAACAAGAGTCAAAAATGTGCAAAAGATTAAAGAGCAAACCACTGGTACATTGTTCTGTGTATTAATATAATATTCTAGAAACTGATAAACTTTTATTTAAAACTAACTTAATTGACATTGTGTAACAAAAACTTCACCTCAATGTCAACCAGTGACATCTGGAGCATGGAAGATTGTTAGCCTTCATTGATCGCATCTTCAATATTTTATGTGCGAGGCACAACAGTTGTTTCGATAACTGCGAAACCTAAACGGTAACTTTTACCCTAACGATACCGAATTAGTGCAAATTGTGTGTTAGTGTCGTTTCAGTGTTCATCATTATCATTTCTATTTTCACATCCTACCTACAAATATTATGGAAGACATGCTGAGACTTGGCACTGTACACATTTTCTATTATATTATAACTAACAGATAATAGATGTGGGAACAATGATTGTGCGTTTTTATGCCTTAAGTATAAGTAACCAGCCTTTAGTAGAATATCTAACTGAATGGTAAAGGAAGTATTATGTAAGAAATAAATTAATGGTCTAATATTCCAACTGTAAAATAGCAGTAAAGTATTAAAAAAACACCTAAACCTCAAGTAATATGCGTAAAAATAAGTACAATTAATCTAAAAGTAAAACTACGAGTTGAGAACCGTCATAAAAAGTAAAACTTGCGAAAACACCTGTGAATTTCACATTGAAAAATATCGAAAAACCTCTCTCTATTTCTGTCACTCACACACACATCTCGAATTTTACTATTTCACTCTCAACACATATATACAGGTGTTCCAAAAAAGTATTTATTTGATAGATTTCACTGCGTGGATGTCTTTCGAAACTTTGTCACACTCTCCAAACAAATGTTAATCTATTTTCAGTCAATCCATGATAATCTTGAGCGTTGTTTAGCAGGTGTTATATCTATTATTACACATTTTGCAAAAAGAAAACACGCGCACTGTGTAAGGATTAAGGTCGCCTGCGTGTGCTCGTAGAACTATATTTAAATGTCATTAGTTTTATAATCAATTAAAATTATTTTCTAAAATCTGTACTACAATAATTTATGGGCTTTTTTATATATCAGAAAAGTAACTTTCTTTTGGTACACCTTATATGCGTAGTTTTAGGACTGGATAATAACTATAAACTGGCTGGAGTTTAGTAGAACTTAGATTCGTATGTATCGAGACTCGCTATAATATTTTCACTGGCATTTGAAAATAAGAAATTTTACAATACTTACGATAGTAAAGCTTGCGAGCAGCAAAACATTACTTAATAAAATTAAGGAATTCGTATTAAACTTTCGAAATTTATTTCATTATATATCTTTAAAAACTGTAACCCCTAAACCGTGAGTCATAATTTAATTATAATAAAAATAAGATATGCGGTCAAAAACTAAAAAAAATATGTTGACTGACTTTTTTTGTCAACAGTAGTTTTTGACCACACTTAATTGCACTTTGATCAGTGTAAATAGTAAACAATAACTTTAAAAATACTAGTACTGCTATAACAGAGCTGTGTTGATGGTGAAATGCTTCGAGTGTCGGGTGGGGTAATGAGGACTGGGTAGAGAGGGAATGCGGGTATTTTTGGATAGTACAGGCTTTTTATTAGAAATGATATAGAAAATTATAGAAATATTATAAATGATATAGAAAATTATAGAAATATATATTAGAAATGAGGAGATTAGGTGAAGGGCGGGGGCTAACGGTCAGACGGGCGTGTGTTGCGGACTGAACGGCCTCGACCGCAGGCCGTTCGCGCACTTTTGCGTCACCTGCGCTGGTGTACTGCCTCGCGTCTCCGGAAGATACGCTCTGGAATCAAGAAAAAATATTTTGTAGCACCAATACTTGGGGTTGCTTAATCACGAGCTAAAGTAATTACCCTTTACAGGAAAGTGATATATCTAATCAGTTAGACTTGGGTGACGTAAATATTGTGTAATATGGTAGGACTTCTTTTCTATCTAGGAATCCGTCTGGTTAGGTACCATCTTTTATTTATTTTTTCCGCCAAAATAGCAGTTCGTGCACTACTTTGTTCCGGCACGAAGAGTATATAATAGAGAGAATATTATAATAAGAGAGCAGTATATTTATAGTCTGTGAGGCATTCCATATTAGTCCTCAAAGGTGACTACGCATTTGTAGGCTTCTTTGTTAGAAGTTAACTGCAGATTTCTTTGGACTGCAATAGCCACTTACCATCAGGGTTCGGGTCAGGTTAGGACTGTAAGTTTCAACTTAGTTTTATGAAAAAAACAAATTAAATCTTACATTCTAAGGATTACCCCGTGGACTCGAAAGCAGATCAGATTAGTTTACAAAATAAATCATGGTCCCTTCTAGATTAGCTTTATTTTTTTAAAGAATAATATAAATCTGACTGTCTAAGCTCTTATATTCCCTATAGCATTTATTACGAAATGAAATAAATGATTTTATTCAATATAGATTATTGCATAAAACTTATTGAAAGTCATTTTCTATTTATCACTGGTAAGAAAAAAAACCTTTGTCCTAGAAAGAACCGGCACGAAACCCAGCGGGACTTTTTTCTTAAACATATTTCGCTTTACAAAAATTTTATTTGTATAATTTTTAAATGATTTTTTATACAACCAGCATGGTGGCAATCATCTCATTTCCAGGGTTTATTATCATTTATGTATTCTTTGATATTATAATAACTCTTTTTGTACATTTTTGCTTTAATAAAACATTTAAACATGTTTAATAACAAATTATATACATTTTCTGCGATTTTGTTGTAAAAGCGTATACAATGTGTTAATTTTACACTTGATCAAACGAAATGTGCGGATACTAGATAAAAAATCGATTTTTTTATGTAAACTATTTAAAAAATAAAAGCATTTTTTTTGTAAAATTCCCATCCTTCGGTTTTAAATTATTTCCTCTTTAAGTAAACGGTGTATTTTTTTCAAAGTAGTTTTATTTGAAAGTTAGATTAATCTTTCTAACTTTCAAATAAAACATACTAAAAAGGTTATTTCAACGTACTAGTTTTGAAGTTACAAACCAAAAATTAAAAAGAAAAGTATTTTTTAACAAAAAAATTATCTTATTATTTTTTGACAAATTTCCTGCTTGATATCGTAGGTTTTTTTTTTTAATTTTTATTGCTAGTTAATCTTTCTAACTTTCAAATAAAACTACTTTGGAAAAAATACACTGTTTACTTAAAGAGAAAATAATTTAAAACCGAAGGATGGGAATTTTACCAAAAAAAATAATTATAAATGCTTTTATTTTTTTTTAATAGTTTACATAAAAAAAGTCGATTTTGAAGTGATAATTTTTTATCTAGTATCCGCACATTTCGTTTGATCAAGTGTAAAATTAACACATTGTATATTGCCTCATATATGAATTACTAATTCTGTGAAGTCTAGTAACTGGTATAACAAACTTATGTTTGTTCCTAGTGTTTAAAGTATAAACATCTTTATTCTTATGAAAGCTATTCATGTTTTCATGTATTTATATAACATTTTCATAAATATGTAGCGGTGCCAAAGTTAATATGTTTATTTCTTTAAAATTTTCTCTAAGGGACTTTTACAATTACTCTTACAATTTAAGTTCTAAATTGCCCGTACGGCTCTCTTTTGCAAAACAAATATGACTTCAATATCAGTAGCATTACGAATTACAGCAAGATTCCATACATTACGCTATGAAAGTAACCAAAATAAACTAATCTGGCTGTCTCAACATTAGTGAGACTTAATATTTCTTACAGATATGCTGCAGAACTAAGTCTGCTTGCTAATTTTTATAGCGTGGCAACTATGGCATATCGCCCCTAAGAGATATCCAATACCAGCGTAATATAGCAGCTAAATGCTGCTGTGTTTCGTATGGTGAGGGTAGAGAACCGGAGACCCGTTTTATCTTTATCGTTTTATATTAATCGAGGCATTCCATCTTAGTCCTCAGGGGTGACAACGCATCTGCATTTTGATTTTTAATGGAGTTTAAATGTATGCATCCACTTATCATAGGTGGACTTTGTGTTCGTTTGTCAACCTTATCTATTAAAAAGAAATTAGATATATGGGGGCCCCATTGAAATTTCGTGTCAATAGTAATATCAAGAAAAACAATGTTATACACAAGACTCAACTCCTACCCATTTAAGAGCACATTGGTACTCGAATGTTTAACATTATTTCAGATGACGGCGCCGCAGCATCCAATTTTTGGTATGGATTCTCTGAGGGTAGGATGAGTGTGTCGTAAAATATAATCAACATCTCAATATAAGTTGGATTGAGCAGGCTAATTCAGATACACGATCCAGTTACGATGAAGCGTTATCAGCCAAGCTAGGCTAATCTGGATATTTTTTATCCGGAGATCATTTATTTAATTCAAAAGTTACTTCTTAAATATCTTTTTAACATAAATATAAATAATATAAACATTCTAGTCGCTTGCGACTACGAGTGTTATTTAGCAGCGGTTAGATTTCTGTTATGACAAAAAATTTAGCACCTACTACAACACGGATTGATTCGGTACTCGATTGGCGAGCAGACCTTGAATTTCATAGAATATTACAAGTCAATTGTAGCTTTTCAGCTGTAGTTGTGTTATGATTGTTTTTAAAATCCTTGTATTTTTACCCTTCCTGGGTCGAGCCCACTTATTCGTGCTACCACGTGGCTGTACCACGTGTTCCACGTACGTCGGGTAAAATTTATCACATAAGCGAGTGTCACATCGGACACGGATGTATTTGGATGACGGCGAATGAGTTTTTCCATACAAGCGCGTACATACTACGGATACTATAATATTTAATACGAATTTGATCTCATCAATCAAGTCATTCATTTAACATTTTTTCATAACAGCTTATTAAATTCCACTGCAGAACATAGATCTTATATAGATTGCCTCATAAGGGAGACACTTGCCAGTTGCCACGCTTGACATGGCAGACGGGCTCTCATAACTCTTACGTCATAATTACAACGCATGGAAGGAGGGTTGGTAACCGCAGTTTTTTATTATCTACTTATTCAAAAGACGCTGCTGTTTATTTCCCCTTTTTAGAATAAAAGGCTCCACCTACCTGGCGGAACTTTTAGTCTAATTCCTTCAAGAAACGTTATAATCGCTTGTAATTAACGCGTAATACTTATGAGGTACCTTGGAAATAACTCATTTATGACCTTTTATCAATATTCTTTTCTTCAAACGTACATTAGGGGTATGTTCCGAAATACAACACAGTACACTGTTAAATGCTAATGACGTCATCAATTGACACTATATTGTACTGGCGTGCCGCCGCCATATTGCGTCGGATATCCGGCCACAATAAAACAATTTTTAATTGTGTGTGCGCTGAATGAAGCATGCCAGAATTTGTTTTTATTTATTCAAATACAAAAAATTATAGAATAATTGCTAGTATATCCATTAGGAGGATATAATGATTTTTGGATCACAAAATGACAAAATAATCGCCAACACTTTTCTAAATGGCGCAAAAGTATGACGTCATATACTGTCCAATGTTTTGGAACGAATCACCAGTATAGCGTCGAGTTATGACGTCATTTGCATTGGACAGTACACTGCGTTGTATTTCGGAACATACCCTAGATGTCAAATACTGAATATTGGAATAATTTGTGTAGTGGTGATGTAAGAATATCCACTAAATCATATCGTCACGCGAGTGTCATAACTGGCGACAGGTGGAAACAAACCAGGATATGAGCGGCAGCGTCTTCCTAATAACGACTAAAAACCTCCGTTGCTAACAAGAGCTGATACAGGGAAATGAAACAGATGGGCAGCGCCATCTTTCTGATAACAACTAAAAACAAGCTGCGATTGGCAGCACGCGTGCCTAGCGTGGCAACTATGACAAATATCGCCCCTTAGAGACAATCTATATACAGAAAAAAATTTTTAAGTGTATGATGAGTGTAGAGAACCGGAGACCCTTTTTACTGGAAACGAGGCATTCAATCTTAGCCCTCACGGGTAACAACGCATCTGCATTTTGATACGTAATCGAGGATAGACCTAGGTGTCTATGGGCCACAGCAACCGGTTAACATCAGTTAGACTGTGTGCTCGTTTGTCACCTTAATCCTATAAAAAGGCCTATATGTTCAGCAGTAAACGTTTGATAGGGTGTAATGGTTGCTCGAGTTTATAATGATTGTAGCGTATTTAAAAAAAAAACTCATGTAAACGCGGAAAGTATTTAGAAGTATCGTCATGGCTTGTGTACCTCATGAAAAGGAAAAGTGTAGCAGTGACGGCAGAGAAGACGAGGAAAGAGTAGGAGCCGATGGTGCGACGCATGGTGGGGAAGCACATGCCCACCAGGAAGTTGCCGCCCCAGTTAGCTAACGAGCCCCACGCCATGCCGGCCGGCCGGGGCCCCACTTCAAACATCTCTGAAAACAGGAATGATTCATCTTTAGTTTCACACTTCTTAAGTCAATATTTAGTTAGGTGAGATAATATTTTTCTTCTTCAAGTAATATGTACCTGAATTGTAAACAGTGCCGTGCGAGCAACTCAAGTTTATTAGATCCCCTTAACATAGATAATAAAATCAATATTAAAAACAGCCAACCTTATATTTACTATGTAACAATTACCATTATTCAATGAAAATGGTTCATCAAATATTACTTTAAATTACAAAGTAAAAATCGACTTTAATGTACTAAAAAGGAATAAATAGGTCATTACTTGACGCCGTATTGTACTGGCGTGCCGTCGCCATATTGTGTCGGATATCCCGCCATATTAAAACAATATTTAATTGTGTGTACGCTGAATGCAGCATGCCAGAATTTGTTTTTATTCGAGACATAGAAGCACTGAAGCCTCGACTTCAGAATGTGAAATTATTTTTTGTTTATGTCTTTGTGTATTATCGAAATAATTGCCCTTCCTTGAACTTAGGGGGATATTTATATGTAGTTAAGACATGAATAACTATTTTTAAATATTTTGTCAATCTACCTTTCTGTTAGAGCTTATTTTTGGAAAGGCTGAACCAATTGTAATTAAACTTCAAGAACAGATAAAGAGCAACACCGAGAGTGATGTAGGCGACACCACAGAATAAATAATAGTACTACGTACAGAAGTTGCACTCCTTTGATCGACGCGTAATAGTCTACATTATTATTATTAATCAGATAAATCGCACACGCAAGCTAAATAAAACTTTATCGCTGCGCGCTAGTGTCCATATTACTTTGCATCTTTTTGTCACGGCGGACTTTCCGTGGTTATTAAGGGATGTCAATAGAAAGTAAAAAAATACATTGCGAAATGTTATAGTCAACCAAATATAAGAAATACCTTTTGACGTTTCACATTAATCATTCCGCAGTAACTTTGCGCAAGCGTCCTCACACAATTTAAAATAACCTTTTATGTGAATCCGAAGAATTATAACGTTATCTATATTTTATTACAACGTGTAGACTTTATTATCACTAAATTAAATTCGAATTTTTCAATCAAAGCAAAATATTAAAAAAATAACCAGTATCAATTATTTTTACTTGACGTCGTTTCAATAATATGACGCTATGAACCTTACCGTAGTGTTTGGATTATTAAAATTCATTGTTATGCGAATAATCGCCAATATATTCAAATAATCGGTAAAAATATTGAAATAATCGAATCATTAATTTTTTAAATGTATTATTTGTTTAATTAAATTTTTATTTGTAAGATTCCTTATATTACATCAGTCATTAATAAAACAAGTTTTTTTTACTTTGTCAACGTAAATTTGTGTAGGTAAAAAAAACTTATATATAAGGCCGCACTGAAAAAACCAATACGTAATTTCAATCTTATCATTTCGGGAGCTTAATATGCGTTATTTTGTGTTTGTCTTCTTATTTTGTGACTCGGCTTTAACCTTTTGAACTGTTTCTTCTATATTCGTTGAAGCATGAGTCCATGTCACAAAGGATGATTGGGCAAAATTGATAGAAAAAATTTGAAGAAAAGCTTAGAAAAAATAGATTATGGATGACTTTGAAAGAGACATTAATATTGACTGATTTATTGAAAATCAAATGATAATTAATCCAAACTACGACATCTCAGCTAGTTGTACTGAAAGTTATTGAATAAATTTATTTTTAATCTAGTTTCAATCTTATATTTTTATAACTGTGCCTCTATAAATAAGCGGTAACAACAAATACGAAGAAACTGATAAATCTTGTGTTTTAAATTATCCGTTTCTTATTTATTCCGGTATTATTCAAATCAATCTGTAAATGATTACCAACTCTAAATAGTCGATATCCATTTTTTTAAGAATCGAATATTGTACATTCCCATTTTTGGTTGGCATGCTTGATGCAAAGTTTGACAGCTGTCAAAAGGTATTTCTTAGATTTGGTTGACTATAATTATGTTACTTAGGTGAAGTACTAACTAATATTCTGACTATGATTGACTAACCATACTTTCGCCTATATGTGAGTTCCGCGATGCCTAACGCATGCAAATTGCAAGGTCATTCATCGGGAATCGTAACGCTTGGGAGAAATAGGTAGAAAGTGTAAACAAAAAATAAACCTGAAATACGATTTCTAACAGAAATGTGATCTATTCTACTTAGTTGTAAATCTTGTTAGTATACAAAGTTTTATTTTCAGTATTTTGTGTTATTATAACTCAAAATATTTTAATTACAAAAGACAAGTATAGGTATGTAAGTAAATACTTGGATAGTGAAGTAAATTTTAACTAATTTTTGTAATGAAGTACTTAGGTATTTCTTCTGTAGACCAAATTATTACTTAATTCTTTTTTGCTGTGAGCACCTATCTAACAAAAAAATTAAATAAATTGTTTAACCTTTCATAACTTCCTTCTAAAATTCTTCGGTAACTTAAAGAATGATATGAAGCCTTTTGTTGGTCATTTCATTTAGTATCCATCTAAGCAACAGTTATAGTAGGAACGACGTTTTGCTATTATAATTTATCAAATAGGTAATATACATAATACCTATATAATTTTTAAAATACATTAAAACTTTTACAACTATTTTTACCTACAATTAAATATACTAAACACTAAAAAAAACTATTTACATATAACTATTTACGAAAACAGCGGCAAAAAACTTTAACATTCGATCGCCACCAACGCGCCAGACCTGACTGCGTTATTTCGCCCGGGCGCGTCGCGATTTTAGTTAATTATTTCACGCAGGTAGCAAGAGTGATAGAGGCCTGGCGACACTTTATTCAAAAATTTGGAGAATTTCTGGATGATTATCAGAAATAACGCCACATTAATAAAACTACCCAGACAAATCCAGCGCGGATGGCAAATATATAATAATAAAATTTATTTAAAATAATAAACGTCACTAATTTTACATACCTGAACCTATAAAATACGGTATGGGCCCGAGACCAAACCCGTAGACTAGAACGTACAATAACACTGCAATCATACACACATAAGGCATCCACGAAACTGTATCCTGAAAAGCAGAAATAAGAGACATTAATTTTGACTTTAATATAAGACGTCCTAAATCAGTAGCATCGTTAGCATGAGTTATAGAATTTATAATAATTAACGTTTTGCACAAAGAAGTCAGGCAAAATAGAGTAAAATAGTAAAACAAATTCAAAACTGAAAACAAAAATATTTGAGAATAATTCATTATCATTCAAAGTATTGCAATATTTCAATTAGGGTAAACAGAATAGTGATGAAATGGCACTATAAGCTGACTCTACTTGTAAGTGATTAATACTCGTAAATAAACAAAATTGGTAATTTTTTTTATTGTTTTGTTAAATTCTAAATTTACGTAGCTATAGATAAATTTACACATCATGTTTAAAAAGAAATGTTATATTAATTTAAAAATCTAGTTAACTTATTTTTTCGTAATAATACAATTGTATTATTTATTTATTTCTACCTAATGTTCATTGGCACTTTAGCTCATCATCATCATCATCATCATTACAGCCCTTCACAAGTCCACTGCTGAACGTAGGTAGGCGCACACACAAACGCAGGTAGGTACTCCCCCAAGTAACGCCACAAAACACGGTTCTGAGCCACCTGCATCCATCGACTTCCTGCATGTCTTACCAGGTCGTCACTCCATCTAGTGGGGGGTCGCCCTACACTACGCCTACCGGTACTTTAGCTCATATACTAATGTTTTACATACATCACATACATTAATTGTAATCATAGTTTTTAGGACTGCCAATAGTGGCATTATTGGCAGTCCTGAAAAATTATACCCAGATCTTTCTAAGCTCCATTCTATTGTTATATGACTTATATTTAACAAATCTTCATCAAATATTTTTCTTAGATCTTCATCCGAAAGAGGTGTTTCGTTGAACTACCATATTTCTTTCTTTCTATATTATACATATTATATAGATATCCATTTTTTGATGTTTTGACTTGACTGATGACTTTTAGTAAAATCTTTCCGTTTTCTGACTGTTTTGTAGATAAAGACTGCCGTATTTTTTGGTCCTGTTGTTTAGTTGAATGATTACATATAGTCATTGCCTGATTAAGAGTTCCGATAGCCCTAGACTAACTATAAATATGCCGTCGCCCGCGTACGTATCAACACGGAAGCGTGTATGCTAGGGGTTGTCACAAAAATGGAAATAAAATGATTTTGGATATTATAATAGTCATTAACATTATGTACATACTTATAACTTAAAAACGTTCATTGAACAAGATCATTTTTTATTACCAAAAGAAAAACACATAAATACAAGAGTTGCACTGCCAAATATTTTGGTGACACTTTTTTATATAGATGTCTTCAGTTTTCGATTGATAAAATTAATTATGTAATTTGTCTATCAGACTAAGTGTTGTACTTGGGCCGACCTTATGGTCGACTCGCCCCCTGCCCCGCAGTACCCTCACCTTTGCTCTACACGAGTACGTTCGTTTCCCAACTATAAGGTCTTTAAACTGTGGTAGAGGTAAGGACTATCTCATATTGGGGACAAGATGAAAAAGTGTCAATTTGTAAGCTGTAAATAACAGTTCAAAAATCTTCCAAAATGGCGCTAGCGTAGATACAGGGATATGGTATGAATGTAGCAGTTGTAGATGGATTGAAGTGTAAGGCGAATGCTACACACGTGATATTTATACACGTTCATTACGGATCACGTCAGTATTGGGCACAAAACTGTTCAGTGCAGACATATCTAAAATGGACCGAAATGTTGAAAAAGCTTTTTTTTAATAGGATAGGGTGACATACGAGCACACAGTCCACCTGATAGTAAGTGGTGTACGGGCTACAGCAACCACATCTATCCTCGATTACGAATCAGAATGCAGATGCGTTGTCACCCGTGAGGACTAAGATGGAATGCCTCGTTTCCAGTAAAAAGTGTCTCCGGTTCTCTACACTCACCATACGCAACACAGCAGCAGCATTAAGCTACTATTTTACGGTAGTATTCTGTGGGAGCGTGGTCTATCCCCGGTCGAGTTGACCCATTCGTGCTACAACTATACTACTAATATAACCGCAGCATGGCTCTACCACATATAAAAGCTTGCTTAAAGCTAGTGCGGCTATCATTATGGCAATAATATTAAAAAGGAGAGTGTCGGTTTTAACGATTTTTAACGATTTTTTAACGAGTTTTTTAACGATTGTAGATGGTCCCGTTGAAATAGTGTTCTCACTTTGGTTTGCGATTTCGCCCGTGTCGCTACAAAAGTCGTCCTCTTCTATCGCTTCTCCAGAGCAGACTGACGCGATCCGTATCGCAGCAACACTACACGCGAAATATTTATCACGATCCTTGGATCGCGATATGGATTTTCGGAAATCCAGAAATTCTGTAATACGTATCGCGATCCATCAATACTTGATACTACACGTTCAATAAATATCACGATCCCGGATCGCGATCCAAGGATCGTGATAAATATCACGCGTGTAGCATTCGCCTAAGAAGTTAAAAATTTAGTATGTATTTTCAAACGTTTGTACGATTTATTCTAATAATTTATTCATGCAATTTTTTTCCATTTTGTTTTTGATGAATTTTGTTCTCTAATTCTAAACAAAATTTATTAATTGAAAAAGTAAATTGAAAAATTAAAATAATTAATTCAAAATTTGCTTTACTGCTATTGAAACGCCACCCTAATTTAACGCATTTCAAGGACACTTTTTCATACACAGAGCTCCTCCTTGAAAAGCTTGACACCATCGATGGCAGGAAAGAATGTGTGGAGAGAACATGGCAGAACCTTAGGAATGGAATGGTAAGTGCAGCGGAAGAAGTATGTGGAACGACAAAAAGAGGTAGTAGTAAAAGAAGAGATGCATGGTGGAATGATGAAGTGAGAGAAACTGTAAAAAAGAAGAAAAAAGCATGGTTAGACTACTTGGCCTCTAGTAACGATGAGCATAAGAGAGAGAAGATGAAAGAAAGATATAAGCTGCAGAAAGTTCATGCGAAAACATTGATTGAGGAAGTACGTGAAAGGTGTAGAATAGAAGCGGACGAGAGGTTGTCGCACAACTTTAGGGAAAACTCCAAACTCTTCTGGAAAGAGGTTGGAAGGTCCCGGAGTGGTGCGACAGCCTTAAGAATGAACAAAATGCTTTCGAGAACCAATGACGTCCTCTCAGAAAAATCGGACGTCATGCAGCGATGGAGTGAATTTTATAGAGAAATGTATGCGTGTCATGATCTTAGTGAAGGATCCGGGGGTGACGCCGTGACTGGCACGCCAGACACGGACCTCGATGACACTGAGGTCATCAGCATGAAAGAGATTGAACGTGCGATTCGAAGTTTGAAATGTGGTAAGGCTGCGGGGCTAGACAGAGTTACTGCTGAAATGGTCAAGTACGGTGGGCCTCGCGTCTGGGACAGCTTTCATCTGCTGTGCAATTTGTGCTGGCGGACGGGAGATGTCCCGGAAGATTGGCGATCCGCGGTCATTGTGCCTTTATATAAAGGTAAAGGTTCACATTTTGACTGCGGGTGCTATCGAGCGATCAGCTTGACCAGTTTAGCAAGTAAAGTTTACTCGAAGGTTTTGACACGTAGGATGCAAGAGAAATCGGAAAGATTCTTATGGGAGGCACAATGCGGATTTAGACCTGAGCTTCTGAGTGTTAATCAGAGGATTTTCTGTGCTTTTGTGGATCTGGAGAAAGCATTTGATAAGGTTATAAGGAAGAAAATGTGGGAACTGTTGCCGGGATATTGTGTGGATGGTCGATTGTTAAGGGCTGTGCAGTCACTTTACTATGACTGTAAAGCCTGTGTGCGGGTAGGGCATGACCTGTCACCCATGTTTAGCGTCCAAGCGGGCGTAAAACAGGGTTGTGTCATGTCTTCCTGGCTGTTCATACCGTATCTCGACAGCTGTTTACAGAAGCTGAAAAATAGCTGTTTGGGTGTGAAATTGGGTGACATAAAAGTTAATTGTCTGCTGTATGCTAATGATGCAGAACTGCGGGCATTAGTCACGTGTATGAAAGAGGAATGTGAAATTAAAGGTCTCCGTTTGAATGCTAATAAAACTAAGGTTCTGGTATTTGAAAAGGACGAAGAGAGAACGAAATGTGAAATATGGGTAAATCAGGAATGTCTAGAACAGGTAAATGAAATTGTATTGATTTAGATGTGGATAGGCGTGTCGATGCCGGAAACAAAGTCAATGGTGCCCTGAATGCATTAGTAAAAAGGCAAGGCGTGGTGAAGAGTGCACGCCTTGCAATACATAACGCAGTGTTGGTACCGACTTTGTTATATGGCAGCGAAACCTGGGTATGCCAGAAGAAGCATAAAAGCAAGTTGAATGCAGTGGAGATGCGATCTCTTCGTAAAATGTGTGGCGTTAGCATAGCCGACCGAAAGCGAAACGAAGAGATTCGCAATATGGCAGGATTGAAAGACGACCTTATCACAAAAATTGATAGGGGCGTACTCCAATGGTTTGGGCACGTTGAGCGAATGAGTGAAGACCGAATGGTGAAGAAAATATATAGAGCGAAAGTAAATATTAAAAGGTGTCGAGGTAGACCGAGACCAACTTTCGAAGACCATGTGAGCAAATTGCTCGAAGAGGGGAGGATCAAGAGTACTCGGATACCTAGACGTGCATGTATGAAGAAGTTAATGAACCTGAAAGAAGCGAAAGAGGTATGTAAGGATCGTGACACTTGGCGATCTGTTCTCTCTGGCTACCCCGTTAGGGATTGTGCGTGAAGATAAGCTCCTCCTTGCCTCTAACCTCCATTATAGGCATAATTTTCCGATTTTTTTTTAGTTAGAGTAAAGTGCTTTCACGATGAAGGTTTTGGACTATTTTAAATTAAAGTGTAGTGGCGGCAAAGGCACTCACAATGATACTTTCAGATTTTTTAAGTTAGAGTGAAGTAGACAAAGGTACTCAAGATGGCTGTGTTGAAATATTTTTTTAATTAAGAATGAAGTGGAGATGGGATTTTCGTTCTATTTAGAGTGAAGTGGTGAAAAGGCACTTACGGTGAAGGTTTTGGAATGTTTTTTTAAAGTTGAAGTTGAGACAAAGGTACTCAAGATGACTGTGTTGAAATATTTTTTTAATTAAGAATGAAGTGGAGACATAAGCACTCAATTTTTTTTAAAGTTTGATGACAAAGGCAGTGATGATGAATATTTCGGATTTTTTTAAAGTTAGTGTGAAGTGGAAGAAAGGCGCTCACTATGGCGGTCATGGCAGCGGCGAGCGCGGCGAGCGCCAGCGCTGCGCCGAGCGAGGAGACCAGCAGCAGCGGGCGGCGGCCGGCGCGCGGCAGCATGCGCAGCATGAGCGCCGCCGTGCACACATTGATTAGCCCGCACGCGATGGTCGCGTACTGCGCGCCCGCCTCCGTCAGCCCCGCTTGCTTGAAGATCATCTGCGAGTAGTAGAACACCTGGAAGCGAGCATCACTAAATTAAAACTACTGCTAGATATTGCACCACAAATAAGGAAGGACCACGCCCTCACGGTATACTAACGTCTTTGGGCCACAGCATCCACATATCCATCTGGTGGACTGTGTTTTTAACCCCTATTCTATAAAAAAATATAATTATTATCCACTCGTAATGGTCTATCATAATTAGATACAGTGCTCTTAAGAGGTTCTCTGAGTTGACAACACATTTGTTATTTTCTTTGTTTGAAATCTGTTGCAGTTCCGTGAAACCTGGCAACATCGCCAATTTTAGAAGGCCTTAAAAGTCTAGAATCAAATTTCCAACATAAAAGGTATTCTCAGAGAGAGCGTTAATGTTAAATGGTGGTAACGCCAGTTAACAATCTACTTTATCAACATTACATTACATATCGCATTGAGTTCGTCCTAAGTTATATCTACTTTATCAACATGACTAGTGCATATTTTTTGTTTCCTTCCTTCCTTCCCTTTCCTACCGCACGCGCTGCCGCCGAGGTGAAAAAGAGGATCTCGGCGCGCGTCATTATACTAAGTGATATTACGCCATCCGCAACGCACGGCCACCGGTCGCGTCTTATGTACATTAACCGCAAACCGCGCAGGACGAACATTGAGTTCTCCTGTTTATGTTTAATATTCACCGCATCAGACATTGTGTCTTTGTAACTCATAAAAGTGTGAGACGCCCCCGTAAGGGCAAAGGTGGAGAGTGTGGGACTTCACGAGACTGTTCCGAGAGTGCGTGTGCGCCGAACCACGTGGCGAGCTCGCTGTATAGCAGACACTCCAGGAGGAAGGCGCGGCAGCCCTCATCAGGTCAGTGCGTGCTATCCCACCTATTTATTTTCCCCTTTGCCGTATGCACCAAAATTACAGTCCACTAAATCTTTATCGAAGATACCTTAAGTTACTGGCGTCTCCATTTTTTAATGGTCACTTCTCGCTGGATTGACCTTGACTTTCCGCCCTTATTAGATCGTTATCGTAATAAGCGTTTATATAATTAATTATTTATATTTTAATCCGACTTCGGATTAACCCCGCCCTTATTAGAACACTAGAATAGGTCCTAATAGGTGACATTCATAGTAATTTTAAAACTATATTCATAGAATGAATAAGCATATAATTATCTATATAAATTATTTGTTGTATGTTCACATCACGTCATCAACTTTTAACTACATCTATAGATTATACTGTTAAATTACATTTATTATTTGCACATATATTTAAGCATTATATTCGTTATAAATAACTTCATAATTATTATAAAAGTTAACAATTAAAGTTCATCGTTAACAAAACTAATATTTAATAATTCAACCGCGTAGCGAGGTCGCTTACAGACTACCCGCTTATAATTATAATATTTTTGCCGCATAACTTAAGTTGTAATGCCGCCTAAAAAACAAATAGCATCGAATAATAGCGATTCCTCGGATAATGAGGGCACACCTGATGCTGAGTTGGTTTTATTGTTAGCTAAACGAGATGCTTTATTTGAAATAGTGCAAAAAATATATGATATGTCCTCGGACATCCACACAAACACTTCCACGATGGAGCGTTTTCTTGATGGAAGTTCTAATATTAATGCTTTACGTATTGAGTTTAAACAGGTCTTAGATAATTATAATTCACATTTATTAAAAATAAACCCTATTGCTAAACCTGATTATAACAGCCTCATTGCGTTTGAGTCTCTTTGCGGTAGAATAAATAGGCTTTATTTACAATATTCGCAATCTAATTCACAAAGTACTAGTACACCATCTAAAGCCAGATTCTCACTTCCGCCTATCGAACTTATGCTATTTTCGGGTGACATTCGCTCATGGCCTTTATTTTATGCTAGCTTTAAATCAACCGTCCATGACAACACATCGCTTACCGACGCTGAAAAGTTATACTATTTGCTAGGTAAACTAACGGGCAAAGCCCTATCTGTATGCTCAGGTATAACACCTTGCGCTGAAAATTATAAAATTTTTTTGCAAGCACTCGTTGACAAATATGAAGACCGGCGTATGCTAGCATCTACATATATTAATCAGATGTTCGAATTTAAGCCATTGCAATCGGCCACCGCAAATAATTTTGATTTATTTACTGATAACTATAAGTACAGTGCGCGCTTTACAAAACTTAAAGTTAGATAATCTCGCGGACTTAATTGTTCTTCATATCGCGCTTAAGAAGCTGGACCCGGATACCATTCGCTCTTTCGAATATAGTCATAACTCGATGGTACCTACCTTTGATGATTTAGTAAATTTTATTAAGACCCGCTCCAAAGTTTTGCAACGCACCGATTCTAGTACAAATTCTAATAGCGCACCAAACAATCGACGAGGTAACGGTAATAATCGTCGCTGTAATAATACTTCGTCCCCGAAGTATCAGGCGTACGTAAGCACGACGACTAGTTGCTCAAAGTGTCTGTGCGATAATATTGTGCATCAACACCTATTTAAGTGTGCAGACTTTAATAAAATGACGCCGCAGGAACGATTTAAATGCGTAAAGAGCAACAATGCATGTGTGAATTGTCTCAGTTTAAGTCATCGAGTGTCTAGTTGCTCTTCAAATTATAGTTGTCGAGTTTGTAAATTTAAACATCACACATTGTTGCACTTCCACCGCAGAAGCGATAATGCTTCCCCTGCGCTGGCACGTTCTCCACCGCTTCAGCCAGTTACACTGAAGTCTACAACCCCCGCGCCCGCACACTCGCCACCCCTCACCGCAGGTGCGCGTTCAGACGTCGCGCTGTGTACTTCGTTCAAGAATGTTTCTCAACGTTCACCGCCTCCCGCGCGCGCAAGTCATTCGCAGAGAACTGTTTTATTATCAACCGCTCAAGTATTTGCTTACGATGCTAAGGGAGAGAAACAAATTATTCGTATATTATTAGACTCCGCGGCTCAAAGCCATTTTATGACTAAAGAGTGCTGTCATCGTTTAGGCGTTCAACAACACGATACCAAATGTACTGTAGTAAAGGGATTCGGTAGAGTTGAAAAAATTGTAAAATCGAAATCGATTGATATTAAAATTTTCTCACGATTCGACTCGAATATTAACTTCAATATTTCAACGCTAGTTGTTGATCAAATCACCGACCTTTTGCCCACCGCTGTGGTAGACACATCTGTCTTATCACACTTCCATGGCATAAGACTCGCTGATGAATGTTATAGCATGCCTAATAAAATTGATGTTTTGATAGGCGCATCCCTTTTCCCGCACTTACTATGTCCAGACGTAATTTATTCGTCTAACGACTTGTCCGGGCCCTCAGCTTTGAGTACGGTATTTGGTTACGTTATTATGGGCTCACATCGTTTCCGGGACACCTGAGATTTTGAGTGAGATTGAGAGGTTCTATGGGCAGCTGTACACATCATCGTTGGAGCCACACGCAAGTGTGAGTAACGATCCAAGAGCAAGTCTTATCCGACACTATTCCGATGATATCCCGGACGTCAGTCTAAGCGAGATTAGAATGGCTCTCCAGCACCTTAAAAACGGCAGGGCCCCAGGCGAGGATGGAATTACAGCGGAGCTTCTGAAAGCGGGTGGAACACCGGTACTTGTAGTCCTTCAGAAGCTCTTCAATTCCGTCCTCCATGGTGGCACTACTCCAGAGGCGTGGAGCAGAAGTGCGGTGGTCTTGTTCTTTGAGAAAGGCGACAACGCTCTCTTAAAGAACTACAGACCGATTTCCCTTCTGAGCCGCGTCTACGTGCTGTTTTCGAGAGTCATTACGAATCGTCTCGCACGCAGACTTGACGACTTCCAGCCTCCCGAACAAGCCGGTTTCCGAAAAGGCTTCAGTACCATAGACCACATACATACCCTGCGGCAGATTGTACAGAAGACTGAAGAGTACAATCTGCCACTTTGCCTGGCGTATGTGGACTATGAGAAAGCCTTTGATTCCGTCGAAATTTGGGCGGTGCTACAGTCCCTTCAGCGGTGCCAACTTGACTGTCGGTATATCGAAGTGCTGAAGTGTTTGTACAGTAGGGCTACGATGGCTATCCGAGTACAGAACCAGAGCTCGAAACCTATCCAACTGCAGAGAGGTGTAAGACAGGGTGACGTTATATCCCCGAAACTCTTCACCGCTGCATTGGAAGACGTTTTCAAGCTACTGGACTGGAAAGGATACGGTATTGACATCAATGGCGAGTACATCACTCACCTTCGATTTGCCGACGATATAGTCCTTATGGCAGAATCGCTGGAGGACTTAAGCACTATGCTCAATGACCTCAATAGTGCCTCCCAACGGATAGGTCTTAAGATGAACATGGACAAAACAAAGATCATGTTCAATGTCCATGTCACACCTATGCCGGTAGTTGTTGGGAGCACTATGCTCGAAGTTGTTGACGAGTACGTTTACCTGGGACAAATAGTCCGACTAGGTAAGTCCAACTTCGACCGAGAGGTCAATCGACGGATTCAACTCGGCTGGGCAGCGTTCGGGAAATTACGACATATCTTTTCGTCAGGTATACCTCAATCTCTAAAAACTAGATTGTACAACCAGTGCGTGTTGCCAGTGATGACTTATGGATCTGAGACGTGGTCCTTCACTGCTGGCCGTATGAGGACGCTTAAGGTCGCTCAGCGAGCTATGGAGAGGGCTATGCTCGGAGTTTCTCTGCGTGATAGACTCAGAAATGAGGATATCCGCAGTAAAACCAGAGTGACCGACATAGCCCAACGGATTAGTAAGCTGAAGTGGCAATGGGCCGGCCATATAGCTCGAAGAACCGATAACCGATGGGGAAGAAAGGTTCTCGAGTGGCAGCCTCGTACCGGTAGGCGTAGTGTAGGGCGACCCCCCACTAGATGGAGTGACGACCTGGTAAGACATGCAGGAAGTCGATGGATGCAGGTGGCTCAGGACCGTGCTTTGTGGCATTACTTGGGGGAGGCCTATGTTCAGCAGTGGACTTGTGAAAGGCTGTAATGATGATGATGATGATTATGGGCTCAGTGCCGACACTTCAGGTAAAGCATTCTTTAACGTGCTGCTCAGTTCTAGAGTCTCCTATCGTTGACAAATTAGTGCAACGATTTTGGGAGCTTGAACAGCCACCCTCCGCACCGCCCATTCAGTGTCCTTCAGACATTGAATGTGAAGAGTTTTATAAATCTACGACATCCCGCGATCCTTTTACTGGTAGATATATTGTTGGCCTGCCATTTAAAGATGACGTTTACTCTCTCGGAGATTCTTATGAAACCTCTCGACGACGATTCATGTGCTTGGAGAGGAAACTTCAAGCCTCGCCTACATTAAGGTTAGCATATGATGACGTCATAAAGGAATACTTAGCTAAAAATTATATATCCCCCGCACCGCCGTATGACTCTCATGAACCCGCTCCAATATATGTCATACCGCATCATGGACGCGAAGATAAGAAGTCAACGCGTCTGCGCATCGTCCTGGATGCTAGCAGTAAGACTAGCACTGGGCGATCATTAAATGATATTCTGCATTCAGGACCAAATTTGCAAGGCGACTTGTTCAATATAATTTTAACTTTCCGCTTACATCCAATCGCTATGACAGCCGACTGTCGCCAACAATTTCTGCAAATAGTTGTTCGCGATTCTGATCGTCGTTACCAATGCTTCCTATACCGCTTCCGTCCACAAGACCCACTTGTGTTATACCACTTCAATCGCGTGTGCTTCGGTTTAACTTCGAGTCCATACCATGCATTGCGCACGGTAAGACAGCTCATTGATGACGACGGCGCAAAGTATCCGCTTGCGAGTCGTATCGCATTTACTTCGCTATATCCATATATATTATATTCACTGGGCATAGAGAACGCGATGTCGTCCATACGACATCGCGTTCTCTATGCCCAGTGAATCCGAGGCCAGTGAGACCTCTCGGCAGCTGATAGACTTATTCAAGGGTGCCCAATGGGACCTGATAAAATGGCATAGCAACCGTCGATCTGTTTTAGATGACCTCCCTACTTCCCATAAAATTACAGGAGAAGTAGAGTTCGATAAATCAATGCCACATAAAATACTAGACTTGCATTGGTCTACCGATAGTGACGCCTTTTATTTTAAGATATCTGTTCCCGCTGATGTGACGTGCACAAAGCGCGCCATCTTATCTACTGTCGCTCGCCTGTGGGACATAATGGGTTTCGTTGCTCCCACAGTAGCGTACGCCAAATTGTTAATAAAGCAGCTTTGGCAACTTAATTTAGATTGGGACGACATACCACCACCGCCAATTATTAAGATGTGGAGGCAATTCTGTGCTGAATTACCAGCTCTTAATGATTTACGTATCCCGCGACATGTTGGTGTATCCAAAAACTGTACTGCGTCACTCCTGGGGTTTTCCGACGCCAGCGAGCACGCATACGGTGCCGTAGTCTACATACATGTAAAGAGCGTCAATGGTAACACCGTCCAGTTGATTTGTGCAAAGACTAAAGTCGCACCGACTAAACCACTATCTATTGCACGCCTTGAGCTTTGTGGAGCGGTTTTACTCTCAAAATTGCTTCGCAGAGTACTCGACAATTATTCTCTTGACCTTGCAATATCAGTCTATGCCTTTGTAGATTCAAAAGTAGCTCTGTACTGGATAAAGAGTTCGCCACACAAGTGGCAGACCTTTGTTGCAAACCACGTTGTTCAGATTACCGACAATATTCGCGCTGATAACTTTTATCATGTCGCAGGTACTGAGAATCCCGCTGACATACTTTCACGTGGCGTTACGCCAAATAAATTAGTTTCAAATCCCCTGTGGCTCCATGGGCCTCAGTGGACTTCGTTAGATCCATCTCAATGGCCTCTTCGTACTTTAGACAATGAGGTTATTGCAAATATGCCTGAGAAGAAGATTTGTCGCACACTGTGTGCACATCCGTCTGTAATTCTGCGATTTATGAGCTCGCACTCCGCATCTCTTCTTGGAGTAAACTTCTACGTATAATTGCGTACGTGTGTAAGTTTGCTAAATTATTGCCCCGCCGCAGCACTACTGTAGTGACTGCTGATGATCTCAGTTTCTCTGAGGTTATAATCCTCCGCGCCCTGCAAAAACAGCATTTTGCAGTGGAATATTTAAATATTGAAGGTAACAAACCTTGCTCGCCCGCTTTCAATCGTTTAAGGCCTTTTATTGAGAATGGTTTAATCCGCATTGGTGGTCGTCTTTCGAACTCCGCATTAGATTACACACAAAAACATCCAATTATACTCCCGCGCAGTGATCATGTAGTGAACATGATCATTGACTATTATCATATTAAAAATTTACACGCTGGGCCTGAATTGTTATTGTCATTGCTCCGTCAAAAATTTTGGATACTTTCCACACGCCGCACTGTGAGAAGCAGAGTCTACAAATGTAATATATGTTTCCGGCTTAGACCCCGTCCAACTTACCCTTTGATGGCTGATCTTCCCCATAGTCGTGTAAGACAAGCTATTAAGGCATTTACACACACGGGCTGCGATTATGCCGGTCCTATCGCATACACTCCTGTACGTCGTCGTGGTGTACGCAGCGAGAAGGCGTACTTATGTGTTTTCACATGCCTCACGACTCGAGCTGTACATATAGAAATCGCTACAGATCTTAGTAGTTCTAGTTTCCTCGCTGCGCTTAAACGTTTCCTCTCTAGACGAGGGCCGATTCAGTTTTTATATTCGGATAATGGAACGAATTTTAAAGGTGCCGCTTCGTATCTTCGCGATCTCTATAAATTTCTAAACGTTGAATACCGCCCAAAGCTTGAGCAAGAGTGTGCTGAGAATCGTATAACATGGAAGTTCATCTGTCCCAACTCTCCTCATTTTGGAGGCGCCTGGGAGAGTATGATCAAAGTCGTAAAAACGCATCTGTTCCGAGTTATCGGACATCAGTTACTTTCATACGAAGAGCTTAATACTGTTCTTGCGCAAATTGAGTGCTTGCTAAACTCGCGGCCCTTGACAGTATTAAGTTCTGATCCTGCAGAGCCTTCAGCTCTTACTCCGAGTCATTTTTTGAATACCGCACCTTTATTGTCATTACCCGCACCCAAAGTCAAATCTGACTCTACCAGTCTGTTACACAGGCATTCTTTACTGGATAAACTGGTCGTTTTGGGACCGGTGGAGGACGGAATACCTTCACGGATTACAAGTTCGTCAGAAGTGGAACACCCCGTCTACGGCTATCGTACCAGGCATGGTTGTAATTGTGATAAATGATAATGAACCGCCCCTTGCTTGGCCATTAGCGATTGTCGAGTCTGTTCATCCTTCGAAGGATGGCGTAGTTCGAGTAGTGACCGTGAGAACTACTAAGGGAACATATCTCCGTCCTGTTGCTCGTATTTGCCCTCTCCCAAGACAATAAATCACGATTATTTTGATTATAATTATTTATCTAAATTAGGAATTAAGTTTATATTTATATATATTAAAAAAGTATTAAACCGCAATATTATATTTATGTATACATTTTCTCGCTTACCAAGTAAGGTTAGTAGATGAGACATGCGCATTGAGCGCATCCTCTCACTTTATATACCGCTTATTTATTTGTTTTCCTTTTACTTTTATATTACGGTTGTCTTTTAAAGGTGACCCTTTAAGGGCGGGAGGAAATGGTAACGCCAGTTAACAATCTACTTTATCAACATTACATTACATATCGCATTGAGTTCGTTCTAAGTTATATCTACTTTATCAACATGACTAGTGCATATTTTTTGTTTCCTTCCTTCCTTCCCTTTCCTACCGCACGCGCTGCCGCCGAGGTGAAAAAGAGGATCTCGGCGCGCGTCATTATACTAAGTGATATTACGCCATCCGCAACGCACGGCCACCGGTCGCGTCTTATGTACATTAACCGCAAACCGCGCAGGACGAACATTGAGTTCTCCTGTTTATGTTTAATATTCACCGCATCAGACATTGTGTCTTTGTAACTCATAAAAGTGTGAGACGCCCCCGTAAGGGCAAAGGTGGAGAGTGTGGGACTTCACGAGACTGTTCCGAGAGTGCGTGTGCGCCGAACCACGTGGCGAGCTCGCTGTATAGCAGACACTCCAGGAGGAAGGCGCGGCAGCCCTCATCAGGTCAGTGCGTGCTATCCCACCTATTTATTTTCCCCTTTGCCGTATGCACCAAAATTACAGTCCACTAAATCTTTATCGAAGATACCTTAAGTTACTGGCGTCTCCAAATGGGATACTATATTTTTCATAGATTTGGTATTTATAAGTGATTTAAAAAAATACTAATGTATGTAGGTACTAATAATTCTATTTTTGAGTATTTTGGATATTAAATAGCCAAAATACTCAAAAATAGAACATGACAAAATTAACATAACTTTGTGACAACTTTGCCATCGGGATATAACTTCAAGGATGAAGTGAGTTTACCACATAATATAATATACACCACTCAGAGCTAGGATTTGTCCCTCTAATTGTATTGCAAGTTACGAAGTTTACGCTAGTGGCAAAGTTGCCATTATTCAATTTTTCATACAAACTTGAAAATATGTATCAGAGTTATCAAAAACCTTTTATTATGTACTTAATTTTTGAAGTAAAACTTCTTATAGATGTAGTGAAGAAATTTAGTACGGTGTTAAAAAAATGTTACATTTTCTTGTAACGTTTGTAACTGAAAATGAAATATAAAGTGTGAGTTATGTAAAGTCAATTTATGTCAAGTCATGTAAAAAACATTATGATAGCATTAATATGTATCTTTTGGAACAGGAGTGGCATTCTCTTTTGTGTACAGGCACTGTAGACGAGGCTACAGACACCTTTTACATGTCGATAGTTGTGTTCGTTTACATGTGCCTTTTGGTAATAACACAGGGAAGCGGTCTTATTCTAAATGGTACACGTCAGCTTTAATAAAAATAATTAAGGAGAAAACAAAAGCTCACACACGTTGGAAAAAATTCGGGAATAGGTTAGATTACGATGAGTTTTCATTACTCCGAGCAAGAGAACGCCTGTTCAGAGAGAATGTTACAATAAGATTAAATCGTAGGCGTATAATTTGATCATAAAATGATACAATCCGAGCACACACACAAAATCTTGGTTTTGTTCTTCGCATTTGTAAACCATTCACGGATATTAATGCAATCAAAACGGTTTATTTTGCGTAGCTTAGGTAAGGAAGTTAATAAAAAATCGACTACTGAATTAAAACCTAAATACTAAACCTAAAATGCATATATAGTCATGTTATAAGTCGTTGTGCTACAATTAGTTATCTAAAGTGACAATGTCAGGATGATTTTTCACGGGGACTTTTTTGTAACAGGATCGACCATCACGGTTATTTACAAACAATACTTTTCCTCAAGTCTAGTCGCCTCTTATGAGACCCACGCGATAATATGGATATTCGTACACCGCCACTACACTGTAATTGATCAAAGCATGTATGTAAACTGCCCTCGTAATCCAGGAGAAAATCTTAGTGTGGAGGTAACGTTATTAAAAAAAATGATGTGCAATAAAAGGCTAAGTGACGTGGTGGGTTACCGCGTTGATGCCGCTGGTCTGCTGGCCGGCCTGCGCGGCGCACAGCAACAGCAGCGGTAGGCGCAAGCGGTGCGACGCCAGCAGGCGGCGCATGCTCCACGCGCCCCTCGCCTCGCCCCCCGCACCACCACGTGCGTCGCGCTCCTCGCGCAGCGCCTCCAGCTCTTCGACCAGCACGCTCTCCGACACGCCTCGAAGTCGACTCAGTTCTGCACGCACACGTTCATTCGTTCATTAATTACAGCCCATTAAAATATACTGAAAATAGTTCTCCCCCATAGATTACCTCATATAAAACCTATTTTCTACCTACCCAGGTGGGTATACTTAAAGATAAACATTGAAATACAATCTTATAAAAATAAAAGAATGACTGCTGACACTTGACCGCACCCAGCGCAGAGCGGTTTGAATCGTCGACGACCGAGTTCTTTCTGATCGGCTCAATCGGAAAATCAGCACTGGCGCTGCGTAGGAATGTTGCATCCCTTTTGTATTTTCTATCGCATCTAGAAAAGGAATCTGAGGAATTGTTCGGATTAATTCCAGCCGCCGAATTTCACGAACGCACATTTCGTAAAAATTCACTATACCATCCACAGCATCTTTATGCTTCAGGGTTCATCACTGTACGTTTCAAAAGGAGTTCTTCCGCGTACAACCTCTCTGTGGAATAGTTTACCACCTGCGATTTTTCCGGACCGATACGACCTGGGGACCTTCAAGAAAAGAGCTTACTCCTTTCTAAAGGGCCGGCAACGCACCTGCAATTCCCCTGGTGTTGCGGTTGTTCATGGGCGGCGGCAGTCCCTTACCGTCAGGTGAGCCGCTTGCTCGTTTGCCCCCTCTCCTATAAAAAGAAACTAAACATGGTAACATGAGAGCCACCAACCTAATCCTACCTATATAAAGTTCATATTATTCTCAAAAAAAAAAAACAGATAGTATCAAGTCAGTACAAAGACAGTATTAGAGTATTTACTCAATATACTATAATATTAATATAATAATATTTTTACGTGGTAGAGCCATGCTGCAGTTATATTAGTAGTATAGTTGTAGCACGAATGGGTCGGCTCGACCGGGGATAGACCACGCTCTCACAGAATACTAGGGTCAAATAGTAGTTTAATGCTGCTGTGTTTCGTATGGTGAGTGTAGAAAACCGAAGACCCTTTTTACTGGAAACTAACTGGTCCTCACGGATGACAACGCATCTGCATTTTGATTCGTAATCGAGGATAGATGTAGATGTCTATGGGTCGCAGAAACCACTTACCATCAGGTGGGTTGTCTGCTCGTTTGTCATCCTATGCTATATAAAAAAACATCCATCGATACTCATAATTGATACACTTGGCGGGCATACAGGATTAGCAACCACATTTATTTTAATGCATCTCCACCCATGGGAAGAATTTACTGATAGATTTTCTTAGGGCGTCATCACTCAGCAATTTCCATATATTTAAGGGGCTACAGTAACTCAACTCAAATTCTAATTTCGCCCCCACTTCCCCGCGCGTCGTATGCTATGTACCGACATGTTTGTAATCACTAATACCGTAAGTATCGTCGTTAGATACATATTTAATTAGGTTTATCATATTTATGCCTGTTTCTTTACGCCAAACCAGTCGCTTCTTATTTTTATCACGGTTATTTCTCATTTTAATTTTGCGTCGTACTGTTGCGTAATGTATATTCTGATCGTAAGCGACATAGCTTTCTCGTTCGAAAGCCGAAGTAAGACTCATCGGACTGCAAGAAACAAGCTTCAAGACGCCGATAGTTTAGGTAATTTCTTTTTACAGTAAAATAATGGTAATAAAAAAACAGGACCTGCTTTATAGTTCAGTTAGTATGCAAAGTTTCATGATCTAATTTAAAGTATTTTACGAATACCAGCGGTTTATTTTTCAGTTTGGTGGTAACTTTGTATTTGTTTTCTATCTAGAAAATTTTACGGAGTCGCGTTTTCGTCTAACATAGTACTTAACATTAATCCTCAACTTTACCATATATTTATTTCAAAATTAATGCTGCAATATTTTCGGCATAACGGAGGATCTTGCTAAGCGATTTGAGGTAGTATTTTTACTATTTCCCCTTAATGCAAAATATCCAGGTATGAAAGAATTCATTCGAGATGACATTCATTCATCCGTGACTAAATGAAACCAAAATGGCGACGGCGAGTCACATTGAATATTATGAGACATCTGATACTGCGATCGATACGAAGTTCAAGTCCAGTAGCGGAGTTCATTACAGTTGAAGAAAATAAGCGATGCTCGCGTAAGAATAAAATGTGACCTTAATTGATTTTTGAGAAACAATATTAGTGAAGCTCTGCTTCCCACGTCAGCGCCATAAAACCCTCTTAGTATCGATGGAAGACAAGCGACTATCAATTCTGCCCGAACATAATACCATTCGCCTCTCATCTCAAAACGCTTCTCTTCTTGTTGGAATATTTTGCGTCAGGCGTCTCAGTTTCAAAGCAAATTTTCTCAGTCAAACAACAATAAAAAGACCTAATATTTTTAATGCTACATTTTACAATAATCTAGCTATACTCGGAATGGCCTGTGGATATCTGTGATTTTAAAAAATGCAGATTTTAAGGTTACATGGCGAAGCGCCGGCATGTAACCTTAAAATCGGCGCCTTTAATAAATAATCAGAGTTTGTCAACCTTGTCATGTTATGAGAATGAAAATCACTATTTTTTTATTTTTTTTTTTTTATTCATCAAGTAACACAGACTCATATGGGTATAATTATATCACCAGTCACATTACAAAAATTACATTACATTAGGTTCATTACATTAAATTGAAATCAAAATAAAAATTAAAATAATCAAATTAAAATCTCAATCAATATATCATAAATCAATGTTAAATCATAAATCAATGTTAAAGTAATTAAAAAACAATAAACACTCACAATAAATACCTAATCTTCCCTGCACATGTCATATTAATTCCTACTGTGCACAATGTGTAGGCCACAACAATGGTTGATGTAGGGGCAATCCAGTCTACTTGCTATCGCGGTCAGCATGCTGTTGTGGCTCCCCCGCACTCGCCGTACCAGTGACGCTGCTCGCTTGCGCATTGTAGTGTGAAAACAGTCCACACGAGCACACGCGAACATCGTCGATGCACTACAGTACCGGGGGAGCCCCACCAACATCCTGAACGCGTTATTAAACTGGACGCGTAGGGCACCGTACGATATTTGCGCATAGTCAGTCCACAGGCTGCAGCTGTAAAAGGAAGTGCAATAAGCTTTGAAAAGAGTTACTTTCACTCCCTCCGAACACCGTGCAAACCTCCGGACCACCATGTTCGCTCTGACCGACAGCGCCCTCCGCTCCCGCTCAATGTCAGCATCGTCTCTCAGTGTGGGGGTGACAATATGGCCTAAGTATTTAAACTCATATACTCTCTTTAACGGTATTCCATTAAGTAGAAGAGAAGGCATCTCCGTCACCTTATTAGAACCACTCTGAAAGACCATACACTGGCTCTTTTTACAATTATAAATCAGCCCCTGACCAGCTGCATAATCCTCACACGTTCTCAGAAGCTTTCTGAGTCCACAGACCGAGGCGCTCAGCAGAACCATGTCGTCCGCGTAACTAATGTTATTGAAACAAACGCCATCTATATGACAACCGACATGTTGCTTGCTGAGCGCCTCAATCAGTTCATTAACGTACAGGTTGAATAAAGAAGGAGAGCTCAACCCACCCTGCCTCACACCACACTCCAGCCTGTATTGGTCTGACATAGTGCCCGCCCACTTCACGCTGTTACTTTGGTTCCCGTACCAAAACTTGAAAATGTGTACTAGTTCATCCGGTATATGGGCTTCCTTCATCTTCCTCCATAGTATGTCATAAGACACAAGGTCGAATGCCTTCGAAAGGTCAAGGAAACAAGCGTAAACAGGTGTTTTTCTTGTAGTGTAGTATTCGACAGCACTCTTCAAACACAATATAACAGATTCAGTGGACAGCCCCGAACGAAACCCAAACTGACTGTCCTTTAACTGTATGTGTTGATTTAAATGTGTATTGAGAATGCTGTCAAACACTTTTGCTATTATAGTTGCCAGGGATATAGGTCTATAATTAGATATGTCTGACAAATCTCCCGCCCTATTTTTCACCACTGGTACCACAACAGTTTTCATCATATCCGCGGGCAGGTAAGAGTGAGATATGCAAAGATTGTACAACATGGACAACACCCTAGATATATGAGGCCCAGCGTGATGTACATGTTCCACACTCAACCCATCATGCCCAGGGGATTTACCCTTTGAGATAGATTGTATTGCATTCAACACATCTTTAGTTTTTATTCGGGTATTTAGATACTCCCCGCTCACCCCTCCTGAAGCCTGTGATATTGACGGTCCCAGAGGTGATTTGACAATAAAATTGTTTTTAAATTTATCAGCTATACCCTTGAGGTCATTTGTTCCATCCACAGTCACAGGAAAACCAGGCCGACTCCTCAGATGGTTAGTATTTTTCCAGAAACCTGTGAAGTCCTTTTTGCAATGTTTGGAGGCAAGTATGTCCATTTTTATCTGGTCTTGGTGGTTTTGACACCACCTAATACGTGATTTAAATATTTTCTTACATTCATACATCTTTTTGTATACATCTCCTGTGGTAGGACGCCCACACAGCAACCACTCCTGAAGACTCGCCCTGGCCCTCCCGTGACTGTCACTGACATGTTTATTCCAGCCAGCAATATATTTAGCGCGGCAATCCCGCTTACTCTGCTCCCGCTCGCCCCCCCGGCCCTCCGCGGCGGCTTGTGATAAGGCGAGCACGATGTCAGAGTACAATTTATCGACGATAACTAGGTGTTTTGGGTCATTGCAATATTTATCCGCACATTTTACAAATTCAGACGGAAAATCTATCAACCTAAGACGTTTATGACATTCAGTTCTATAAAAAGAAATTTGGTCTGATGTTCTTTCCCCCCAAACCAATTTATTAACAGTATTAATAGGAGTAATTTTAATAGGAGTCAGGCATCCCAAATTACATTCACAAATAACAGGAAAATGATCCGACCATAGTATGTCATACTTGACATACACACTGCCCACAGAGGACTCCGCTGATTGCGACAACACACAATGATCCAACCAACGCTTTGACCCACTAGCTGGATCCATGTAGGTAAAAGTATCAGAAGTCAATCCCAACATTTTTATATCTACAGGTACCCATGCAAACTCATTACATATACTTTTTAGTTCCTTAAAAAATAATTCATTCGGATGAGCGTTAAAATCCCCTAACACGTAAATAGGTTCGTTACTATATTCATTACTGATAGCACTTACAGTTCCCAAGCAGTCCGTGAATACAGGCAGGTTGACTAATTTATTGACCGGCATGTACACAGACACCACAATAAACGGACTCACTGTCGTGACGACACGTATAGCACTCACTCTCGGATTATCGCAACTTATTACCGTAACACTAGGAAACACAGTGGTATTCCACAGCAGCGCTGTCCCTCCGTACGGTCTTCCGCGTAATAACCCTGCTGCCGTATCCACAGCCGACGTCCCGGTGCTGCTGAATCTGCTGTCTATGCTACTTAAAAATGCCAGTTCATCTGGCATCAGCCACGTCTCCTGCAGCGCTATCACCACGCACTCATCACATAATTGACAGACATCGCTGACCGCCCTCTTGACGTTTTTACAATTATAAGTAGCAAACTTGTAGGTCGTACTATCCATTCCTAGAGGTCAAAGGGCCGCCTGCTGACTTCACTGTGTCAGCTCGTCTATTTTTAAAATGCACAAATCGCCTAAATATTATCCCCTCCGGCCATATTTTCTCATCTAAAAATATAGAAACTTTCGACTCCGGCACCAGGAATTTATAGGCTTTATGATTTATTGCTTTCTTCATATTTATTTTCTCCAATGTCACTCTTACTTGTGTTTTCGCCCTTATGTAATCAACAATGTCAGACTCCACGGTATCAAGGTGTACATTGGTTATGAAAATAGGCATGTTCTTATCAGCGGCTTTAAACGATGAAACAGACGCTTCTGCTTTTCCTTTTTCGCCCAAATACCTATATCTCAGCTTAGTCTTACGCTTATTTACCATTTGCCAGTCATTAATCACTTTGTTTTCATGACAGGATTGAATATTCGACGTCTCTTGACCTGTCCGCCTTAGGTTAGATGCGGGCGCAGATAATATTTGTGTAGACGTACTTGGGCCAGCACTTGGAGGTAACGGTGAAACTCGAACCTCCTCTATGCACTCACAGCTGCACGCCACCGCCATTCGCTCCACCTTGCCTGGTGCAGGCACCACCGCCGTATTCGATGCATGCTTATTGCCCATCTCAGGAGATAATGTCGTGCATACTATGACGTCATTATTACAATTTATTACATCGTTTTCACAGTTGCTTTGCACACTATTACGTAACTGTTGTAAGTCGTCTCCGTCCGATGTGTTATTATGGCTCAAAGTTAACCCAATAGGGCCGCTATCGACATTCCAAGCACCACCGCTTCTCATGTTTACATACTTGGCAGGAGTTAATGGCGGTGGTAGCGATTCGTACTTTAAGTTATGTACGTAAGATCGCAAATCTTCAATTTGTTTTACAGTAGCGTAGGTGTTTTTAACCTCTTCGATCTCCGCATTAAGTCGTGTCAAATCTTTCAATAGTTTCGTGCAATCGAGATGGTCAAATAAAATAGGGGGTAATTTCTCGAGTTCCCTAGCCACAAAAATTGGAATTTTTTCTGGATCTACACTTTTAAGCACGCAAATGATGTCATCCAAGTCTCTTTCTTCTTTTCCTTTCCTTTTTCTTGTAATTTTACGCTGATCCGTGGGTAGCGATTCAAATAATAACGTTTTCGATTTGCTTATTTCACTGCTAGTAAACGCGCTAACACATATTCGTTTCAATGATTCCTCGTCAATAACAGATAATTTATTATGAACATAAGCGAGTAGCTCATCGATCACAATATTACAGGCGACACATTTTATAGTATTCGCCATTGTGCAACGACGCACAGAGCGCAGTAACAACTCAAACACAGCCGCCCTTTACCGCGGCGTGCGAGTGACTGATATTTTTTATTTGTCAGCTAACAACTTAGAAAAATATAAATCGCCGTTTTTATACCGTGGAATTGAAGTCGGTTGTAGCATATAGTTGGCAGTGGCACAAAGCGCTCTTTCTAAGTAATAGAATACTTCAGAAGTAATAGAACTGGCCTCTAAAAAGTTCGTAAATAAAGTTCATAAATGGAACTTTTATATAATAGTTGAGCCAACGGAGTGGTTGCACTTGTGTCAAAGGCAGTAGAAAATTCTCATCACTGCCATGTCATTCACCAACAGTCCTATTGCGGAAAATGTTTGAATATGTCTGAATTTCTAAAACCACCGAGCAATGGGCTGATCCACTGGGCTGAATCATTGACAATTCCGCGAGTTTATTGAAGAGATTGGAAAAAAATACTTACCGCATCATACTGCCGTACGCTGGCTTAGTTGCGGAAAAGTCCTTATGCGCTTTTTTGAACTTCGAGCAGAGATCGAATTTTTTTTGAATGAGAAGCATCGACCTTTTGCGGATTCAGAAAATAGTGAATGGCTGTGGAAGTTAGCATTCTATTTCGATATGACAAATCATATGAACGAACTGAATTTTTGAAAGATTGCAGGGAGAAAATCAGCATCTCCTTGATTTATACACCAATATCAAATCCTTCAGGCAGAAATAATTCTATGAAATAGTATTATATCGCAAACGTAAAAAATGTTTCACACATTTTAAAACATGTGAAATATTCAGCCACACTACTACAATTTGATAATTTATATAAATTTGCTCGTGGGTTGTTTTTTAATTTTGGTACTACTTTCTTGTGTGAGAAAACGTTTTCCAGAATGAAGTACACAAAGAATGTTTACAGATCTAAATTAACCGATGAGCATCTCAAATCTCTTTTAATAATTGGTAGAAGTAAAATTAATCCACAATTATAAACTCTTGTCGGTGGAAAATCACAATTACATAAATCTTATTAGTGTTTTTTGTTTTACTGTGATTAGTAGGATTCATTTCAGTTATTATTATGTTTATTAATACTTAAGTTAAGTTTTCTGCGTCATCATTTCTGTCGTTAAGTTTTACCTTTTAAGTAAATACAACCAAATAATTATCATACTATGTTTTCTTCTTTAACTTATCACAGCAATAGTAACAACAATAAGACATTGACTGTTTCGGGCCGGTTTGATGATGGCACTGGCGGGCCGGATTTGGAACGCGGCCGGAGTTCGGAGACTAATTTAGACTAATTTTGCGTCCATTTGCCTGGGTATTCACGGGACGTGATGTTTTCACTAAAACCTATTTCGTCGTAATAAATGTGTGGTCCATGTTTTACGATAGTACTAGCTGTTTTTCTAGAGATTCGTGACAATGAAATACGAGGGCGGCACTGAAAATTTCGGGAATCAAGGAAGTGACACAACATTACAATTTAAAAATTTATTTATTGCTTTTCGAAGTATTCTCCACAAAATTTGACACATTTTTCCAAATGATGGAACCAATCATTGAAGCAACCATTCCATTCGGATGTTGGGGTCCCCAAAATGGCCGTTTTGTAGGCGTCCACAGCTTCTTCAGGTGATGAAAATCTCGGTCCACGCAATTTATTCTTTATTTTAGGGAAAGTATAGAAATCCTTAGGGCTTAGATCGGGGCTGTACGGCGGATGGTCTAATAATTCTATGTTTTATTGCTCTAAAAACTCTTTTGTTCTGTGTGCGGTGTGAGAACTCGCATTGTCGTGATGGAGGATGATGCGGCGGTTGCAGGTTTCTTTACGGAGTTCAGAAACGATCTGTGGCCAACAAATGCTAGCATACCATTCTGCATTTACCGTTCTTTGTCCCTCAAGAGGAATAGTCGTAACATGGCCGGTTTTGGAGACAATGGTGGCCACACCATTTTTTTGCAACACTCCGTGAACGAACAATTTTTGTTGGCTTTAACCCATTTTCGAACACCCAAACTCGTGACTGGTTTTTTGTTTCGGGTTCGTACGCGTATATCCAGCATTCGTCACCAGATACGATGTTGTATACAGCATTTGCGGATTCCACGTGGAATCTTTCGAGAGTTCTGACGCACCAAGTAACGCGAGCCGCTTTTCGCTCTTCACAGAGCAAATGCGGTATCCATCGGGAAAATAACTTTTATACACCTAATTGTTCATGCAAGATTATTTGTATTTGACTCATGCCAATGTCTAAAGTTGCCTGAATTTCGCGGTATATCACATGTCGATCTTCCTCAATCAGCTTACGCACAGCATCAACGTTTTCTTGGGTGACTGCAGTTTTTGGACGATCTTGACGGGGATCATCACTGAGCTTGACACGTCCACGTTGAAATTCAGCAAACCAGCGATAAATTGTGATTTTGGATAGGGCTTCATCACCAAATGCAGAAATCATCCGGTCAACACACTGTTTTTTTTAAACCACTTCGAAAGTCATAATAAATCATCGCTCTTGAATTTTCTCGAGTCAATTCCATTTTCTCAACAACTAAACAAGTTTGACAAAACCTTGTGACAAGACCGAGAATCTTTTTTTAAATAAATAAATGGTATTCGATTTTTAAAACCAAGGAGTTTTCAATTAAAAAGACTTAAATATGACAGGAACAGTAGAAATATTCCATTCCAGATACTTTTAGTGCAGCCTAGGTATGTATATATATAAATACCATAGAATACTATAATACACAAGAGAATTGCTGTCAACTTTATTTTATACGAGAATTGGCGTCGCCAAACCCGATTCGCTGTGTTGACAGACTGAGTAAATTTACACATTTTAGACTTTTTATTAATGTTCAAGATCATCATTAAATTTTAATACGTATTTATTTGTAAATAGGGTGCAATATGGCATTTTCTAAATAATTTGCATGCGAAATTTGGAAACGATTATAACGTCAAAACACATCTCTTCTTGACATTTATACGTGTAAATTGACGTGTTAGTGACATTTTAGTGGCTACGAGGGCTCCGCCCACTCCTCCGTTCTATTATGTATGTATTACAGTATTCTATGATAAATACATATGCAGCTAGCCGTAAAATATTATAACTTAAAATATATTTACCTTTTACCGCAGTAACTTCATTTTTCTTAACAATAAACAGGTACTTTGGACTTTCTGGTAAAATACAGTATATAGGTAGACATATAATGACTAGCAACGCGTAGACGGAAAGAAGATAAGGCCAGTCGTCGACGCCGCCTGCAACAAAACATTTGGACGTTAAAAATTTAAATACAAATTGATCTAAAGCCTCCAAACAACATACATTTTACTCGACCTCGTTTATGTCGGACTCCTACCTACGGGAACGCTGTCGCACACTACTGTAGCCCCAATGGCGGTAGACCCTACAGGTTCCTTTTCGATGAAGGAATGGAGCCAGAGTTCTCCACCCCTTCTTCATACGGGAGCGCACGGTAAACACGCAGCACGGACGAACAATCCCTGTGTTGGCCGTTAAGGCCTCAATTGCGGAGGACCCCTCTCCGGGTGGAGGGCTCAATATCCTCAAGTCTTCACTCGTCCTATGCTCCCGTGCTCGATTAAACGCTTGTGCGCTAAGATTTACCCTACGTACGTGGCTTATAGAGCCACGCTACTTTTTACTCTTTCTCTTTTCTCGTTCATTATTTTTACATGTCCGTATACTACTTTAGAAACGAAGTATTCCTTTCCTAAATCTGGTCTAACCTTAAATATAGAAATATAATAAAGTACTTACCCAAAAAGAAGTTCAAGCCCATAACCTGGCCTACTAACACGCCCACATTGACGCCCATTGGGCAGGCGACTCCCATCGCTCCAGTAAGTCTCAACGGGGATAACTCCGTGAGGTACATGGGCACGATACTTGTTGTTAGGCCTGGAAAGATATAGAAAACATTTTGCAATTCTCAAGATAGTCAAAGATCTGTCGATATATCACAGTTTTAATTCAAAAAAGCTGAAATTTCTTTACAGGTATTTGTGACTTCTACATGAATTGTTTAAGCAAAATTAATTTCGCTATAAATCTCACAGTACGTGAGCAACCCGGGTTCGATCCCCGCCGGCACCAATGAAATTGTTAATTGCAATTTTAAGTGCTAATTTAACACGTACTCGGCGGTGAAGGAAAATATCGTGAGGAAACCGGAATGTATGAGAAATTAAAAAAATATTTCGAAGACATGTGTAGTTAATGGAATAGGCTTTAGGCAATAAGTATTTTACGCAATATTACATTTTAAATGATCCCATAAAACGAAATTCAGACAATCTCTTCTTAACCTTGTGATTTATTTCCGTTATTCCAAATAAAGTAACATTCGCCAGTTCGTATGACAAGTGATTACTAAAAGGCTGTGTCACTTACGTTACTTTACTCTTGGACACAAAAGAAACACTTTTATTATCTCTACATCATCTGGTAAAAGTCAGCTAGATATTGGTCTCTCCAGTTGTAGGTACGATTTGCCCTGGTCTTCACGTTCAGGAGGCGGATTGATAAATGCAGTAGCAGACGTCTTGCTCCTTTGCGCCGGTCTGGATATCTAACGTCTGAAGTAAGTAGTTACATCACCATCCATCGGAAGCTATAAGAGTTCTGGAATTTCTTATAGTCGCTTCTTACGACACACACGGTTCGAAAATGGTACAAATCATACACATCTATCTATTCATTCTGATTGACTTTTAAGATCGAGCGAACCTGGGTCATAAGATTTGCTTAATTTTTTTAAAACTTTCCATTATCTTTTAACATCTTTAATTACTATGTGTTTTTAGGAAATAGCTAAATAATGGATTTCCGCAAAGTAACACCTGATTAATTAATACATAGGAACCCAACATATGTATTTACCCACGACACTAACCTGCAGACAAACCGACCAGTAACCTTCCAACAATGAGCATTTCAACAGAGTTAGCTGCACGGCACAGCAGGAATAGCAGCGCACCAGCAATAGATAAGGCACTTGTCATTATCGTTGCATTCTTCCTGGAACAAAATACGCCTAAATTTTTAATCAGCAGCAAACTTTACAATCTACACTTCCACACTCATATTATAAAGGAGTAGCTGTTTATATGTTTGTTGGACTGTAGGATTTAGGATGAAAACTAATTCGGTGGGATCACCTGAAAAATAAAATGGTTATCTTATGTAATTTGAGAAGCCACTACTTATACTAACTTACATTAACTAAAAATAACACCACTATTTTTAGTTTACGACGAGCTGTTTTTCGCAACTCCACTTCTAAGCGCGTATTTTGCGTGTGAGCAGTAATATTGTCATTATTTTAACCATGAAATCTCCCCGAAGAAGTTCAACAGTACTTTGATGTTGTGAGCAACTTCGGGAAGTGATCCCGGATGAGATTTTTAGCCCTAAATGTCGCGACCTCCGGACATAACAGCAACACATGGGGCGCCGTTTCCCCCTCCCCCATACGTGCCCTGCACCGGGGACTATCTGTAACACCTCTAATAATAATAATCATCATCATCATCACAGCCCTTCACAAGTCCACTGCTGAACATAGGCCTCCCCCAAGGAATGCCACAAAGCACGGTCCTTGGCCACTTGCATCCAGGTCGTCACTCCATCTAGTGGAGCGACGCCTTACACTTCGCCTACTGGTACGAGGTTGCCACTAGAGAACCTTTTTTCCCTAATAAATAAATGTTTGTTAAAAGAGCTGTGTTCTGTAACAGCACTTGTTGCGATCCTGATCTGTAGCTCGTTCAACCTCATTAAGACCTGGGTTACAAGACGGTTTATTTCTAGCATCCCTAGCTTGCATACAGTCCACTAGATTTTTCCAAATAACACCACAACGAGTATAAGCTACACAGTAGGAAAGACACACAACCGTAGATAATACAACATAATATGTTTCGCTACCGTATCACCTAAAGTATGTACGTATCAGCTAAAGTTTAGAGAAACGAGGCATCTCTAAAGTAAATAGCTATCGAGTCTTAAGTGAAATTCATAAGCAGTTTTGCAGTGATAGTACCAAAAGTGTAAATCTCAATAAATTTTTTTTTTGTTATTTACCCCTATTTCATTCTTTGGGTACCGTAAGAAACCACTAAGAAAAACGTCACAAAGATCTCCATGTATGCTCATCCAGGCAAACGAACATACGGCTCGCCGGATGGTATGATATCACCGTCGCGTAAGAACATCTGCAACACCAGGAAAATTGCAGGTCCACTGCCAACCTTTTTGAAAGGGCTCTTTACTTGAAGGTCCCTAAATCGTATCGTTCCAAAGAAACCGCCGAGGACAAAAAATTTACAGAGGGGTCGTGCGAAGCTAAAAATTCCGCGTGAATCGCATGATGGACGGCCAACCATTGAGATAATAAGGTTGGAATTTTGAGTTCTGTCTGTTCACTCGTATCTGTGTAGATGCGATTGAAGATGCGCAGAGATGCAACTTCTCTTCGCAAGACCAGTGTAGGTCAAGCCGATCGGAAAGAACTTAGTCATTGACGATTCGCGCCAATCACCGTTGAATGCGAAATGAATTACTGTCCAGATCTACTGAACACACCAAGCTTTTTGATGCCCGTTTAGCCTACCCTTTTAAGAAACTGGTGACTACCGTGGGGTTTTGGCCGGTAGGAGTCCGACATAAAGTTTCAGTTAACTCCGCACCGGAAGATATCCATGAGAATTTTCTCACAATAAAAAAGTAAGTCGATCATCCTTCCTATTATGTGACGGGTCAGCAATGGACTGCTTGCGAGCTCTGGGGACGGTGATGCTGAATTTAAATCAAGTAAGAAAAGCTTAAATTAAGGTGTCTTACAAGACTTCACAACCCGACAATGTAAAGTTCGTTGAGTCTGTTTCTGTTTCGGTAAGTTTTACCGGTTTATTATTTAAACTTGAACTCTAATGATATATTCTTGCATTGCAATACCTGCCAAGTTTGTTCGCTAGGACGGAACCGAGCACGGATCCAGTACATCCGCCAATTATAAATATGGACACTATGGAAGACCAGAGGACACTGAGCCATGTATCGTCTAGAGGTAAATTGTAGCGGCTTATAAAACTCTCATTACAAAATGTCTTGATAACCTGGAAAATATATTAAAATAATTTAATATAATCGAATTCAGTTAAAGTTAAAGTTAAATTAATTATATTTTAAGTTACTTCATTGAAGATATCCGCATAGCCCAGCAATAAAATGACGTGGCAATGGGCCGGCCGTATAGCTCGAACAACCGACAACGGATAAAAAAGAAAAGTTGTCAAGTGGTGGCCTCGGACTGGTAAGCGTAGAGAGACACTCCACTGGGTGAAGAATCACTAGATGAACATAATAACAGAACCATGTTTTGAAGCATTCCTTGCATCCCATTCTTCTCGTGTGTGTCCTAAGAGGCAACTATCGGATAAGCTAGAAGGACAATACGGCTACCGAAAGATGGCGGTTTAATCACCTCGTTTACGCCAGGCTTAAAATATTAAGACCAGCAACAGGGTACAACTTGCGAAACGTCTAGGTACTGCGTTCTTCAATCGATGTAACACAACACGATTAAGGTAAATCTTTCCTAGAACTGTAAAGGCACATGTCCAGTACTAGCAGTAGTAGAACTTTTACAGACTAGTGAAAAAGAAAAAGTCTTTCAGTCCGTTATTATACTGGCTCTATGTATATCCTTTAAATCAAAAGCCAATAGTACAAAACGAGCAGGCTAAGATTTAAATGGCGCGACTTAGTTAAAGCCATGCAGGTTATTGATGGCGATTATCGTAAGTTTTTTTTTAAAATAAAACTGAAGAAACAAAGGTACATACAGTCAACCTGATGCTACTTGGCTACTGTAGCTAAGGGACATCAGCAACCAGCTTCCAACAGAGATACTACAGATGCGTTGTCACCTCTGAGGACTAAGACGGAATGCCTCACAGGCTGTAATAATACTGTTTGTCTATACTCTACAGACTGGAACACAGTAGCGAAGACATTGCTGCTTGGCGTACTTGGCTACTTGGGTACTTGCCCAGATGTACTCCTACGCAAAAAATAGAGTCAATACACACTACTCTTACAATAAAGATATAGAATTTTTTATTGTATGCGGTTGTTCTATTGTATCCACAACACGTAACATAATTAACGCACTTTGAGAAAGTAGTTTGTTCAGAATCGTTTACTGAATCGATTCCTATCATTTTTAATATAGGTAATTTTTTATCCCAAAAATAATAAAAACTACGTAAATTACAGTCACACTAAATCTGTACAGTCAAAACAAACTGAAATGGACCGTAACTCAAGGCAATAAGACTTAAAAGTGCAGTTTTATTTGTATTATTACTAACTCTGTCATTCAATAAAAATAAAGAAAAATGAACTTTATTTCAAGCACGTTAAAGTCTTTGCGTTCGTGGATTTGTAATGTGACCACAATATCCTTCCGGAATTAGTATAACTACTTTGATAAATAATCAGTGCATAAAAATGTTTACCTGAAAATTCAGTGTATGTGTTATGATTATAACATAATATACTAATTGGGGTGTCTGAGCGTGTGCGTTAATTACGTTACATATTGTATATCGCCGACAGGGAAACTGTTAAACAGCAAATGCAAACGAAAAGTTCATGATATCAGCCTTGTTGTCTTACCTCTGCAGGTGTATTCACTACCCCAATGTTGTAACCAACAGGCAGCGAGGAGCCGAGAGTAGTTGCCACACCGGCCAGCACTAAATAGAACGACCATCCTGGTTTGTATTCGAGAGTCTGCGTCAAATGCTGATGCTCATTGATTATCTGCAACAAAATTTTTCTTATAAAATATAAACGATCGCCTCGTTTATGAATTGTAATAACTGAGTCGTGGATTCTAAGTTTCAACCTTGAAAAGAATTCGGTCCCAGATATAACTCAGATCATTGTGATTATGCAATTTGTTTTGCACCCCCCAAAATCACTACGTCGATTAAAATAAACAAGGTTAAACTTATACTTGGGGACCTCCCAACCAAATGTGCCCTGCAATAGACCTCATTTATTTAAGGGTTATGAATGAAGCTGTTTATTTATATGAATTTAAATTTCATCATGATATTTTCCTTTACCGTCAAGTACGCAGAACTGTATCGATTAGACCATACTTACCTATTTGTTGGTTTTCGAGTCCGGTTCTGTTGAGACTGTCCCCGTGCCTCAGATACTATTCAACCGAATTTTTTACGTGGTAGAGCCACTCTGCAGCTGTATTATAGTTGTAGTACGAATGTGTCGGTTCGACAGGGGCAGGACCACGCTCTCACAGAATACCAGAGTAAAATAGCAGCGTAATGCTTGCGTGTTTCGTATGGTTAATGTAAAGAACCGGAGATCCTTTTTACTGGAATGGAGACATTCCATCTTAACCTCAGGGGTGACACGCATTTGCGTTTTGATCCTTAATTGAGGATAAATGTTGATGTCTACGGGCTACAGCATTCACTTACCATCAGATGGACTGCGTGCTCGTTTGTCACCCAATGCTATAAAAAAACCTTTCCTTTCTTATCGCATAATCGTTACATCGGACCCGAGTAGTTTAAAGAAGTTTACTTTTTTTCTGGTAAGAAGAATTCCATGTTGGTCCTCAGAGGTGACAACGTATCCACATTTTGATTTTTAATCAAGGGTGTAAGGGTTTATGGATATTATGGAACTCAGCACGGCGAGTGCAGAGCTAGTAGAACTACGATGCAGCTATATTATGGTTGCAACACGAATGGGTCGGAGAAGAACCACGCCCTCACAGAGTATCTCTCAGTGTTGTATTTTTTTATTGAAGAGGGGGCAAACAAGCATGCGGCTCACATGATGTTAAGTGACTACCGCCGCTTACGATCAACTGCAACACCAGCGGAATTGCAGGCGCGTTGCCGGCCTTTTCGAAAGGAGTAAGCTTTTTTCTTGAAGGTCCCCAGGTCGTACCGGTCCGGAAAAATCGCCGGTGGTAAACTATTTCACAGAGAGATCGTACGCGGAAGAAAACTCCTTGTGAAACGTACAGTGGTGGACCGCCAAGCATCCAGATGGTGTGGATGTTATCGGGACGTTTGCCGCGTAGTGCGTTCACGAAATTTGGCGGCTGGGATTAATCCGAACAATTCCTCAGAGTACTCCCCATGGTATATGTGAAAGAAAATGCAAAGAGATGCAACTTCTCTTCGAAGCGCCAGTGAATCGAGCCGATGGGAAAGCACTCGGTCGTCGACGATTCGAGCCGGTCAAGTGGAAGGAGCTGGTACTGGGGAGTCATAGCCCAGAGATGGGAACCGTATTCCATGTGCGGCCGAACCTGCACCTTGTAAAGTTGCAGGCGGTGTGCCGGCATGAAATACTGTCCCGCTCTGCTGAGCACGCCAAGCTTTTTAGAGGCCAATTTGGCCTTCTCTTCCAAGTGAGCACGAAACTGCACGTCACTCGATATGTCGACGCCGAGGATACCGATACTGACAGAGGCAACAAGGGGAGTGCCTTGAAACTGGGGAGATACGACAAAGGGGTTCTTTTTAGCGGTTAACGCGCAAACTTGTGTCTTCTGGGGGTTAAACTGGACTAGATTTAGTCGCCCCCAATCCGAGACTTGGTTTTCCTACGAAATATTGGCACGGCCGGTGTACAGAGCATCACCAGTGTTGTCATCTGAATAGCAATGAATGTTACGGGTTTGCAGCATATCATTGATATGCAGTAGAAACAGCGTTGGCGATAGCCCGCAGAAGTGTGGAACACCAGCATTAATAGGCTTGTAATTGGAGCTTGCACCGTCTACAACGACCTTGATGCTCCGATCTGCAAGAAAGCTGGTGATCCAATCGCACAATTTCTCTGGAAGCCCATAGGAAGGTAGCTTCGAAAGAAGCGCTTTGTGCCAAACCCGATCGAAGGCCTTGGACTCTACTGCCTCCGCCCATCTGTGAGTTAAGACCAGAAGATCACCAGCTGATCGACCACGGTGAAAACCACTAATCAGCTGGTGATCCTCAAGGTACCTCATGAGCTGGCAGTTAACAACAGACTCCATTGTTTTGGAGAACAAGGAGGTGATGGCGATAGGCCGGTAGTTGGACGGGTATAAGCGGTCGCCTTTTTTAGGGATCGGGTGGACGAAAGCCGTCTTCCATGATTTTGGGACTACGCCTAGGGAGTAGAAGTACCGGAAAAGACGCGTTAAAACCGGTGCCAACTCTGGAGCACACGTCCTCAGCACAATTGGGGGGATTTCATCAGGCCCACTCAACTTGTGGATGTCCAGGGAGAGGAGTGCTTTAAGAACCGAGCGCTGTGTAAACTGCACTTCCGGCATGGAGCACTGACACCGCGGGATGGTCGGCGGCGTACTCCCCCCGTCATCGAGAGTCGAGTTGGACGCAAAGAAAGAGCCTAGCAAATCGGCTTTCTCCTTTGCGGTATGGGCCAGTGAGTTGTCCTCCCTGTGCAGAAATGGAAGAGATGGCTGACAGAAATTCCCCTGGACAGCCTTGGCGAGAGACCAGAATGCACAGTTTCCAGAAGGAAGGCAAACTAATTTCTCGCCAATTCTGCCTATGTGCTCTGACTTTGCCTTGGCAATGACTCTTTTGAAGGACCTAAAGGCGGAATTATACTTCTTTTTAGAGCGCTGGTGTTTACATCCCGGGACGTTGTTGCGTCAGCCCAGGCTTGGTAGCACTCCTGCTTATAGCATGATGCTATTTTACAGGAGCGACCAAACCATGGCTGAGATTTGCCTCCAATGGGCACCACAGAGGAAGGAATAAAAAGTTCCAGTTCATTTTTAACTTGAATATTCTACAAGATATTTGTACATGTTAGGTTTTCATATTTATAATTAAAAATATTATGTCGTTTTACGTCACGGGTGTACAATCCAATTACACTATTTTCTTTCCATTGCGCGCCTAGTGTTAGCGCAGGTTATATATCATATAGGTATGATAAAACATGCTAAATGGATGCGGTAACATGTAATGTTGAACATACAGAATGGGTCCCACATATATGCAATAAATGAAACCATATACTTGTTATCGCCTTTGCTGACTATTTACAAAAAATGAACGTAATCCGTCCAGTAATTAGGTCAAAAAGTAGAGTTTTAATTTTAAGCAAATTTGAACACTCTATAGAATTGGGTCACTAAGTCAATGATTCAATGAACTTGAATGAATCCTTGAACATTAAAAAGCGACGTTGCCACGCAGTGCAAACTATTGGTATTGCGACATATCGACAGCGGTGTCTTTTGTCGGCGTGCCACCCGCGTGCAACGTTGTCACTCTTCCAAGGGGTCAAGGTACGTTGTCTAAACAGAGTGTTCACTTTTACTGAATTTATTTTAATATTTATTTTGTTTGAAAATTTCACTTTTTTTATTTTACGGGTTTTAATTTAATATTTAATTTTTCTACACTTCTACGGACTAGTATTACTTGTGGTTTCATTTATTGCATATATGTGGGACCCATTCTGTATGTCTGTGGTTGTTATTGTGTATGAGTGTTTTTATATGAAATTTAAATTATTTTTATATCCTAGGTTCCAGTTATGCAATGAAATTAACATTCGTAAACGTCCTGTATAGCACTACAAAGATAAGGCAGTTGTGGCCCAATAAAAAGAATATTAAAAACCTACCAATTGTGTATATAATTGTATTATTAATCCAAATAAGTATATATTATACGTGCCCATGTGTGTATGTGTATGTATGCATGTATATATATGTATATATATATATATATATATATGTGTGTGTGTATGTATATGTATATATATTATATGTGTGTGTATCTGTATAATGTACTTAAGGTAGCCACTGAAAATCAGGGCTAGGATGACATATCTTAGCGTTTCCTGAGTGGCAGTCCTATTTGGACCATTTCCCATTTTTTTTAAAAAAACTTTTTTTTTATTTAGCTGTTCACTTTTTTTTTAAGTTTGTGTAAGTAAGTGTATGATTAAGTCTAATTATAAGAATGCTTAAACATAATGTATGATTTAAGTATTTATTGCTAATTTTCCAAGAAATGGCCAAATAAATATCTCTTTCTTTCTTTCTTTATTCCTTGCACTCTAAATAAAAATGGGGAAGGTAGCCGAAATCACCTGTAAATAAGTAGATACTAATTTAATATTATAGTTTTATTTCCACCAAAGTCAACACGCAGTATGTGTGCGCACTTATAATACAAATATTGCATTTATACAAAAATCTTATCTACTCGCACAACTTAACATAGAAGTAATCTTCATAATATTATTTTTACCACCTCAGAGAACACAGAGTATAAATAGCGGTAGTGATGTCTACACAGGACGGCAACACTGAACATAACATGAAAATGGGCCAAAACCAATCGCAGATCCAGCCATCTAGAATGAAATACGTTAAAATGATGGACCCAAGCCCATGGCTGCCAATAGCTGTTGATACATTAAGGATTTACATCCAAATAATTACCAATATATGTATGTATACGAATATTATATCATTAAAGAGGTAAATATTTACTACGGAGAAGTTTTTAATTTAGAAAAATAAAAAAGCTCGCTTCGCTAGTGCGCTAACTTCACACGGTTCAATAATCGGCTACTTAGTACCTTGTATCGTAATGTTCTGTTATCGGTTGAAATCGTTATTTTTAAACGCTCTGACTGTTAAATAAGTAATGAAGTATTTATGTACTACAGATAACAACTGTATTGTTAATTCAAATTGCCTTTTTCAGACATTAATCTATCTACCCTGGTTATCCAATTCAAATAAAATAAAACAAATAGTAATAAAACAATAAAACAAAAAGCTCAGTTTTTGGACCCAATCTACAATGTTCTGCAATTAGCACGTGGAATAGTGGTCATCACATCAATTTGAAATGTAGGTTATTTTTAGTTCGATTTATCTCTTAAAATATCTATTTGAAGTTTGAAGTATCTAAATATCCTGCGTACTACGCTGCTTTTTGTATTCGGTTTAAGTGCAACAATTAAAACAATTGAAATATTTTTGCTGCCGAGTATTTTTTGTTGAGAGTCAACAGAATATTCTTAGTACAGGGAATTAATTGTTTCTAAATAGCAAATAAATATCTCTTGTTGATATAAAAAAAGTTTGACGTTTAATATTTTTAAATTATTACGTCGAAAGTAAAATATGTTTTTTAAACATAACATGAAAATGAAAAATATTTTTGCAAATATCTACGAGTAAAGTGAAATACAATTAGTATGACTTGTGTAATAATTAGAATCATCCTTGTAAAATGTCTCGCTCATAATAGAGATATTTTATAACTGCAAGCGAGATAATGAACGATTATTAGCACATAAATCACTAATCCCTGTATCGTAGACCGGTCGTTATGTAGAATTATCTGTGTTTATTCGCATCTCTTATCATGTTTATGACTATATTTTGCCCCCCAGAGAGCAAAACATTAGGCTGGAAACAGATTGAGGCTGTGCACAGGTTTTCGTGCATATGGAAAAAATTTCTTCCCGTCGAACCTAATACTACCAGATTTTTATTAAGAGTGCACGATAAGAAAAGTACTATCCAATTATTCATATCGTGATCATATCTTGAAAGGATTCACTTCGAAATGCGTAATAACTTCAAGTACGTCGTGAAGAATGTTTAAAGACCAAACTAAGCTTAACAAATCTTTGTCGACCCGTATAGGTTTACTGCTGAGTAACGGCCTCTCCAGTCGAAGGGAGTATAAGCCCCTAGGATGCCTTATCAGTCTGGGATTGCCCATCACCATGTCGGACGTCTTTGTCGCTGCTGTCCGCTGTCAATCTGGAGAACTAATTTTACGTATGACACAAACGATTATGTCTACAATACCGCCATCTATCGGAAGATATAAGATTCTCTTACAACGAAAGGCCCTACATATTACATACACAGGGTGGTTTTTCAATAACCGGCCAAATTTGCAGAGAAGGTTCAGAATAAGTAATATAGGCAAATGTTTAAGCAAAATTAATGTAAAAAAGTGTCAAACACTGTCCTTTTTATCTTTTAAATTTAAAATGCGTGCTTATGCATTATTTTAACTGATTTTACTGCGCATGCACACACTCTTAAGGGTCGATCGATAGGCATAAACGTTGTTGGTTATGGGCTCACATTCAATTTTGGATAGTTTCAAATAAAAATATATCATTATTTAAACTAAAGTTAAAAATTTCACTACTCTTTGATATTTACGGCGAATATTTTTTATGTTATTTTCCTCAAAATGATGAAGCCTAAGTTGATTGTAGTTATTCTTTATATAACACCTACCAATTGCTCGTTACCAAGTTATTAATTCATTTATTCATATTCATTTTTTTATTCATATGTACTTTAATAATAAACTTAATAACATTGCGTGCATTCTTAAAAAATAATTGTCATATCGTGTAAAAGCAAGCAGCAATAACTAAATATTTTGTTTTTCTATAGCAAAATGGCCGAACTATGGTTCTGCAGTTGTTAGAAGCATAGATAATAAGCAATAATTATAGCGATATACGAGGTGTGTTCAAAAAGTAAGGTGACTTTTTGAATTTCGCGGGCAACGCACATTCGATTTTCGATTTTTGTATTTTGTTGCGTTGGTACACATGTCCTGAGCATATGTTTCAAGTTTGAAGTATATAGCATGTTTAGTTTATTTTTGACAGTTACAAAGGTCAGACGTACTTTGGTGTGCTCGGCGATTTTCTTCTATCAAAAAAAATGGATCAAAGAATTTGCATCAAATTTTGTGTAAAAAATGGAATTACGTGCTCCAAAACACTTGAAATGTTGACAGTGACATACGGTGAGTCTACTCTTATTAAAAAAAAACGTTTATAAGTGGTACAAGCTCTTTCAAGATGGCCGAGAAGATGCTAATGACGAACCTCGCTCTGGACCCCCCAGCACGTCAACAACCGATGAAAACGTTGAAATAGTGAAGAAAATTGTTTTGGAAAATCGTCGAATCACTATCAGAGAAGTTGCGGAGGATGTTGGCATATCGGTTGGCTCTTGCCATGAAATTTTTTCGGATATTTTGGGCATGAAACGTGTGTCAACGAAATTTGTTCCAAAATTGCTCAATTTCGACCAAAAGAACCGTCGCATGACAATCGCTCAAGAGCTATTGGATGATGTCAACAACGACCCAGATTTGCTCAAAAGGGTCATAACAGGTGACGAAACATGGGTATACGGTTATGACGTCGAAACTAAGACTCAATCGTCCCAGTGGAAGCATACTGAATCACCAAGACCAAAAAAAGCACGCCAAGTTCGATCAAATGTGAAGGTTTTGCTTACAGTTTTCTTCGACTGTAGGGGTGTGGTGCATCATGAGTTCTTGCCACAAGGTCGTACGGTCAATAAGGAGTATTACCTTGAAGTTATGTGCCATTTGCGAGAAGCAATACGTAAGAAACGTCCCGAATTGTGGGTAAACAATTCATGGTTTTTGCATCACGATAATGCACCTGCTCACTCATCGTTGCTTGTGAGAGGTTTTTTAGACGAGACCAAAAACAACACTACAATCATGCCTCAGCCACCATATTCACCGGATTTGGCCCCATGTGACTTTTTCCTGTTCCCAAAACTGAAGAGACCTATGAAAGGACGAAGATTTGCAACGATTGAAGAGATAAAAACTGCATCGCTGAAAGAGCTGAAGGCTATACCAGAAAGTGATTATCAGAAATGCTTTGACGATTGAAAAAAGCGTTGGCACAAGTGTATTATATCTGAGGGGGATAACTTTGAAGGGGACAACATAAATATTGACGAATAAATAAATAGTTTTTCATAAAAATATAAAGTCACCTTACTTTTTGAACACACCTCGTAAGTACAGGAAACAATTTTGTGGATCATAAGGGTTAAGTTGTTTAGCAAAAGGATACAAGTTAGTGAAACGGATGGAGAGAACATGGTTAGTCCCAGTATGAAGGTTATGAACTCAATCACTATGAGAGCGACTGACGCAGCAAGCCCGGCCACCAACCTGCAATGATGACAATAATTCTTATATTTCACTAGGCAAATACTGTGATTGCATGTTATTAATATTTTTAAGAAATCGGTTTTACATAGTTATTATTTTTCATACACACCGTATACTCATATGCTCCCCTAGTACAACGACATTCCATCTTAGTCCTCAGGCGCGGTAATTTTATATTACCGTGCCTCAGGGGTGACAATGTCCCCCCCGAACGGGTTCCCGCCTTGTCGTGGCGGGGGGGCTTAGTAGCCGTGGCTTGGTCTCCCACGGTGAACAAAGAGGAACCCACATGGCTGGCCCGAGGTGAAGGGCCGGCCTGAGGTGGCCACTCCGAGTGGGCTTGGGGAGCCCACTTCGGATGTGTGCTGGTGGACTGCAGCGAGTGGGGACTCGCGCACCCTCTACCGCTGCAGCCGAGGTGGAGTCGCGGAGGAAGAGGAGTGTTGGTATGGCGATGCTCCACTGGCCCTATCCTTCGCGACTCAAACGGGACCGCACCGTTGATGCGGTGGTGGTGGGGCTGCGGGGGGAGAGGATTGTCGGTATTGCGAGGCGCCGCTCTCCCTACCCTCCGCAGCCGAATCTTGGTTGGCGGCGGAGCCATAGACCAGATCCGCCGCTGGGGTCGGGAAGGCTAGTACTTCTAAGTGCTCGTTTTTCCTGGTCCCATGGCCTTTGTGCATCGGACGCGGGGGCGTCTGTTGCACAGACATAATTGGAGGCCGTGGAGGAAGGCGCGCCATGTGTTCTGGTGCGCCTTACCTGGGAAGGAGACGGGGAGGAATTTTCCTCTCCCGAGGAGGTGCTGCCATGGGGCGGCAGGCGCTAGTAGGGCCGCGGATGTGTGCGAAAGCGTTCCCGTAGCCCTGCCAATATGCGACAAAGGTGGAACACCATGGGGTTTTAGTCGGTGCGAGTCCGACATAACCCGTCCTTGCCCCCGCGAGGCGGGTATGCGTAGGCATTTCCTCATGAAAAAAAAAAGGGGTGACAATGTATTTATTTTGATTCTTAATCGATGATAAATGTAGATGTATATGGGTCATAGCATCCACTTACCGTAAGGTGGACTGTGTGCTCGTTTGTCACTGGATGTAATATGCAACGTTGTTTTGATTCGGTCAATGAGAGATGTGTTCGTTTCTCGAACTATAACCATTATAACGCCTTACTATCTATCTATAGCAGCGATTCCTAAACTACGAAAGACCCCTTCTCCAAAATAAACTAATACCTCAGACCCCCATAGACAAATTACTTTAAAAATCCTATCTCAAATTTTTTTCTTATTGATAGAAAATACTTATCAATTTAAAACTTTGTGGATAGTTAAGTGAGTAAACTTGACATCGTTTTCTCATCAAAAATTAACAAAGTAAATAGACATAAAATCAAGTGTAATTAATAATTTTTTATTAATTCCATTTGATATTTACTGAATTTTATGTCTGTTTACTTTTTTAATTTTCATGAGAAAAGATTTATTAATTCCGCTTGATACTTACTGAATTTTATATCTATTTACTTTGTTAAATTTTAATGGAAAAATGACGTCAACTTTATTATGGTAATACAAATTACTGCTGTTTTAATAATTATCAGTTTTCGTTTACATCGACCCCTGGAAAACCGATTACAACCAAAAGGGGTCGATAGCGACCACTTTGGGAATCTCTGATCCAACGGTATCATTAATATATTCATGTAGTGTACTACATTATATTATGGTGCTACCATCTGGTTAAAATCCTGTAATTAATAGAATTGAATCCAAATCTACTGAATCTTAAACGTGTAGTGGCTTCGTAAGAGAATCCACTATCCCATCAAAGATTTAAATAGTTAGATGCGCCCTTACCATAGTATGACCGCTCCGAAATGTGTCCATACTCAAATGAGTGAGCTCACTCATTCGCAATCAGTGCTCATTTGTGCGACAGAGAAAGAAGTATACACAATTTCTGTAAGATAATAAGAGATGACACTATTTCATTAGTGTGCGCGCGTTAGCGTCTTGCAAACGAACACATTCAAAAATAATGCGACAGTTTTCGAGGTGAAGGCGCATCTAACTATTTAAATCGTTGTATCCCATATCATCCCATTAGAGGCGACATAGGGAAATGAAACAGGGGATGCACAGCTCCATCTTCCTGATGACAACTCAAAATAATAAAAGATACCAAAGACAACAAAACTTATCGAATGCAAGAACCCGCACGATAGCCAGCTGCCCTGTGGCACACCAGCTGTAATGGGTTTTATTGCGGACTCGGCGTTCTCTACACAGACGTAGAACTTCCTGTTCAAGAGGAAGGACGCCACGAACCGCAATATAGCAGGAGGGATACTTGTCTGATCGTCTAATTTAAAGAGTAATCCTGTGTGCCACACCCGGTCGAACGCCTTCTCGATATCGAGAAAGACGCCCAACGATATGCGGCCGCGGTTGTGCTCGGCCGCAAGCAGGTGCAGTACTCTGGTCAGCTGTGTTGCTGTAGAGTGATCCCTCCTGAATCCATGCTGCTCCGCCCGAAGTTGGATGCACGGGCGGAGACGTCTTAGCAGTAATCTTTCGCACAGTTTAGCTATATGCGGTAGCAGCGTGATCGGCCTGTAATTGGCAGCTCTACGCCTGTCCTTCCCGGGTTTCGGCAAGACGATAACTTTGCCTTTCTTCCAGTCCTCCGGGAAGTGGGATGTCCGCAATATGCCATTGTAGAGCCGATCTATCTCTACAAGGACTCTATTGGGCAGCTGTCGTAGTGCAGCGTTGGTAATCCCGTCGTGCCCCGGCGCCTTCCTCGGTCGCAGGCGGGTTACTGTCCTCCGCAGTTGCAGTTGTCCTGCACGCGGCTCTCTTTCCGGGTATGGATTTCCAGGAACTCCGCACTTGCTGGATTCGGCATAAACTGCTCCTCCAAGTGCTCAGCTAGGATATCCGCTCTGCCCTTGGCATCGTAACGTTGAATGCCCGCGTTGTTGGTCAGCGGGCAAACAGGTGGTCGAGTTTTCGTTAACTGCCGGTTCAATTTGTAGAGCGACGCATGATGTTCATCAGCCTTCCATATGCGCCGCTCCCAGGCCTCTCCTCTGTGGGCCTGTATTGCAACCGACAGTTCGTCTGACAAGGTGTTCAGTCTTCTTTTTACTCTAGGGCAGCGAGTGCACGCCCAGAGCTTTCTCAGCGCTCTTTTGTGGTTTAGCTGCACGCGTATTCTCAGCGGCAGCTCCTCTTTTCTCCCCGAGAGAGGGACGATCGTAGAGGCCGCGTTGAGGGCCTCCTGGATACTCGTGGTTATTCTAGTTGCAGCGGCCTCTACGTCGTCCGCTGAGTTGATCGGTGTATGGACTGGAGGTCTCTCCTGCAGGTGTTGGTAGTAGAGCCTCCAGTCGATCTTGGTCTTGACTGCTCTGGGCGGTGAAGTCACTGCCTTAGTGCCAAGGGTTATCAGAATCGGGAAGTGCTGTGTATTTAGGTCGTACAGCACTTCTACCACTACTGGATAGTTGACGTTCCTAGTGAGCACGATGTCTAATACATCCGGACGCTTCCCAGGGTCAGTAGTTATGTGCGTCGGTTCCTCGGGACCTAGAACGTCATAATTGTGGCTTTCTGCGTCGTCGTATACTTCACGACCCGGGCGATGATGGTGGGTGCCGTACCTTCCATTACCGTCCGGATGTCTGAGGAGTGAAATGGAGTCCCTGGCGGGCGGTATGCTGCAAAGATCTTTAGTTCCTCGCCCGCTGCCTCCATTTTTATGCCGATTGAACGCATCGTCTGGAAGTCTGGCAGGTCCAGCTCCTGGTGGACGATGTCTCTCCTCACCAGAATCGCTGTCCCTCTATAAGCGACTCCTTGAGGATCGACCTCGTCCCTCCTGTAGATGGTATAATTAGGCAGTTTAAGATGCGTTGTTGGTCGTAATTTGGTTTCACCCAGCAAGATCACCTGGATGTACTGTTGCTGGGTGACCGTGCTGAGTTCGTGGATCCTTTGTCGAATCCCGTCCGGGTTCCAGTAAAGCAAACGCAGGTTACTATCCTCCGTAGTGCCTTTCCAGTAGTGTTGCCAATGCCTTCATGACGGCGGTGATAGGATCTGTCCCGGCCCTTATATCGGCCAGGACTTGTGTACCGACTTCGATGGCTATGCCTACCAATCTGTGGATGGCATCAGCCGTCTCGAAGCCGGACGTTGGTGGTCTGCGTTCTGCACTACGCTGTGAAGGCACAGTTCTCGGGGCATTTAGGGTGGTCCTCTCTCTCTGGGTAGAGCGTGCTCTATATGTAGAGCGGGCTCTCCTTTCTGGTAGAGCCCTCTCTGTTGCTCTACGCGTCGTGGTTGTTGGTGGTGGTCTTGCAGTAACCTGCGCCTGCGAGGCTATCGGTACTGTAATAGGGGAAGAGGTGGTCACAGCCTGAGGAGGAAGCTGTTCGGCTTTTCTGCTCCTGTTCCTCCGCCTCTTCCTTTGGGAGGGTTGCCTCTCCATGGCGTTGTTGGCAGGAGGTTGGAGAGTCGCCCCGGTGGTTGCCTTTTGCTCTGGGGGTTCCACCGTTTCCATTGGTGCTGTTTGAGGGGGGGGGGGGCTGGTTGCCTACCCTTTCCTCTGACGATCGTGGCCCACCTATCCTCCTGGATGGTAACAGCCTTTGGGCGACTCTGGGGGATCCTCTTAGAGTTCTCCGGGAGTAGCCCAGGTAATACGATCCCCTGCTACTGGGCAGCGGCGATCGTTGGCCGTGTGGTTTTTGGCGCAATTTGCGCACTTTCGCTCTTCGTCTCTACCCCTAGGGCAAATGCTGGCAATATACTCCCCGGCACAGCGAACGCATTTCACTGGCCTGTAGCAGTTTGCAGAGGCATGTCCGAAAGCCTGGCAACGGTGGCATTGTGCCGGTCCCGTCTTTCTCTGCCAGGCTTCGATGACGACTCGTCTCATGTAGAGGAGCTCGTTGATATGGTAGAGTTCTTGTAGCCGCTCCAGGATCAGATGCTCCAGCTGTGCATAGTGGAGGCAGTCCGGTCTGCGTCTACGTGGTGGTATGGCCTTTACATAGGTAATCGGGAAGCCTTTTGCCCGGATAGCCTCCTCGATCATCTTAGTGTCGGTGCCCACTGGCAGGCCCCGGATGCCCACTTTAGTGGGCTTCTCCTCTGCCGGGGTGTAGCAGTACCATGACATTGTTGGAACTTTCTCGGAGAGCTCGACCATGTATCTCTGGATGGTGCGAAACTCCTCCGGGCTCTGAGGTGAAAATCTTACTCCCTTCCCGAACGGACGGGCATTGGGAGGGTGGCCCAATTTCCTATTGAGGACCTCGAAGCGCCTGGTCCAGTCCGGGAGGCATTCTGCGACAATCGGCGGGTATCTGGATTTCTCCTTCTCCTTCTCAGCTTTCTGAGGCTCCTCCGCCGATTGCGGTCGTGGTACTGCAGGGGCCGCTGCCATGTGGGCATAGCTCGTTGACGGCCGCTGTCCATCGTCAACAGCTAACCCGGACGGGTTGGTAGCTTGCACCGGGGATGATCTCCCGGCTGATGCAGCTAGGGTTGCATACGTTGTTGAGCCCCAGCTGTGGGACTCCTCACCTCCTTGTTTATACTGGGCCGAGTCGTGGCTACGTCGGTCCGGAGACATGGATGGTGGTTGTTGTAGCGGTGATGGCGACTTAGGAGGTGAGGTATCAACCTTCTTCCTGGTCGCTGCTTGGGGCTCTTCATCATCTGATGACGCTGATTGATCAGATGAGTCACCGATGCGCTGCCTCTTCTCGTAGAGGGAGGCTTCGGGTCTGGTGGCGTGTGCCTTCGTGGCGTCTTCATTGGTCGCTGTTGTTGGGAAGGCAGCGGTTCACGCCCAGTCGTACACTCAGGTACGATGGGCGAGAGTGCAACCCTCGGTGCGGACTCCTTACCCGGCGACGAAGGCTTCCGAGTCGGTATTTGGGAGTATGATGAGACAACTCTCACCCTCTCCGGATTAAAAATATCACGGTAGGCGATTGGCCTCTCCAATACGCCTGGTCGGTCCGGTGGTTTCCTCGATTTAGGAGGAGGTTCCCCCTTATCTTTGCCTGACATGTCCCTAACCTAACAGTCAGCGGTAATCTACTTTAGCTATTGCCATCGGTTGCAATATTATTATTTCATGACTATTATGGACCCATTTGAATAAATGTACGTTATAAAAAATTATTATGTTGCAATATTATTATTTCATGATGCAAAATTTCAGATATTCATTTTCATTTTATTCATTCATACATCTAAAAGTGAATAGAGACATACATACAAAGCGTGTATTCAAATGGACATATTTTAATAAATTCGGCAAAACGTAAGGAATAGTTTATAAATATTGATTACTAAAATAAGGCGACAATTTTTAACGACGAAAACATAATATTTGCACGCGAAAAAGGAGGAGAAAAAAATAATCGACGCATATGTTTTTTAAGTGTTCTCACCGATTTCTCGTAACTTTGTCGAATTTTAAGTTTTCATTCATTGAATAAAACTAAATTTACGAGTTTTATCGTGTTAATTGCTACTTATCTTTAGTCCTCCCGTAACCATGAGTGCTGCAAACAATTATTCAATATTTCTTTTTAATTTTACAGGTATAATACTTCAGAGGTCCCATATAAATAGGAAGAAAACTTAAACCCCTAAATGAGGGAAAAATAGGGGATAAAGTTCTGTTAGAAATAGTTAAACGTAACCATTTAGACGATATTCTAGTTGTTACTTTGAAATTTTAATATTTCTTAGTACACTGAAAACGGTTAAAAAACTTATATTAAAATGTAATATTCCGCTTAAAAGGGTAAAAACCAACTATAATTGTGTCAAAACTTGGTCATAAATTTAAAAAAAAATATTTCACATTTCCATACTGAAATCGGAGCTTTTATTTATATGTCTTAGCACCACTTCAGTATTTATTGTGGTAAAATTATTTTATGCTTTTGAGATTTGGAAGTGGTTTTTATTTTTCATTAAGTTTAATTTTTAAATTCTCTACTGGACACAATTAAGCCCTTTAAAGTGTGCACCAACTGGTGCCCGTTTTTTTTCTAATGTAACAATAATATGCAAACAAAACTATCGTTTGGAATTTGGATATTTGTATTTTTGAGCATTTATTATTTACAATTTTTCACGTACTCATGCAACTCACATTAGTTAGCCACAATATAAACTGTAATTGCTGAAGAGAAAACACTACTGACATTCGGTCATTCACCTCTATAAATGTGTCCTCACAAAAGGAAAAAAAATAATCAAACAATACAATTAAATATCATAAACTAGATGAGTTACGTATATATTTCATAACTAGACACGGACAGGGAGTCTCGTTTTATATGCATATATAAATATTTTTTAACGTGACTCCTCCACTATAATTTTGTGCTGTATCTTGGAGACGTTTTACGTATATAAATTGCACATGGACTTGGACTCAAAAGAATTACTTGTAGGACATGTTATGCCATAATATTAAATTTAAGCCACGTAAATAATGCTTTAAAATTCTTATACATCACTGTTTTGAAGTGATAAAAGGAGCTAGTTCTGGCTTCTAAAGTTTGTTAAAAAATTTATCAAAATATTTTTGCATAAATATTTTCTTTCATTTTAGCTTAGAAAAATCGCTTTAGCGCTAATAGTTTTTCCATTGAAGTAGTTTTTACGGGTAAGCAAAGAAGCGTGTAAGAGACCTGGAGCGGAAAATTTTATATTTTTGGACCTATTCAAACTTTCAACAATTCCGTTCGTGTAATTTAATTTAAAAAATATTGATAAAATGTATATGTATATTATAACTAAATGAATTCGTCACGTGTCTATACAAATAAGTATTTTTACGATAATAAATATGAGCAAATCGTGACTTAATAACATTATATTCATATCAAAACATCAATGAGAAATAAACCCATTGTAAATAGATAAAGCAAACCTGCTTTTCTGCCGCCTTCTGGACCATTTCAAGTGTGTAACACACTCCACCGATACGAATCGCCAACTGTACAATCAAGCCCGGAGACACAAGTTCACGAGCGAAGGCCCAATCCGTGACTGACGTTACTGAGTAGTGAGTACTGACGTTAAAACTTGTCAGACCTCATTAATATGTTAAAGACGGTGTGCTTGTGGTGTGCTAAGAGATTGCTTATTTTTTCGCACTTCCAATTTTATACCGTTAAAAATAATAGCGGAACCAACTAGTTGTGTTCGCGACTTCGCTTGTTCCGGATTTTTATTTTGGACCTCACATCGGCCAAAAGTCAAATAAGTTGAATACAAATTCAAACTTCAACGTTAAATTAATTTTGAAATGAAAACCGCTTAGTCAGGTACCTAAATGTGAATAAAATGTTACAGTAAGTACCGTGACGTATTCCGCACTGTCGTGTACAAAAATCTATTGCATTAGTTCTGACCATGGACGTAGAATAAGCTGTTATTAAGTTAAATACATGACATTTATTTTTATATTATTATAGCATTTCATCAACTACTTTTTTGCCGGCAAGCCGCAGCCACAAGGCATTTTATCTTGGTCCTCAAGGATGACAACGCATCTAAACCTTTTTTGTTCAAAGTTTGATACAAGTAAAAAAAGTATGAGTGAAAGGATAATATTTAATAGAATAATATTACAATACGGTAGTTAAACATTATTTATTAAATTAAAAAAGTTGTGATTAATGTAAATGAAATTGTAACATGGCTTTAAAAAGGATCCCAGAGTTTCTTGCCGGTTCTTCTCAGTGAAGTTCTTGTTTTTGTAAACTTTTTTTTTACAATAAAGGTGACAAACGAGCACTCAGTCCACCTGATGGTAAGTGGATACTGTGGCCCATAGACATCTACATTTATCCTCAAGACACACTCGAAACTATAGACATCCGGTACTTGCGTACGTTGCTTGCCCTAACCCAACCCCCGTGGTTGGGTTAGGGGAAGGGTTTAGGGGAAGCCCCCCTACCCTTCCTCCCTTGCGGAAATGTATAATGGAAATGTACATATGAGTAATGATTTTTTTTTGTAGAATCATAACCTTACTTTTAGACACGAATATTGACCTAAAGTTACTTCAGCAACAGGTTCGGAGCTACGAAAAGTGCCGCTACGGCTCACACGATTACCTGCAATTTGCGACGGAGGTTGCGTTCTCTTCGCGCCTACGGCTTTACAAAAACACTCTAGGGGTAGGGCCGACAAGATTACGTGGGGTCGCTGCGTACTGTTTCGGTTTTAGAATAGATTCGACTAATCTTATGTAAAATCAGTTTGCCCTAAACTCTACTGTGATGTGTTATAATTTTGTTTTCAGAAAAATCTCTTGACTGCTCTCCACTGTGGCTCAATTTGTTGTATATGAGGCCCGTCTTTAGCCAGAAATGGACTGTTGGGTCTGAGTGATTAACTTTTTTATCGGTGTATCAGTGTTAAAAAAATTGACATATTTGCGTTTCGTTATATGCAATTATTAGTGAAATTTATTTTTGTCGTAATTAATTCAAAAGGCATTTCCAAAATCCAAAAAGCGATCTAGGTGCGACGCGAAAGGTCCACACGACTAGCTTCCCAGTGGAAAGAATAAAAAAATATCATATGTTTTAATATTTTATATTATTTTTCATCCGGCACATAAACGTCTTGACCGATTTTGCTCAAATTTTTATGAGGTCTAAGTTATAGATCGTCTAAGCTGAAATGACGCGCCCCACTATCGCATTAACGCACACAAGCAAATTTAAAATATGGACGCAATACATATACAAATGCCATTGTAATTGGTCATTCGGTTGTCGGTGAGACTCAAGCGTAGGAGCACGCGTCGGTTTCGGATTTTTTGTCCAACTTGTCATAATTGCCTGAAGGTGGCAGAGAGCGGACGTTTTGTTTCATACAATGCCCCAACGCTGCTCCCTAAGGAGAGCGTTGTCGGATTTATCACGCGACTAGTCGACCGTCACGTAGGCATACAGATCATAGTTGGCGGAGCAGTCGACGCTCAAACACAGATGAAGCGTCGTTATTAATATTTACACTCACACATCGAAATCAACTAATTAAGTAGTGGGGCGCGTCATTTCAGTTTAGACAAGCTCTACATAATTATGCGTCAAATGAAACTGGTCCCATATCAATATCATTCTTTGTTCTCAAGATACACGAGGCGAAAATTGAATCCGAACGTACATACATAGGTACATGTGCACCCACGGACATCCTCATAAAAACCGTAGTATGGTTCATAAAACATAGCCTGATCTCTGCGACAGCTGTCAGTGAAAATCACGCCTATGAAGTCCTGGATTTCTTAGTAATTAAAAAAACTAAAGTAAGTAAAGGAATTCAAGACTTCATAGGCGTGATTTTACTGACAGCTGTCGCAGAGATCAAGCTATCTTTTATGAACTATATTCGACTCAGAAGACCTTGAAACATGGAGCTATGTGAAAATTTCCAATTTGCATAATCGGACCCATTACAATAATTTTCCACTGGGAAGTTAAAAGCGTAAAAGGTACAAGCTTAACCCTGACAAACCTCCTAAATTGAAAACAAAACTAAAAATCCGAGTACCGGACATCTACTTCATAATACTAGAACAAATTTATTTGCGTTTCCTTATAAGCAATTTTTAGTAAAATTTATTTTCATCATCATCATCATCATTACAGCCCTTCACAAGTCCACTGCTGAACATAGGCCTCCCAAGTAATGCCACAAAGCACGGTCCCGAGCCACCTGCATGCATCGACTTCCTGCATGTCTTACCAGATCGTCACTCCATCTAGTGGGTGGTCGCCCTACACTACGCCTACCGGTACGAAGCTGCCACTCGAGAACCTTTCTTCCCCATCGGTTATCGGTTCTTCGAGCTATATGGCCGGCCCATTGCCACTTCAGCTTACTAATTCCTTGGGCTATATCGGTCACTCTGGTTTTACTGCGGATATCCTCATTTCTGAGTCTATCACGCAGAGAAACTCCGAGCATAGCCCTCTCCATAGCTCGCTGAGCGACCTTGAGCGTCCTCATACGGCCAGCAGTGAAGGACCACGTCTCAGATCCGTAAGTCATCACTGGCAACACGCACTGGTTACACACTTTAGTTTTCAGAAATTGAGGTATATCTGACGAGAAGATGTGTCGTAATTTCCCGAACGCTGCCCAGCCGAGTTGAATCCGTCGATTGACCTCTCGGTCGAAGTTGGACTTACCTAGTAGAACTATTTGTCCCAGGTAAACGTACTCGTCAACAACTTCGAGCATAGTGCTAAGACAACAACTAAAGATAAGATTTATTTTATCGTAATTAATTCAAAACGCATTTCCGATATCTAAAAACAGTGTAATAGGTTCAAGCTTAACCCTAACAAGCCTCCTAAACTAAAAACATTATAAAAATCAAGTACCGGATATCTATAACTAACCCATCCTCGATTAAGAATCAAAATGCAGATTCCATTTGTTGCCGTTGTCACCCGTAAGGACTAAGATGGAATGCCTCGTTTCCAGTAAAAAGTCTCCGGTTCTCTACACTCACCATACGAAACACAGCAGCATTAAGCCGCTATTTCACGCTGGTGTAGATTTTCAGTTACTGCCAATCTCCTGTTTAATTTCTTGTCCTTGCCTCTTACGACACCCACGGGACGAACGTGTGGTGGATTCACTTATGCCGCTACCAAATAGGGTATGTATTTGTATCTGTGTGTGTATATCACATAACGTCAACAACCTTTTTTTACACGCTTGCTTCAGGCCCTTATGCCGCCGTAAACCTCAACAAGCCGTCACCAATTCAATCGTGTGGATAGTGTTTAGCTTGGTTTGCGTAATTTGTAAACGCTTGTAGCCAATCCGATCGAATTTGCCGCAAGTGCTTGCGACACGTTCACAAGTGTGTGCGCACTCTCGTTTGTGGACTGATGGCGAAAATAATAACCTATAATAAAATAATTTTATAATTACCTGGTACGGCATTTATGTAAAATTTTGTAGAGATTTGGAGTTTGCGCCCAGTGTCAAGTGTGCGGACGCGGATAGAAATGAATCTATCATTATTACAAATGCACTCAAACTAAATGAATTTTCATTTACCTAGAAAGAAAATTTCACGATCCGTAAATTTGTATTTAAGACATCACTGTTCGCAATTTATAACTAAACAAATTGATAGTCAAGTCAATGAAACAGTATTTCAGCCAATAACGTAAAATTGAAACTATTGTACATCGAAAAAACCAATATAAAATGAAAAAGTAGTGCACCAAGGCAATAAATAGCTAGGCCACCAAAAAAATTAATGATATGATATATAAGATAATGATATCATACTACCCATTAAAATCAAATGGCTTGCTTCGTCTTTCGCTATGCGTTTCAGCAATGAAATGGAATAATCTGCCAGCTACTCGCTTTTTAAACGTGGTAGAGCCACGCTAAATATATTACGGTTGGAGCACGTACAGGTCGGCCGGCTCAACCGGAGTAGGACCACGCTCTCAAAGAATATCAGCGTAAAATAGCAGCTTAATGCTGCTGTGTTTCGTATGGTGAGTGTAGAGAACTGGAGAACCTTTTTACTGGAAACTCAGCAGTGGTAGAGCCACGCGACAGCTTTTGCTGTTGCACGTATGGACCGGCTCAAACTGGGTTGGTACCACGACCTCACAGAATACCGGCGTGAAGTGGAAGCTCTGCTTCCACGTATCATCTGGTAAGTGCAGGTGGCCGGAGGCCCATTTCCCCAATCCCCAAACATGATAGCGGAATTAAATGTTAGACTACCCCAGGAGGGTACCAGCACCCCTGGAGAATCCCTCGCTGAGCATCCACCAACAAGCTACTCTACGCCCGAGCGTGGGTTCTCGGGCTACCCCGCGTATTCTGGAGAAAAAAACTACTCGGGAAAAAAGAGAAAAGAACTGCTCGGGGCTAGCTGAGCAACAACACCAAGGCGAACCCTGCCACGCTATCCGTGAAATTCTGCAATATCAGGGGACTTCACTCGAACCTAAAGGCCGTCCACTACCATCGCGAGACGGCGAAGCGGGCCCTGCTCTTTTTCGACCGAGACGCAGATGTCCTCTTCGGCTGATGCTTCGTATCTCTCCTACCCGGGGTACAACTTGGTGCCTCAGATACGTCAGAGAGGATATCTGTTCTCGACGCCTCGGTAGTCTTGAAGGTTCGCACCCGTCCGTCGCGTCTACGGGTACCTCTATAGGTCCCATAGCGGAAATGTCGAAACAGACTAACTCTTCAACCACGTCCAAATGACTATATTCATTGCTACAGCAGAGATCGTGATCGTGATCGGCGATTTTAACGCCCACCACGCCGAATGGCTTGGTTCACGGTTTACCGATCATGCGGGGACATGTGTTCATGATTTTGCCTTGACATATGGTCTGACACAACTGGTTACTTCGCCTACGCGGATTCCAGATGTGGAGAAACATACCCCTTCCCTGTAGGACCTTCTGCTGCTTCTGCCTCTCATCCGGACAGATATCGGGTCTCCGTCGAGGCCCCTCTTGGCTCCTCGGATCATTGTCTTGTGCGGTGTTGTGCGGTGTGGTGCTCACGCTGAAATCGCGGTTACATTCTGCAGGCTGCCGCCGTGTTTGGCACTATAGATCAGCCGATTGGGATAGCATGCGGTCTTTCTTTGCATCCCACCCTTGGGGGCGGCTTTGCTTCAAGCCTTTTTTATACGTGGTAGAGCCATGCTGCAGTTATATTAGTAGTATAGTTGTAGCACGACTGGGTCGGCTCGACCAGGGAAGGACCACGCTCTCACAGAATACCAGCGTGAAATAGTAGCTTAATGCTGCTGTATTTCGTATGGTGAGTGTAGAGGAACCGGAGACCCTTTTTACTGGAAACGAGGCATTCCATCTTAGTCCTCACGGGTGACAACGCATCTGCATTTTGATTCGTAATCGAGGATAGATGTAGATGTCTATGGGCCACAGCAACCACTTACCATCAGGTGGACTGTGTGCTCGTTTGTCACCCTATCCTATAAAAAAAAGGCGGATGATCCCAACGTTGTTGGTGATTCTGTCGCTGATGTGATACTTCAAGGCTTGGAATTTTTTATTCCTTCCTCTGTGGTGTCCATCGGAGGTCTTCCTAGCCATGGTTTAATCGCTCCTGTAAAATAGCATCATGTTAAAAGCAGGAGTGCTACCGGGCCTGGGCTGACTGACCTGGGCATCAACGTCCCAGGATGTAAACACCACCCCCTAAAAAAGAAGTATAATTCCGCCTGAGCACATAGGCAGAATTGGCGAAAAACTAATTCGCCTTGCTTCTGGAACTCGTGCATTCTGGTCTCTCGTCAAGGCTGTCCAAGGGAATTTCTATCAGCCATCTCCTCCATCTCTGCACAGGGAGGACGACTCACCGGTCCGTGCCGCAAAGGAGAAAGCCAATCTGCTCTTTCTTTGCGTCCAACTCGACTCTCGATGACGGGGGGAGCACACCGCCGACCTTCCCGCAGTGTGAGTGCTCCATGCCGGATGTGCGGTTAACACAGTGCTCGGTTCGCAAAGCACTCCTCTCCCTGAACATCCACAAGTCGAGTGGGCCTGACGGAATCCCCCCAAATTATACTGAGGACGTGTGCTCCAGAGTTGGCACCTATTCAAACGCGTCTTTTCTGGTACTCCTACTCCCTAGGCGTAGTCCCAAAATCATGGAATACGGCTTTCGTCCACCCAATCCCTAAAAATGGCGACCGCTCAGATCCGTCCAACTACAGGCCTATCGCCATCATCTCCTTGTTCTCCAAAACAATGGAGTCCATTGTTAACAGCCAGCTCATGCGGTACCTTGAGGATCACCAGCTGATAAATAACCGCCAATACGATTTTCGTCGGGGTCGATTAGCTGGTGATTTTCTGGTCTACCTGACTCATCGATTGGCAGAGGCAGTAGAGTCCAATGTGAGGCATGGGCCGTTAGTTTGGACATTGTGAAGGCCTTTGATCGGGTTGGCACAAAGCGCGTCTTTCGAAGCTCCCTTCCTATGGGCTTCCCGAGAAATTGTGCAATTTGAACACCAGCTTTCTTGCAAATCGGAGCATCAAGGTCATTGTAGACGGTGAAGGCTCCGATTACACGCCTATTAATGCTGGCGTTCTACAAGGCTGCGTGCTATCACCAACGCTGTTTCTTCTGCATATCAATGATATGTTGCAAAGCGGTAACATTCATTGCTATGCGGATGACAGCATTGATGCTCTGTATACCGGCCGTGCCGAAAAATTTCTTTTTTCTCGTTTCTCAGGAAATTGTCTCCGACTACCGAAGTCGAGTCTATGCTGTGCAAAGTTTGGATTGGGGGCGACTAAATCTAGGCCAGTTTAACCCTCAGAACTGACTGCAGTTTCGTGGTCACTTGGAAGAGAAAGCCAAATTGGCTTCTAAAAAACTTGGCGTACTCAGCAGGGCGGGACAGTATTTCATGCCGGCACACCACCTGCAACTTTACAAGGCGCAGGTTCGGCCACACATGGAATACTGTTGCCATCTCTGGGCTGGGGATCCTCAATGCCAGCTCCTTCCACTTGACCGCATCCAGCGTAGAGCGGATCGAATCGTCGACGAACGAGTGCTTTTTGATCGGCTCGATTCACTGGCGCTGCGAAGAGATGTTTCATCTCTTTGCATTTTCTTTCGCATCTACCACGGGGAGTGCTCTGAGGAATTGTTTGGATTAATCCCAGCCGCCAAATTTCATGAACGCAATTCGCGGCTAACCTCCTGATACCACATCCACACCATCTGGATGATTGGCGGTCCACCACTGTGTGTTTCACTAGGAGTTTTCTTCCGCGTACGACCTCTCTGTGGAATAGTTTACCACCGGCCATTTTTCTGGACTGATGCGACCTAGGGCCCTTCAAGAAAACACCTTACTCCTTTATAAAAAGGCCGGCATCGCACCTGCAATTCCCCTGGCGTTGCAGTTGTTCATAGGCGGCGGTAGTCACTTAACAAGAGGTGACAAAGCATTTTGTATTTTGATTTTTAATTGAGGATAAATGTAGATGCCTATGGGCCAAAAAAAGCAGCATCTGCCGATTACAATGTATACAAAAAAAAACAGGCTGTTGTGCTTTAGCATCTTTAAATTCATAATCAACATTCTTCTATTAGGTGGAAAAGTATCATAGTCAAGCATTTATAAAAACTTTATAAAAGGTGAAAAAACCAAATTTTGCTAAACGCCGCTGCGCTCATCAACTTGTGGGGTTAGCCAAGTTGACTTTCTACAATCTTTAATGGGAATAGAATATTATATGAAACCTGGGCGTGGTTAATATAGATAGGAAATTCTGCCAAACAGTGCTCGCCAAATGGCGTATTCTTCGAATGGCCTAGGTAAAGCAATGCTACGGTAGCTCATCCATCAATCAATAGAAAATTAACATACAAAAACAGTTGATAATATAATTAGCCAACTTACAAAATATGAATAGACCTTGAACTTTGATTTCAAATTCATAAGATAATGTCTTTACTTCTTCTGTACCATTATTATACAAATAAAAAGTTATAAAAATTAACATATTAAATATACAGTCATACTTGGCTAAAGCTAGAGGCCGATGACCCCATAAATAGATTTGAGTAACACTTGAAAATCGAACACGGGGTCGGATTTGGGCGCGAATTTTGAACTTGCTGTTTTTAATAAAATTTGTCAAACAATATAAATGTATACCCAAAGCACGTGAAAATACTTCACGTGTCCAGTGTCGGCCGGTGACCGCGACTGTCTCCACACAAGACTAACCCATTCGATATTCCTATTTCCTACACAATACCTTGTGTTGTCAAAACAATGAGTCGCTTGATGGCAATTATAACTGGACACTACTGGTTTTAGGATAGTAGCATTGAGTAGGGATGTATGTAACTTTTTTTTAAGGATTATTTTTATTTTTATGGATTAATTGTATTTTAACAAGAATATTAAGAAGGATATCATGCACATTATACACCCGATAATTAAATAAAGAAGCTTAGCATAGCTTCATTATTCATCATACCAGCAAATATCGGTTTATCAGCTCAGACATCAGATACTAGAGTAAGAATATCAACCATATGTACATATGTTGAATAATGAATTTAATTTTCATCATCAAAGATGGGATAGATCGGTGTGGTCAATACTGTAAATGATATTCCAGTACAATAAACTGTTTGAAGAGCAACAAAAAAGAAAAAGTAGAATTAGGTATATTTTTATGGTTTCTACTCTACCTGGGTATTAATTTGGATTTAATAAAACTACAATATGATGCAGCTTAAAATAGGAATTAGATTAAGATATTTATATAAAAACTTTCTATCTTATCTTATATATGATACCTACTACAAGTCAGTCACGCTTACAAAATGTACTTTTGCACATACATTTAATCTAGAATAGAAGGTATAAGATAGCAGTAATTAATTGTTAGTCCATTCTAATGCGCGATAAGAACTATGCAAATTATTAAACACTTGCATGCACCTTTAGTACAATAAAGTGTATAAATAAATTAAATAAATAACACAAAGCGAGAGAGCAATCACAAAGGACATCTTTCGTAAATATATTTGTGATAAGATGTAACTGTCAAGTATATCATACTATTAGTTTTAGATTGTTATATAATGCAGAGCACAGGCCTTATCTTTTTATAACTGAGAAGTTAATAGTTATATGACAATCATCATTATTATCATCATTAGGGTCCTATAAAAGTAGTGCTGAACCACACCCAGGGCCTCCCCCAAGGAATGCAGCGAAAAATCAGGGTCCTAAGCCGGTGCCACCTACATACAGGTCTTAACTACATTGTACGAGGGTGGATTGAAAAGTACTCGGCCTAACCAAGAAAATAAACACATACTAAATCAGTTATATTTTTATTTTTCTACATAATCACCATCAAGTTCAATACACTTTTGCCACCTCCCCTTCCAAGCATTTAGACTGTTGAAAAAAAATGATTCTTCCTTAGAGTCAAAATATGCGTCCACAGCTGCTTTGACCTCGTCGTTTGTCGAAAATCTTTGACCTCCCAAGTGCTTTTTTAGGTTAGGGAACAGAAAAAAGTCTGACGGTGCCAGATCAGGTGAATACGGCGGATGCGGTAACAGTTCAAAGCCACAGTTGTGAATTTCAGCCATTGACTGTACTGACGTGTGAACACGGGCGTTATCTTGATGAAACAGGACTTTTCTTCTGAGCATTCCTCGACGTTTTTCTTTTATTTCCTCTCGTAAACGACGTAGTAAGGTGCAGTAGTAATCAGAGTTTATAGTCTAACCCCTTTCAAGATAATCAATCATAATCACACTTTTCGAGTCCCAGAATACTGAAGCCATCACCTTATTTGCCGACAAAATCGACTTAGCCTTTTTAGGGGGTGGTGAACCAGGTCTTCTCCACTGTTTTGATTGTTGTTTTGTTTCCGGTGTACAGTAATGAACCCATGTTTCGTCCATAGTAACAAAACGATTCAAAAAATCATCTGCATCGGCTTCAAATAACTCCAAACAGTCGCGTGAAATAGTCAATCGCGTCCTTTTTTGTTCAACTGAAAGCAGTCGCGGAACCCACCTCGCAGACACCTTGTGGATAGACGTGCGCGCCACGCCGGCGCCGCCGCGCCGCGCCGACTTCGGGACGCGCCGCCGCCGCCGAGACATTCTCTCGGCGCGCCGAAGATGGCCGAAGCGCGGCCGAGCGTTTACGAACTAATGGCTGGCGGGAAGAGCGGGGCGCGGGGAGGGTAAAGAGGCGAACTTCTCTCCTCTCACCAGTGTTGCCATATGTACGGATTTTTCCGTACTCCGTACGCGTACGGAAATTGGGCATGCTGTACGGATAAAAGTTGCGTACGGATATGCGTACGGATTACCTATCTACCGATAAGTTTCAATATTTTAGAAAGCTACACGCACGCACAACCATTAATTCGTAATTAAAAATAATAATTTATTATTTAATCTACATTATTTTACTAAGCACTATACCCCGTCCAGAATCAAGAGAGCATTTTTACCATACTAAATGGTGGTTTTCTTTTAGTGAAAATTCTCTCTTGATTCTGGACGGGATATAAGTGCGAAGTTCATCTGCATTATTCTCCTGTTGATGAAAACCTAATTAAATTACGAAACCAACTTTCAACTGAGACTATCGAAGGTCTTCTTCATACAAAACAATTGATACACCCTGTTTTAAATTTGAAATTAGTGCAGAAAATATTAAAAAATTAATAAAGACGTACATAAACAAAAATGTTAGTATTTTTACTTTATTTCATACAGATTTCTTTCAGAATTTTTAACTTTTTCCATGCGTATGCGTATGTTTATCACATGCGTAACTTTTTCTATGCGTTTTTCATGCGTCACAGCTGGTAAGTCATAATCATAATACTTCCTTATTTATTTATTTAATTTTCTATCTGTCTATGCTAGATAGCTTGCCTCGTCTTTATTGCGAATCCAGTTTTATGTTCACGTAGTTTTTGTTATTATTTCACAATGAATTAATATTGAGCACATTCAAGATCAAACGATCAAGAGGTGTTATTAATGAAATATGTCAATATTTAAAGATAGCTAGATACTGTTCCTCTTTGTTAATAATAAATATTAATACATAATTATAATTCTGTTACAGATTTGAAGCTTTTTACTTTGTGCACTAAACTCATCGAGGGCAAAAATCCGGAGAAAAAATAAATGGGATGTTGAACGACGCAAAAGAGTGCTTTGGACTTCAAGGAATAGAGCTCCACCCTGTGACTGATGCTGGATCAAATGTCCAACGAGCGATTCGACTTGCGGATCTAGACTCCCATTTGTGCTTAGGCCATGGTTTACATAACCTGGTGACTCTATATGGAATTGACAGTGTACCCGAATTATCATCATTGGTCAAAAAATGCAAAAATATAGTCAAGACGGTTCGCTATCGTTTATCAGAGTTAGAACGTTCTGCAAAAGAAGAACAACTAAAAGTTTTACAATCTATGGAAGAAGTATCAAACTATATATATTTGGTTTCTGAATCGCAAACCATCAGCGATGAATTCGGTAACATAAATCATGTGCCAACTATCAAAACTTCTTTGCCAACTCGTTGGCATAGTGTACTAGCTATGCTGGAAAGTCTGGCACATTTTTGTAACAGAGAACCAGTTAATAACATGTTGTCAGAGATAGGAAAGAGTGATCTAAAAATTTGTCAAAGGGAGTGGAACCTATTAGAAGATCTTGTCAGATTTCTACGCAAATTCCGTGAAGTCGTAGAAATGTTATCAACACAGAAGGCAGCTTCACTGAATTTAGCACTGGAGTTTAATTTGGAAATCAGGGATATCCTTCATTTAGTGACAGATGAAGAAACGCTTGTAATGGTTCAGCTCAAGAACAAAATGCTGGCAAAGTTAGTAAATAGATTCCCAATCACTGAGAAAGTTGTAGTTGCGGCGCTGTTGGATCCTCGGTTTAAAAGCCTGACTCAAATAGATACGTACTTGGAACAAAAGAATGGTACACGTGCTGCATTGCTCGCTATGTACATAAAAAAAGATATAGACGTTTCAAGAGTATCCGCGACCGTGGTTGCTGCTGCTAATGCTAGTTCTAGCTCTGCCAATGATTCTTTATTGGCAAAGGTAACACGCAAACACAGCAGTAGCACCACATCCAGCGTAAACATAAATCTTGAATGTAGCGAAGCTGATCAGGAGTGCTGGCGCTACTTGACAGCAGCTACTGCAAGCGATGTCGTAAATGAAGACATTTTACAATACTGGAGGGGGAAAAAAGAAGCTTTTCCTCTTCTAACTGGACTTGCAAGGGCTATTCTCGCAATTCCAGCTACCAGCACACCCAGTGAGAGGGTGTTTTCTATTGCTGGCCTTACCGTAACTGCGAAAAGATCGCGACTTAGCCCAGGACGCGTGAATAAAATTATTTTTATTCATAACAATTACGATTTGTGTAAAGATAAAGAACACATACAGTAATAAATGCCTAATAAAAGTTTTCATTCAGTCATACGCAATTATTTTTCTTTAATTTAGTTACTCAAAATACTCGTACTCAAACCTACCTACCTACAGTACCTACTGCTGGAACTGGATAGCTCCTAGATTTTTATTAAAAAAATACCTACGCCGGCGCGGCGCCGCCACGCCGATCCCGATAGGCCGGCGCGCCGCCGCCGGGTAACAGTAGCGCGGCGCGCACGTCTACTTGTGGAAACCCAACTCGTTGACAATGATGTTTTGAGTTCGTTCATAAGAGATGCCTATAATCTCGGCTATCTAATTTTTAATCTGCGGTCTCCCATTATTAAATCAAGTACTTTTTTAATATTTTCGTCAGTAGTTGACGTCGAAGGCCTTCCAGAGCGCGGTTCATCTTTCACACTCTCTCTACCATGCTTAAATTCTGCTATCCATTTTTTGACGGATGAATATGAGAGAGCACAATTGCCTTATGTACTGACCATGTCATCATGGATGGCTTTTGACGATAGCCTCTTCTTATGGAGGTACTTAATGACGGTATGCTGCTCGATTTGCTCCATTCGCGGAAATTATGTCCGATTACTTTGTTAATAAATTTATAAAATCACAACTAATTATCGCACATGCTTCGAACTTCACACAATGAACTAGTCTGAACTGAACTAAATAATGTGGGTAGATTTGATTTTTAGAATTGAATGGATCTGTGTTAGGCCGAGTACTTTTCAATCCACCTAGTAAATCATAGAAATATTATGAGTCATGTGCAACCCTACCACCACCAGTGAATATAACTGTATGCATCAATAATTTGCTTAATACTGCACACATCTGTGATCCACAAAACAAAACATACATTTCTGACAGTCATGAGTATCAGTTACGATTTTATTCTATTAAAATTGAATTTTATAGTTTGCTTCACATGACTATGCTTTCTATCTCATGTATCAATGCAACCAAAAATTACACTATGTATATGTATAAGGTTCTATTAAACTTTTTAACATAGTAAAACCACACTGCAGCTATTCTATGGTTGAGCATGAATGGGTCGCTTTGACCAAGGAAGGAAGCTCTCCCAGAATACCAGCGTAAAATAATGATTTTAGTATTAAGCTTATTTTTTTAGCTTAAAATGTATTAAATGTAAATAGGTTTCCTCACAAATTAAACTGTGATATAATGTTTGGGTAAAATAGAATAAATCATTATTTTCTAAATCTTCCCAGCCACATTACTTTGAACTATTCATTAAAGATGTCCTATGTCCTATACTATTAAACGAGCAATTCTTGTATATATGTATATATATATATAATCGGGATCTCGGAAACGGTTCCAACGATTTTCATAAAATTTAGTGTCCAGGGAGTTTCGGGGATAATAAATCGATCTAGCTAAGATTTATTTTTAGAAAATGTCTTTTTGTCCGTGTTTTTAGGCAATTAAAATCTGCTACAATATAGTTAGAATAAGAAGGTAAATTTTGACAGTTTGGTAATGATTATAAATAGCTTATTGGTATAATGGGCGGTCACAAAATCGTAAAACCCCGGTTCGAGCCCAGACCGACTGACTTTTTTATTTTTTTTTTCAAGTTTCTTTCTTTTTTGAGAAAATATATTTTTTTCGAGCCCTTTTTTTAGTATTTTTTAAAAACACGAAAATTTAAATAAAAATAATTGCACTCATGATTTTTTATTCAAATAACCAGTTCAGTTTTTTCTGTTATGTCGCTAAGATCAAAAAATATTATTTATAATTCATCAGTATGTAATTTGTATCTAAATATAATTTCCAAAACACACGAATTAAAAAAATCGAGCGAAAAATACCGAGCAAAGCTCGGTCAACCAGGTACTATGTAACTATATAGGTAAGATTTAGAACTTTACTGTACATTAATTAAGGCAAAAATCACAATCAAAAATATAAAGCATGAGTGGGTCAGCTCAACAAGGGCAGGACCACACTCTCACAGGATAATCACAATGCTGCTATGATGCGTACGGTGAGTGTAGAGAAACGGAGACCCTTTTTACTGGAATCAAGGCAATCCATATTAGTCTTCCGGGATGACAATGCATTTACATTTTGATTCTTAATTGAGGCTAAATGTTGATGTATATGGGCCACAGTATCCACTCACCATCAGGTCAACTGTGTGCTCATTTGTCACCCAATACTATTAAAAAAACGTCTTTTTGAACAGCTTCTAAAAGTCCATTGCTGGTCATGAACCTATCCCATTTGTTCTCAATCTACAAATTGATTTTTATTTTACATACAGTGTAAGCGAGATCATGATGGGTATCTATTAGAAACAATAAGATCTTGCACATACTTTCTATTGTGGGCTCTTACAACACCCATGGGACAAATAGGGGTGATAGATTATAAGGGTTGGATTTAGAATCGTTTGGCAGGAATTTGAGGAAGTAAGGTATTTTATTTGGTAAAGGTTAGGTCCCCGATTATAATACCACTCACATTAAAAGGTAATGCACCGTTATCAAAAAAAAAACTATTATAAACTAAAATGCATATAACATGGAAAAACACACGAAATATTACTGTGAAAGCTGCATAGCATATAGAATTTTGTATAAGTGCGACAAGGATGTAAGACTAGTGTCACATTATTCTACTGTCTTATACTTTGTCAAGTATCAAATCGCATGACATACTAATTTTTATATAATCCTTAAATTGTTTAAAACTGCCCAGAAATACTTGAGCACCCAGAAATACTTTCAGTTGTAATAGGTTAGAAGGTTGTGGCGGGAAAGAAGGCAACCTGACTTTATAGATATCTGATCTGATTGAATCTTTACTAAAATTGAATCAGCACACCTTGACTCCACATAGTCTAGTTTGCCCTACTTCTAGAATGGTTTTGTAAAGCTGTAGGCACAGAGGGAGAGCAGTTCCCGCCCGCCATAGCAAATTCCAGGTATATGTGCGAGCTGTAGCTGCTCAGGCTGGTCGCAGAAATTGACCAATAAGCCGAAGTTGCGGACATGAACAGTGCCAAAGCCACTGTAGAAGTAACTTTGGGTCAATATTCCTGTGCAAAAAAAGTGAAATAGTAACTTTACAAAAACACCATTACTCGTGTGGGATTTTCTTTTTGACTTTTCTCAAGAACGGTGTATTACCTTTTGATGGGAGTTGATTTTCGGGGTTAAGGGGACGGTCAACCCCTCCCCTCATCCCCTCCCCCCTCCTACCAAACGATTCTAAATTTCAACCAGATAAGATTAAAACATAAGTTGAATATAGTAGTTATTATTATTACTTACCGCCTGTGATATATCTGGAAGTGACTGTCGTGGTGTTGTTTCGGCAAACAATGTTGCACACTCAACTTGCTTTCCCATAGCAAGGTTATGAGCACGCACAAATGTCCGAGAAGGGTTAAAAAACGAGCTGGTATTAAAGTCTCCGCCCCTCTCATACCTTTTCAATTATATAGTCACAATCCGACGGATATTTTAATAACACAAATCCGGGTTTTTAAGCTTATTTTTAATTTGATTTATTGAAAGTATACGTCCGATATATTTAAACTTTTAATCATGTATTTTCCTTAGCAATTCCAACTTATTCCAATTATAGTAAGGAGATAATATGTTATGTTGTAAATAATTTACACCACTCGCAAAGCCAGCAAAGCGTAAATAAACAGATAAACAGTAAATTAAATAAACGTCAAATTCAAAGTAACTATTTTTTTATAAATATGTAACAAACTCAAAGTCTTGGACGTGGAGGCTAGAGAACTGGAGAACGATCGCTGTAGAAAATAGTGTCCCAGATATATGGACAAAATAAGTAAAGCGCTGCGATCGGTAAGTTGTCTCAATAAAAGCGGGCTCTTGTGCGCTAGTTTGAAATCCTTATAATAGCATTAAAAGAAAAAAGAAATAACAAAATTATTATTTCTTATTAATAAATAAATTATAAATTACGTTTTTATAGTGCTAATTATTATAAATTATTACAAATATGATTGTTGATTTTTTATTATTGTTAGTGTTGATAAAAAACATATCACTGCACCACTTTTTAATGTTTCTTCTCACTTGTAAGAAAATGCTTAAATGTATTGTTACGTGCCTAAGTTGATGTCATGTACCCGGCACTAGCGCCATCTAGTGTCGGGGATGAGAGCGAGGGGATCTTTCCCGAAAACGACATCACTAATCTTTCAATCGACAGCGCCATCTAGTCTCGGAACGAAGAACTAAGCTTCTAGAAGCTGACACTCGAACTCTCGACCCCTTGCGCGTGTTTACTTGAATATTCTGGATGTTTCGGTGCTAATTTGTATTTATAGGCGCTGCAAGATGCAATCGGGGAAGTATTGAATTTGGCGAGACAAGCGAAGCTTCGGAGCGAAATAAAGAGAATCAGTGTGATTATTTATTAGTGTTTTAAGTTTTAATTGGTGTAAATAAAATTAAAGTGTTAATTTAGGTAATCCTATCGGTAATTTTTATTGTCACGAACCTCAAGCTCGTAACAGTATCTTATGTCATAATTTAAATGTAAGCAATGAACGATTGTATGAATTGTTTTTGAGATATCTATTTGAATACTGCAGCAGCATTCACAGTAGCACGGTTGAAACACCCTGAAAATTAATGTTCGGTAGTGAACCGCGAACGCGTTTAGATTTAATTTTACCGCCAACGAATACAGACATGCAAAGATTATGTGCTAATTGTGTAAGGCGATTTATATTGGTGAAAAGGTTTGGGCGCGTTGTCATACGTCCTGTAAACCATTTTGGTCCAAAGCTAAATTGTAAGTAGAGAAGGTAACCGAATGTATACGGTTTCAGTTGATGGTCAAGGTCTTTGCAAGCGACACGTAGACCAACTGCTGCGATATACGGAAAGAGACAAGACATCTGAAACCGCGAATGACGTATGTTGTGTATCAGCATTTCAGCCGCAGTATCCAATTGCCATCTCGTCTGCACCTCCCCCCGTTGGTATACCTGATAATAACAATAAAGTTTGCCAGACAGCACAGCATGCATGAATACGCATTCTGACGTCGAGACATCTTCACGGAAAGGCAGTGAACCAACTTTAATGCTAGATGCGTATAGAGGAGAAGTGGTGGTGTTAGATCGGCAGATTTATTCTTCTTTTTATACCAGTATTTCACCATTTTATAATATTTCCTTTCGTCAATAATTAAAAAATTAATTCGCAGATACTAGGTACTTACCGATGGCAGCGAGGCCATAAATTCTACATATTTTCTGGAACAGGCGAACTATGCTTTAGCAAGTAACGATCGTTCTCCTGTTCTCTAACCTCCATGGCATGTATGCTAGAGAATGAGAGATAAACCTCCATGGACTCCATGCTCAAGGTTCAAAGGTAAACCCTGGAGGTTAGAGAACAGGAGAACGATCGCTGTAGAAAATAGTGTCCCAGAAATATTGACAAAATAAGTGATACGCTGCGATCGCTAAGTTACCTAAACAAAAGCGGGCTGTTGTGTGCCAGTTTGAAATGACAATATCATTCAAAGAAAAAAACAAAATTATTATTACTTATTATTATTATTTATTAATAAATAAATTATAAAATTTGGTTTTCATAATTTTAATTATTATATATTATTACAAATAGAAATTATTAATTATTATTGATTTATTGCTATTATTATTATTTTTATGTTATATCACCAATTAAAAATGTTTCTTTTTTTATCAATAATTAAGCAATTATATCGCAGGTACTACTTACCGACGGCAGCGTAGCTATAAAATCTACAAATTCTTAGGGACAGGCGGGCTATGCTTTAGCACGTAGCGATCGTTCTCCTGTTCTTTAACTTCCATGGTTTAAAGAAATCAAAGGTCAATATTACTATTTTTAACTTTCCGCTAAGATAATTGAAAATTTTCGTAAATTGGTTAAGTAATTGGTTTCACCCCGATTTTCGAAAATTGAGTTTTCATCAGATCTTGACGTTTTGAGACCCCAGAAAGCTATTCTGGATGTATGTATGTATTTTGTTACACACACACACACATACACTGTGTGTGTGTGTCTGTGTGAGTAGGTAAACCTTTCAACTTTTGAACATCTTGATCGATTCAAATGCGGTTTGTGGCGTTATAAAGATTTTAATGTGGCATAGATTTAGTAATAATATGAACTGATTCGGACGAGTAAATTATGAGAAATCTCAAAAATAAAAACTGTTTTTTTTTTAAATAACTTTTAAACGACTATACCAATCGATTTCAAAAACTTATCAGCTCTTAACCTCATAAAAGGACGTTGTATGCCGTTTGGAAAATAAAAATTGGTTCATTAATCCATAGATCGAAGGAGAAAGAATTTGAGAAAACGTTCTTTTAAATTATTGCTTCGAGATTGCGCAACATAATCTGGTGAAATTTGAAGCGCTTTGCATTTGAAATCAGCGGGAAGTTCCAGGGTTGGCCTACAGGGTCAATCATTTTTTTTTAATTAACTCCTATTACGTCTGTGGGTCTAGCTCTTCTGAGACTGATCATTTCTTTTGTAATCTTTGTTTTTATATATTTATTCTTCACAATACGCTGATGCGTTATTAAAGATAAAATTTTCAGGGATAGGCGGGCTATGCTTTAGTACGTAGCAATCGTTCTCCTTGTCTCTAACTTCCATGGTTTTATAAACGTAGAATATACTGGCGTTAGGTCTGTTTTACGATTTGCTTATTAGGGTAGACAAAGGTCTTAAGCCATACAGCCTAATCTGATATGTATTTTATTCACGAAATTCTTTGAGTATTAAACAAAAGGACGCGGCACCGTAAGGCATACCCCTCTGTAAAAGGTACGAGAGTCCGACTCATGCCCAATATATAAAACTAGTTGCTCCGCGTCGTCCACCATACAGTAAATCGAGCTCCGATAATTTTTTTAATATTAAAAAACAATGCTATAAACATTATTAATATTCCCCTTAACCACTCGTGGTAAGCTTAAATTGCTTGTGTTACGAGTGGTTCACGCCAGTAGTCGAATGGCGGATTCGAACCCACGACCTTTTTCAGTTCACGGTCCGTGCCCTGCCATTAGGCTACTGTCACTTTTACATGTTCTGGTGTGAGTCTAGGGTCAAATCTAGGACCTTTGGAGTTTTTAATCATGATAAATGACTTACCCAATGTAGGGCAGAAATTAAAATTTTTGTTATTTGTAGATGACATTAAGTTATCAATGGATGTAGGTATTTTGGAGGAGTGTGAGAATCTCAAAGACGATATAAATAGAGTTGTTGAATGGAGCAATGATAAAAAATTACAATTTAATATTGCTAAATGCTTAACAATATCCTTCACACGCAAACTTAAGCACAAACATACTCGTAATACACTTATGTTAGGGTAATGCAAGTCAGAGATTTAGGCGTATTTTTCTTTAAAAAATTAAAAGTTCGTAGTTTTTAAAATTTAATAACTCTAGGTTATACGTTACGAACGGTTAACGGTTTCACAAATGTGCAAGCTATTATAGCTTTATACAACACACTAGTTCGAAGTCAGTTTTAGTGTAATTCAATAATTTGGGCTCCTCGTGAGAAGAAGTACGATCTAATGCTGGAGAAAGTACAATACAAATTTGTAAGGTATTTGTATCTTAAGTTATATGGGGTGTATCCTTTATACCCACTGCAATATCCCACATTATTTGTTCTGGGTATGGTGGGATACAATCAGCTCAGGGTAAGGGGAGGGAGAGAGAGTTTTTAACAGTGGTAGGGCCACGCGGCAGCTTTGCTGTTGCACGTATGGGCCGGGTTAAACCGGGGTGGTACCACGACCTCACAGAATACCGGCGTAAATTGGAAGCTCTGCTTCCGCGTTTTGTCTGGTGTTTGTCTGATGAGTGCAGGTGGCCGGAGGCTCAAATCCCCCCCCCCTTGACATGGTAGCGGAATTAAGTGAAGATCTACCCCAGGAGGGTACCAGCACCCCTGGAGAATCCCTCGCTGAGCATCCATGACCAAGTTACTCAACTCCTAAACGTGGGTGCTCGGGCTGCCCTGCGTATTCTGGGGGGGGGAGGGGGCAAAATTCCGCTCAAGACTACAACTGCTCGGGGCAAACGGAGCAACAAGACCAAGGCGACTCCTGCCACGCTGTCCGTGAATTTCTGCAATATCAGAGGACTTCACTCTAACCTAAACGCCGTCCACTATCATCTCGAGACGGCGAGGCCGGCTCTGCTCTTTCTGACCGAGACGCAGGTGTCCTCTCCGGCTGATGTCTCGTATCTCTCCTACCCGGGGTACAAACTGGAACACTCCTTTGTGCCTCGGGCTGGAGTTTGCGTTTACGTCAGAGAGGACATCTGTTCTCGATGCCTCGGCAGACTTGAAGGTTCGGACCTGTCCATCCTTTGGCTACGCGTAGACAGCGACGATTATCCGCGCGTCTACGGGTGCCTCTATAGGTCCCATAGCGGTAATGCCGAAACAGACCGACCACGTCCAAATGGCTGAAGATTCGTTGCTATAGCAGATCCCCTCCGCAAAAATCGTGATCCTCGGCGACTTTAACGCCCATCACGTCGAATGGCTTGGTTCACGTTTAACCGATCATGCGGGGAGATCTGTTCATGATTTTGCCTTGGCATATGGTCTGACACAACTGGTTACTTCACCTATGCGGATTCCAGATGTGGAGGATCATGCACCTTCTCTGTTGGATCTTCTGCTGATCTCTCACCCGGACGGATATCAGATTTCCGTCAACGCCCCTTTAGGCTCCTCGGACCATTGTCTTGTCCGGAGTGTAGTGCCACTCACGCTGAAATCGCAGTTGCATTATGCGGGCTGCCGTCGTGTTTGGTACTATAGGCCAGCGGATTGGGATAGGATGCGGTCTTTCTTTATATCCTACCCTTGGGGGTGGGTTAGCTTCTTGTCAGACGATCCCAAAGTTATTGTGGATTTTTTCGCTGATGTGGTACTTCAGGGTATGGAACTTTTTATTCCTTCCTCCGTGGTACCCATCGAAGGCAAATCTCAGCCATGGTTTAGTCACTCCTGTAAAATAGCACCATGCTATAAGCAGAAGTTCTACCAAGCCTGGGCTGGCGCATCAACGTCCCGGGATGTAAACACCAGCGCTCTAAAAAAGAAGTATAATTTCGCCTCCAGGTCCTTCAAAAGAGTCATTGCCAAGGCAAAGTCAGAGCACATAGGCAGAATTGGCGAGAAACTAGTTCATCTTCCTTCTGGAACCCGTGCATTCTGGTCTCTCGCCAAGGCTGTCGACTGAGGCAAGACTGAGGACGACTCACTGGCTCATACCACAAAGGAGAAAGCCGATCTGCTAGGATCTTTCTTTGCGGTCAAACTCAACTCTCCCACGGTTTGAGTGGCCCTTGCAGGATGTGCGGTTCACACAGCGCTCGAATCGCATAGCACTCCTCTCCCTAAATATCCACAAGTCGAGTGGGCTCTATCACTAATATACAATACAATTTCTTGTCAGCGTTACTCTCTAGTCTAAGTTTTAAAACAGTTTACGCTTTTTTTGTGTAGTCAGGTCGGCTATCAATTGTACTATACCACTTTGTTATAGTACGTGATGAAGGAAGATAAATTTCAAAACTTAACGTACGTATGTACGTAACGTTAAGCTTTCGGTGAATAGTAATGTAAAGTTAAAGTAAAAAAAAAAACATCTTCCATAGGGGAATACTTATCCCTAGGTAGATGTCGAATTTTATTTTTACGCAAATGTCTGTTTAAAGTTTGTTCAACTGTTATATTTTGTAAAACTTTTTCTACTACTAAACTATTTTCCTAATTGATTAAATATTTTCCACATTGTTCATTTAATAACTCTTGAAAATCTACAACGCCCTACGTTGCATACGCATGTGAACAGCGGCAACAGCAAATTTGATAGTATGCGTAAATGCAATTAACACAAACACAAATGCTGTAGTGTGCGTTTATAGTGACGCAATTCAATTTTGCATTTGTTAACTACAAATGTATACATATGTGTATGGGGGCTGAAAACACACATCTGTATAGTATACAGATGTGTGTTTTTCTTCCGCCCCCTTGATGGTGACAGAATTTTTGTTTAGGAATTAACGCGCATGGCCTCTGCAGTTAGTTGAATACCCAAAGACGAAATTCTTTAAATTATGCTGATTCATAACATTGCAATATTTTTAGGAAATTTCAACGATATCTTGACCCACTTGTCAACTGATAGCGTAGTATCTCAAACTCAAACCTAAACGGATAAAAAACCTTGAAATTCATATTATCATCGGAGCACTTGTTTAATAATTTCCACTAATAGCTCACACACTTAGATCCTTATACAAAATCGCGTTACGTTTAATTAACAAATCTAACTTCAACCTATTATTTAAACGAAACAACAGAATCAACAACGCGCTAACAGTCAAGTTCTAGCCAAAATCCTTAGGGATAATAATTATTATGTTTATATTGAGCCCAAAATGTATTCTTCATAAGTTGTACATTTTTTAAAGTTGAGAAGATAAGGGAACAAATCAAAACTTGAAAACTATTGTTCATAGCAGTATGAAATGTTGCCACTGATACAAATCACTTTGATTTGATTGGAGTTATTAAGAGGCGATTTTATATACCATCTATTTACGTTTATACTTAATTAGAAAAACAACAAACCTACCTAAATATAAAACAAAAATCTCAGAGTAAATTATTAAAAAAATATTTTTGCGGTTTGTACTTACGTTGCTTCTTTGTAATTATCACATAAGAGTAGGAACATGCTTAAAATTATAAAAGTCAACATGAATATATCAAAAATCAAATTTTTTTATTTTCGCTCCAGTACTGCTTAAAATTAAGTACATTATCGGAACATTCCTTTTAGGTTAGGATACTTGTGCTAGGAGGCTTAGCTCTTCCCGTCTTTCATTCATATGAATCAGTGTTTAGAAGTAGGATAACACGTTGATTTTTGTCTCATGGTATAACTTATATTAAAACTTAAAATATTTAAAAATAAAATATAAAATATCTGTAGGTGTTAGTTGTGAAATTGTGTAGTGGACGTGTATGTGACGTGTGCATGTTGAAGTGTGGTATATTTAGTGAATTATTAATTGTAAATAACAAGTTAAATAATTATTTCTAAATGTGTTTCGGCTTCGTTGTAATTAAAAGTTTTCAGCTATTCTGTTGTTTTCTTTTTAACTTCTATGCTATGCAATGGATATATGCTTAAGATTTTATTTGTTTTATTATATAAGTATACTCCCTTTCCTCATATTGTACTGAAGCAAATGTCGTTTTACACCGATCGATATATAGAACTATGTCTTTTCTTTTTCTATTTGTTTTGTCATGTTCATACCTAGTAGATTTATGAATTTTAAGCAATAAGAACAAAAAATAATAACTTTCGAACAGACAAGACACCAGACAAATTATAAAGATCAGTAGTAGGGAATCGGTATGGTTTAAAATAGCAGACCTTAAGAAATATAGCATTACCTCATTTAGTCTTGGACTTAGAATTAAAAAGAAAAACAAAATAAATAAATATCTTGATCTAAGAGTAAAATTTAACGGTCACTGGGTAGTAGGAATCCTATTCGGCCTAGAAGTTTATCCGGGTAGTATTACTCTCCTTCTGGTATGAAGGATATAGTGAACCAGGTTAATTATAAGGCATTCCATCTTTATCCTCGGAGATGAAAACGCATTTGTAGCCTTATAATTTTCAAAGTTAGCTGCAGATGTCTATAAATTGTAGTTGTCGTTTGCCATTAGACGAACTGTAAGTTCGTTTGCTACGTCATTTTTATTTAAAAAAGAATGTATATACTAAAAATAGGAGAAAGGCAAAAACTAAAAGATAAATAATACATGCACTTCTATTTACCCTAGCCTAATTTTAAAGTTTTTATCTTCCTCATAGATTTTCTGTTGTTTCTACTCTCTATCATTTCGAATTGTTTCATTGAATCACAGAACACTATACTTTCTATTTCTACCCAGAAATAGTTTGGTAGCGAATAAATACTCTTTGTCCATTTATTAAGCTCGCATAAGTATCACATTAGTCTGTGGTTAAGCTTTACTTTGGCTTTACTAACGAATCCGTTCAAAAATTCAAAACCATTTGCTTTTAATTCATACTTTAAATACTAAATATTAAAATTAAATTACTTTTAGTATTTTACTCCTTCAATTTTGATACTTATTATATCAATAAATTATCAAATTCTAAAATATGTTGTGTAATTTGCCTTTTGACCGGATCATAATATAATTTGTTAACAAACATTGATTTGTAGTTGTTTTAGAACTAAGCTTTTATGAACTACTATAAGTTATAGTTATAGTTAGTTTGTGGCAGTTAATCTCTGGTATATAGTGTCTTACAGTGTGACCATATGTGACAGGTTCCTGCTATTTTGAAAGGATTGGCCACTTATTTTGGTCTTCGGCATGATCGGTTAACGTTTTATAAAATCTGGCACTATTTGGCAGTATTGGGCTATTAGAAATAGGTTTCTGTATGGCGACTCAAAATGCCAAAAATGGCAACTCTAGATACTTCGCCAGCATGTAGGGGATTTCCCTGTACTTGTCATATTATGTTTGTATCACATTCATTAAACAATTTTAAAAGTTTGTATGTTAAGTTGGTAATCTTTAAAGAATTATTCATTAACACGAGTTTATGGTTAATATTTCAGTCAGTCGTAGAAAAGACACTTAAAATATATATGTATTGCAAATTTCGCATAGAGACTGTTATGCTTACTTATGTCCAACGCTGCATGCAAAAGAACCGAAACAGATATTTTAACATCGTGTAGCGTCTATCTTATATATGTTAAACCAGGCTTTGGTGAGCGAAGCCATTATATTTCATTCAGACCAACGAAAGATATGTTAAATCGAATTAATAACACCATGTATGAATATGATAAAAATGGAGAATATGATGCTAAATTGTGTCTAACTTTAATAAAAATATAGCAGTTTAAATATGTTATTTTTACTTTTCTTAGTTTAATACAACGGTAAATATAGTTGACAATATTTAGGCATTTTTCACTACAGACTTTGGCAGTTTTTGGCAGGTTTTTAATCATAGTACGGCAGGATCTGTATCTTAAAGATGGTCACACTGGTGTATTATCTATTGTCTGTGGTTTCGAAGTTCCGGGCGGTATACCGCTGTCATTGTCATTTCAATAAAATAAATAAACCAAAACATATTTTTAATTCAACCGAACTAATAGCAATATAAATGAAGCTTCTGAAACCCAGTTGGGTTAATCACGATGGTGTGTTTATAAATATTTTAAGAATATAACAATTTCCGTTTGTTTAACGTTTCCTAAAAAATATTTGTTTTATAGATAAACCAATTTTTTCTGTTGATATTCATCCGACGGGGAAGCGCTTTGCTACTGGTGGACAAGGAGGAGACTCCGGTAGAGTTGTTGTTTGGAACTTAAATTCTGTATTGTTTGAAGCTGTGGAGGTAGACCCTAATGTGCCCAAAATGCTCTGTCAAATGGACAATCACTTAGGTTAGTATCATTAACCGCGGCTGTTGTATGTTGAAGAGCATAAAGTCGTATCCGTTTATTTAGTATAAAGTATTTAAATAAAAAAATTACTTTTACTAAAGTATTTCTGTCTAACTAAAAACTTACTAATAATTACTTTCTTTATGTCTTTCTGGTTCAAAGTTTATAATAAATTTATGAAACATTTCTGATAACCAAGGCCTGAAATTTTTAATACTTCGATAATTTTTATTACAATGCAGTATGGTAACATAGAGCTGAACTGATGATGGACCTCAATGCTGTCTATAGTAGAGATGGACCAAATATTAGTTTCATATATGGTATTGGGCATATTCAGCAGCTTTACCGAATATTTGTATTCGGTCAAATATTCGGCTAAATCACTGAACATTTGTTAAAGTGGTACTCAAAGTGTCCACTGTATTGAAATGTATGAATTGAGTAATGCCATGTCTTTCCTAATTTTACCATTGAAAGTAAATTTTATTTATGGGTTATATCTACTTGTATAGCGTTATGTTTTTGAGGCACTCTAGATTTATTTCCAAGTATAGCAAATAGGAAGCTTGATAATTTTTTTTTGGAATCAATCGAAGAAACATTACATTACATTAGTACATTTCACTTTACTTTGGTCATCGGTTTCTCTAAAATAAGTCCAAATAGTAGATCTCTTACCACTTATTTTTATCATAATAATTATTAACTTTCATTAACAATAATACAACAAAATATCTTTCTTTCACAAAATTAGTCAAAACATAAGCATGTGCCCGCAATTTGCTCAGTACAAATGGTGCAATAACATGTCGGGTGTGGCGGGGCAGCGAGGGGCATGGTCAGGAGCTAATCCCGCGCGCTTTACGGTAACAAGTTTCGACATAAATTGGTTAGGTACTGAGGTGTGGAGGTGGGCAAAGTGTATCATTTTTGCGATTGGAACATTTGCATCTCGATCACTGAAATGTTCCGAAACACTGATGTGTGTGATACGTTTCATTTGGCTCATTTGGATCATCGACTCAAAAGATATAAATTACAGAATGTTACGAATACATTAAGTTGCGTCACGGGCGTTTATTACTGACTGATTCAGTGAAATGTTATGTGGCAACAATGCTGAACGATATAAGTGCTTAGGTTATTTTTATCATATATTTAGTTATTGTTATTTATTGTGTACCGTAATAAGGTTGTATATAAAATCGATCCTCCTTTATATTTTATTCAGACTTAGGACTGCCGGCTAGTCCTTAATTTATGGCAAGCTGGCATATTATTTATGATGAAAAGGAAGAAAGTAAGTCACAATAATTACTACGCAAAGAAATCCTAAACAGAACTCAGTATGTTTTTGTAAACAGGCACAAACGAACATAAACAATTTGACAAGATAGTGCCGGATCAACGTAAAAGCACAACTTGTTAATGTTTTTTTTTATATAAAAATAATGTAAACATTTTATGCAAAAGACGACCGTATAGTATTTGATACGTAAGCGCCTTAGTGGTCATTTTTATGTGCATGAGTAACTATAGCTAAAATCCATACGAGTTGAGTTATACACTTCTCATTTGTTATCTCTTTCTGACTTGTATAGATTGTTATTACGAGTATTTCGCGCGCTCACTCGCCACTCTCTCGCTTGTGGCTCAGTCGCCTTGCGAGCGAGACCCGTCGCACTAAATGAGCAAAGTAATGTTCCAGATCCAAATGATGCATTTGAAACATTGTTACTGAACCAATCTTTTGAAACACTTCAGTGATTCGAATCAGTGAGTCAGTTCCGTAAAGAGTTACACACGCCTACTGAGGTGATCCTGTTGAATAGTGTTGGGCTGTATATGCGGTTTGGTAAAAGTTTTCCTGACCTTTTAACCAAATATTCATATTCGGTGAAATCCATATTCAGGCTATCTCTAGTCAGTGGCGAAGCCTCTATAGAAGCCCAGAAGCCTGGCTTGCCTTACCAAGCTGAATCAATCAATAATATCAAGTAATAAAGTAACTCGTAAACTGTTTTAAACTATTTCAAATTTCCTGCGCGATCTGTTCGACCTCGTAGCCTTAGGAATACTGCTGTCGTAGGTACATATAAGGAGAATTGAATTGAGCGATTCATTGTCTCCCTTGCATGCGTGGGCTTTTTACTGGGCTTTCGAGAAGACAATCACTCCCTTTCTAAACTGTGGCAAAATGTTCCCTTATGAAATATAACTACCAAATGTTTATATAGCAATTACTATTGAGCCACAAGCCTGACTTTGCCCTGAAGTTGTTTAGGAGTGCGTTAGCGACTAGCAAATGGGGTGCGGGCCATTCATATGCAAGTTCACTTACATTTCAATGTTTATGTTTGTTTTTGTTGTGTTTGTTAAAAATTTATGACTTCAAAGATTTTCAGTGAAAATGGGAGGATAATAGTGTTCATTGTGATGAATAATATAAGTGTGTTGAAGTGCTAATTGGCAAGGAAACGGTAAAATCTTTAAAAATGAAATTTAATATTCAGTAAACATGTCTTCATACTTTAAATATAGGTACATGACTTATTAGTATTAAAGTTTAATTAAGTTAGGCGTATTTAAAGGTTTAATAACTTAATATTTATATTACCATATGAATTAAAAATACAATTTTGAACGGCAGCATAAAATATTAGACACCTACGTTTAATTTTATAGGAAATAAGTGTTACAATCTTTTTTAATGTGAATCCCAAATTTTAATGTAATAAATCAAAAGAATACAGAAGAATGTATTAAGGTTTTTAAAGAATACTCCCTTTAGTTATTTCCAGTATATAAAATTTTAATAGCACCATCTACTTAATTCTATAGGTAAAGTCATTTTATCGAACGAAAATTGGTTGATTCTCACGATGGTACCTAAAGATTACGCTAGATGGCACAAATACGCTATCGGCTAATTTAATATTTATATTACCATATGAGTTTAAAAATATCGTTTTCTACGGTTTATTATGAATTGAATATCATTTTGTACGGTTTTTTATAAATTGAAAATGAATAATTATATAATAAATAGTCATTATTTTATGGTAAAAAATTAGCAAAACTTTATCTTCTCATTATAACTATCTAATTCCTGTCGTAATCTGTTCTTTTATGCATATAACTTAAACAAAATATAATTTTGAGGTTTCACATCTGCCAGGCGTCCCTTTTCTAACTTTGTACATAGTTTGTTTGTACTTTGTTCATGTATTGTATTGTTTGTAAATATCTCAAGCAAACCCAAACGGCTCTTTTCAAAACCACCGAAGGTGTGCAATTGCATATTATGTCGTACAATCTGTCTAGCGGTAGTATGCTTTCTGTGTGCTTTGTTAAACACGTCCTTGTCAGCACTGAATATGAAACTAAAGAGTGGAGACAGCTCAAGATTGGTGTATTTTTATTAAACTGCTAAAAACAACAAAACCATATCTTGGGCTTGCCCTAGTTTCGAGCCCTAGCTTCGCCACTGTCTCTAGTCTATAGCAATACTTATAAAAGCTTCTTTTTAAATAGAATTCGTACCATAATATTTTGTTAATTTTAGACTTGCAATGAATATTCGGTTACTTTTATCCTATTTGACCAAATACCGAATATCTGGGTACTATTCGGATAAATACCAAATACTTAAGTAAGAGGTTTTATTGTAGTGAGATAATTGGTAAAATGAAAATATTTCTATATTTTATTATTAATTCATAGGTCAACTTCCATAATACAAAGATAAAAAAATAACTGTCAGATTAATTGTTCTTCATTTTCAGGCGGTACTTTACTTCTTTCCTTCTCATAGACAATCTTAACTTCAGAGAATAGACATTCTGAAAAATGAACACTACTTCCTTCTCGTCAGAATACTTTTGTCTAATATTTGGCTAAGTCCGAAGAATATTTGGTATTCAGCATGTGGCTGAATATACTATTTGTTGCAAGTCTAGTTGATATGTTTTATGAATTAACATTTAGTTAATGCTATGTAGGCTCCATCCAATTATTTTTTTCTGTTATAATAATAAACATTACATATGAAAATCGTAATTTTTAAATCTTTAAACAAACAACATTTAGATTAAATTATTATTTAAAAAACTTAAAGATTAAATTATTATTTAAAAATTAACAATTTAAAGAACACTTGACATTTTGAATATACTTATTGCTATAAAATTTAACATTGCTATTTCAAATTTATAGCTTGTGTAAACTGTGTTCGATGGAGCAATGGTGGTCGATATCTAGCATCTGGTGGAGATGATCGCCTTGTTATGGTGTGGGGACTGAGTGTAGCTGCGTCAGCACCTGGCAAACACAAGGCTGAGACATGGAGGTGTTTATCAACATTGAGAGGACATGCTGGTAATTATTTTGAGAATAAATATACCTATTTAATTCAAAGGTTTGCCCATAATGTAATGAGATTTAAGTGAGAATAAGCATTACCACTTACAATTTTCACCAACTTTTTCTGTGGATAAGAGGGCTAAACCAGTTGTCATTGAGAACTATTCTCCTAGTCTTCCTCGGTGTCAACTTACAACATACATAAGTTTCACTTATTTAAGAAACCATTTGATTCCATTTTTTTGCCTGATAATATATTTTTAATTTTTGTTACAGGTGATGTCCTTGATCTTGCATGGTCACCATTGGATAAATGGTTGGCTAGTTGCAGTGTGGACAATACCATCATCATTTGGAATGCTGAAAAGTTTCCTGAGATGGTCTGTGTCCTAAATGGTCATACTGGTCTGGTTAAAGGAGTTGCTTGGGACCCGGTATGTATTGTTTTACTGTAATTGAATTATACTTCACTAATAGTTTTTTCAAAAAAATAAACTGGACAAATGCCTTTACAAAGGTTATGAATAATAAATAATTTCATCTTTTGTTAATAATGATAAACCCATCATTTGGTTTTAAATATTGGTTGTTCTGGGTATGGATGTTTATCAATGTGCATGTGTTTATCAATATAAATTTTATACAAATCCAAATATAAATTTTAAAATACAAAATATAGAGAACCTAGAGAGATTCAAAAAATATATATTCAAAATATATAAACTAAATTAAATAAGTTTGAACTGTGTTTCTTTAGTTGCCCCACCACACCCGACATGCTATTGCACCATTTGTACTGAGCAAATTGTGGGCACATGCTTATGTTTTGACTAATTTTGTGAAAGAAAGATATTTTGTTGTGTTATTGTTAATGAAAGTTAATAATTATTATGATAAAAATGAGTGGTAAGAGATCTACTATTTGGACTTATTTTAGAGAAACCGATGACCAAAGTAAAGTGAAATGTACTAATGTAATGTTTCTTCGATTAATTCCAAAAAAAAATTATCAAGCTTCCTATTTGCTATACTTGGAAATAAATCTAGAGTGCCTCAAAAACATAACGCTATACAAGTAGATTTATACCATAAATAAAATTTACTTTCAACGTGATTAAAACTACTTTTACGGATTTTATCGCGTTTATTTTTACTTTTTATTTTTAATTCCCGACGTTTCGGGCGTTTTCCAGCCCGTGTTCGCGTAAATATAAGAAATCATTTACTTTCAACAGTAAAATTAGGAAAGACATGGCATTACTCAATTCATACATTTCAATACAGTGAACACTTTGAGTACCACTTTAACAAATGTTCGGTGATTTAGCCGAATATTTGACCGAATACAAATATTCGGTAAAGCTGCCGAATATGCCCAATACCATATATGAAACTAATATTCGGTCCATCTCTACTATAGACAGCATTGAGGTCCATCATCAGTTCAGCTCTATGTTACCATACTGCATTTAACATTAATTATGTTTGTGAATATCTAAATGGAATATGGGAATATGGAATCTGCAGTGCAGTGGCTTAGGATTTCGTAATGATAGTACAGGATGCGATTTTCATTCCTGCATTAACATATACTATTATCATTAGTATGTTTGTCCTGGTCCTGGTTACCTCCACAACACAGGAGAATTACCCAGTATAGGTTTTTTAATAAAAAAAAGATATAAAATAAATTGAAGAAAATTTTGTTAAGATCTGGCAAACATTTAATAATCAATACAAAAATATGTTGACAGCTATTTAAACATTTATTTTAATTTTATTAAATAATTTTATTAAATGTCGCCATTATAACGTAAAACATACCCTCATTTTTTAAATCTATCCTTCAGGTGGGGAAGTATTTAGCATCACAATCAGATGACAAATCACTAAGAGTTTGGAAAACAGCTGATTGGGCACAAGAAACTGTTATAACTGAACCATTTGAGGAATGTGGAGGTAGGTTTTTAGTTAAGCATCACCCCCTTTAAATTATTACAGTTCCTTGAAAAAGATAAAAATAAGTTGAATTTGTATTTACACTGTTTTTAGTACTAATTCACAAAAATTTTAATATATGCTATACCATATACTATTGCTATACCATAATGTTCATCGGCCAAAGGTTGGCACATATTTCCCAGTTAAAAACATGGATAATAGCTGTATGGAGACGAAACTTTATTCCATCAAAACATTCAGTAGTCTGTAAAAATCACTTCACTCCTGAAGACTATACATTACCAAAGTATTCATTGTACAAAAATTGTTAGTATTAGATACATTGATTAAAGTAAGATTAGTCTCCGATTGGGGGCGACTAAATCTGGTCCAATTCAATCCCCAGATGACACAAGTTTGGGCATTAACCGCTAAAAAGAACCCCTTTGTCGTATCTCCTCAGTTTGAAGGCACTCTCCTTGCTGCCTCAGCTAGCATCAGAATCCTCGGCGTTGACATATTTAATAGTGTGCAGTTTCGTAGTCACTTGGTGGGGAAGCCCAAATCAGCCTTTATAAAGCTTGGCGTGCTCAGCAAAGCGAGACAGTATTTCATTCTGGCACATCACTTGCAACTTTACAAAGCGCAAGTTCGGCCTCACGTGGAATACTGTTCTCATCTCTGGGCCGGGGCACCCCAGTGCCAGCTCCTTCCACTTGACTTGACTTGAGAGCGATTCGAATCGTCGACGACCGAGTTCTTTCTGATCGGCTCGATTCACTGCCACTGCGTAGGGATGTTTTCTATCGTATCTACTATGGGCAGGTTCTGAGGAATCGTCCGGATTGGTTCCAGCCGCCAAATTTCACGAACGCACATCGCGTCAAGATTCCCGATACCATCCTCACCATCTTGTTGGATCGTTGGATGCTTGGCGGTCCACTACTGTACGTTGTACTAGGAGTTTTCTTCCTCATACAACTTTTCTGTGGAATTGTTTACCATCGACGAATTTTCCGGACCGATACGACTTAGGGACCTTCAAAAAAAGAACCTATTCCTTATTAAAAGGCCGACAAAGCTTCTGCAATTCCCTGGTGTTGCGGTTGTTCATGGACGGTGGTATTCACTTACCATCAGGTGAGCCGCATGCTCGTTTGTCCCCTCTTCTGTAAAAAAACCTATTTGATTAAATCAGTGTACTTATCCTCTTTTCTTGAACATCGTTTCTATTGTCATGATCTTAATTTTTAGCAACTCCTCATTTGAAAAAAGAGGTTGTGCCAAATGTGTTTTTCTGGAATTATTCTCATCTTAACGATCAAAACAAATCGGACGCTATCAAAGAGTCATTAGAATATGACAAAAGAGAGAACAAGAAAAGAAAATTGCATATAATCTTGACAAAAGGTATCATAACCATAGAAAATATAAGATGTGTTGAAGTGGGAATTGAAAGTGTGACCAAAGATATATTGATAAGGATATGGTGTTCTAAAGGTGATTTATGTTGTAGTAACAATATTGTGATACATGAAAAACAACCACATCTTTATTCGGAAAAATGCAGTGGAAATATAGATTCATTTTGTACACAAAATTTAAGTGGCACCAAGGAAGTACATTTCTATACAGAATGTGATGATTATGAGCATTTTATGTTCATATTGTTGCGCCCCATATTTGATGCCTGGTACATGGCGGGTTATTATTAGCGCTATCTAGTATCGAGTAGCAGAAATAGGAGCGTCAAAATCTTTCTTGAAAATTTACTCGTACTCGAACATTCTAGATGTTTTAGTAGAAAACGGCCCTGTATAAAGCCGTTATGGGCTGCGACCGAGTCAGTATTGAATTGGCGACACAAGCGAAGACTTTGGAGCGAAATAAAGTGAACTAAAGTGATAAGTGTGATTAATTATTAGTTTTTTTAAAGTTTTAATTGGTGTTCGGTAATTAAAGTGTCAAGTTTGGTAATTCAATCGGCAGTTTTTATTGTCACGAACTCTAAGCTTGTAACAATATTTAGTTTGGTGAGGAAGTAAATGAACTGAAATATTATCCTACAATGAAACCATTGCATGGTGCTCATTTACACACTCCTTTCAATGAGTTTTTTCTCACAGTTATGGAAACTGAGAAGAAACACATAAAATATAGAATTATGTTTTCGTTTCAAAATTAGTGAGTCATCAGGTAGTAATATTTTTATAACATGGATTAACTACCTATACTGTGAACTGAAAGACATAAATTTGTGGGTTTCTAAGAAAGTACTAGGCAATAATATGAAAATTTTGGGCAAAACGAATACTTGTACAGAAATAAAAATTGAGAAACCCAAAAATCCTGCTTCTCAATAATTAACTTACTCAAGTTATAAATCACCCAACACTCTTAAAGTGCTTGTTGGTGTTTCTGCTACTGGATGTGTAGCATTTGTTTCAGATGCATATGGTGGGTCTATTAGTGAGAGAAAATTCTTTGAAAGGTGTGGATTAATAGATTTGTTGCAGAATGGAGGTATTATTCTTGGTGACAGAGGATTTAAAACACAAGACCTTGTGTGTCACAAAAACATTACAGTAAACATGCCTGAATTTTTAAATAAAACTAATGTACAGTTTGAATCACACCAACTACAAAGATCCAAAAGAATATGCTCTAATTGAATACATGTAGAAAGAGTAATAGGTTTGGACAATACGTAAAATTTTGTCTAGTAAATTCGTATCCACTTTAGTACCTCCAGATAGTAGGATTATTTATATTTTTTTTATGTTGGCAAATTTTAGGTCACATATTATACTATGACATGTATTAAATAAAACAATTTAATAAAATAAGTTATTTTAATGTATACTTCCAGAAATTAGGAATTGCATGTTAAAGAAAAAACGGGGTTTGATTGTTACACTGTTTAATCTACTTATTTTACTATTCTTGCATATTAAGCAGACTTAGGGATGAATCAATAATAAATCTGTTTAAATATTTTTTGCCTAATTTATATCATAATTTTTTTTACTGATAAGAGGTAAACATATAAGTGAAATAAAACTCTGTTGTCTTGTGGATTATAATGTTGTTAATAATATTGTCATTCCTGTGCACCACAATTTTTTTTCATTGCAATTAGTCCATATGAAAATCGCAAACTGACTTTCTGCTGACAAGTAACTGGGTTTGTATCTGATAAAAATAATTACTGTTTTCTTTAAGGCTTAGCTCATTATTACTTATAAATATGTGTGGATAATTTTTAGAAGTTATCAAATCATTTTTTATTGAAAAGGGTCATTTTACTTCTAGTGTTTTATCTTTATCTATTATTCCATCTGAGGATGCTCCAATGAAGGGGTGTTCACAAGAAATAATTAATGTGTCACAACTTTCCCTGACATGGCCTCATAACACTGAATAGCAAAATTTTCTTTGAACTTTCCTCACTGAACAGCTTCATTTTTTAAATTTTTGGAAATATTAATCCCTCTACGTATTTTGTTTCACCTTTATATCAGTAAATTTACATATTTCCGCAACACGTGATGCAGTATTTTCTTTAATTAGAAGTAACGAATAAATAGGAGATTTAGACAGAAAACAGCGGTGGAATTGCTTATTGAAAATATATGTCTTATGTATGCAATGGTAACTACCATGTAATGGTGATGTAAGATAATCCGCTATTCATTACGCCCCCTGTGGATGTCGTGAGAGGTGAACAGATGGAAACTTTTTCACACGTAGTGCCCGTTCTGCTTGCCAGATTTTTCTTCCATTTTGACTTCTTGTTAGTTTTTCTATAGTATTAGCTTGCTCAGTAGATACCTAAAAAGATTAATACTAAGATGTTACTAAAGAAATTAGGCTTAAGTAATGCACCGAGTATTAATGAAAAGTTAAAGCCTCACTTTAATTTTATTCATGATTTGATAGTGGAGAGGTTTGTCAAGGTAGGACTGATCATACACCACATGCAACTTCAAATATTCCATGAAACCCCAACAGTTTTTTCTTTAAACTGCAATAATTTATAATTTTGCTTTTAATTAAGTCACTTGAACACTCTTCATTCTTTTTCTTAATTGGTCATGGATCATAACACAAACTTGTCCGCTTTTTTTAAACATTATATTCTTGAATTTTAAATGAAATCTCATGTGCTTTTTTAGGAGATAGATGCAAATATCTTCTTTTTGGTTCATGCCATTTTTGTTTTATTTGTGTTGGAGTTTGCCTGATATGCCAATAACAGCGTTCCTTGAACTTGAGAATTGCATAGCATATTACACATCTCACTCTCACTCACTCACTACAGCCCTTCTCAAGTCCACTGCTGAACATAGGCCTCCCCCAAGTAATGCCACAAAGCACGGTCCTGAGCCACCTGCATCCATCGACTTCCTGCATGACTTACCAGGTCGTCACTCCATCTAGTGGGGGGTCGCCCTACACTACGCCTACCGGTACGAGGCTGCCACTCGAGAACCTTTCTTCCCCATCGGTTATCGCTTCTTTGAGCTATATGGCCGGCCCATTGCCACTTCAGCTTACTAATCCGCACATGTACAATACACATGTACATGTATGCAAGCATGTATGTGTAATATTACACATACATGCTTGCAAACGGCTAGAGGGCATTTACCAGCTACACACTCACAAACTGTTTGAAATAGACTTCCACTTACAGGAAATGCAACAAACACAAAATAAAATGGTGATTTTGTATTTTCGGTTTGTACTTGACCTCTAAAAAACAAACGTTGATCACAAGTTGCGCTCACTAAAGCTATTGGATATTTGTTGATCAGCATATTGTAACCTTTACGATAAACTGCTGCATATTCTGTAAGACCAGCATTATCTTTGTAACTTTGTAAAAAGTATGTGTTGATGTGTACTGTATCAATATCAGGTATTGTTGTTATTTGGGTAACAATATCATAGTCACAATCTGTTGGCCATACAATGCAATAGATTTGTCTTGGTAAAATATTTTTTTCTTCGCCTCTTGAGCAAAAATTATTATTACCATAGTAATCTTCAAACTTGTGTAAAGATAACATTATTTAGTTAACAGTAAATTAGAAAATACAATAATATCAATTTAATGAAGTAGACATATTGAATGACAAATCTAAAATAATTTCACAGATTAAAAATAAAACATGAATATAATAAATAATAATTGTTCACTACTTACCTTTGAATTAATTGGGATTAAGTGCCACTTACTGTTGCATCTCTATTTATTAGTTCTTTTTTAAAATTCTAATTTTAAGAATCCATAGTTTGGCTTATCCATTTTTAATTTAATTATTATAAAATTTAAGACATGTATCAAACATAAACACAGTAGTAATATTGTGAACACTTTTCAAATTCCGCGCTATATAGACTGTCAAATATATCAGCTCATGGCACAGTGGTGCCAACCTGGTGGCAAAATAGTCGTGGATGCCCATTACAAAAATTGTGCTAGTTGACGTATTCACCTTAACCGCCATGGACGCGAACTCATTAATATTATAATTTCTTATATTTACGTGAACACTACACAATTAAATACAACTAGTTTTTATAGATTTCATCGCATATATTAATTAACATAACATATAACAATATCATTTAACATCTCTTAATCTTATATTTTTCATTGTTTTAACATAAAATTTAAATTATTATTGAACATTTGTCTAATGCACGAACGCATAGATATCAAGTGTTATTTTGAAAGCTTATTTTATTGTAAATTAAATATATTAAAATTGCAGTTTTTTAATATATTATTTTAATGAACGAGATATAATCATCCTCTAGATCTAGATGTTAAGTAGATTCACTGACTTCATACACAGCCACGATCTAAACAACACCAATTCTTAGTTAAGAATGTGTTGGAACCCTTGAACAATATCATGAAATGCTTTGTTAACTGAAAAAAATTCTCTGTAAAAGGTAGTGAAGAAAATTATTGAAAGACTAACATACCAATCTTTGTTGACACATATATGACAGTATGTCCATTCATAAATGATGACCCAAAATCCTACATTAGTGATGGAGCCAATTATTGCTAGTGCGAGGCATTGGTGCTGTGTTCACAACTTGCTTGCCCAGTATTACCTATAGCTAATGAGTATTGGTAGATCTTTTACGCTATACGTGGCATTTTTGCTCATTGGTGACTTCATAGTCAACTATTGGAAAGGCTGGATAGGCCTCATGACCTTCAATAGATGGCGTTATACTCTCTTGTATATATCAGATGTAGATTATCCAGACCGGTGACATGTTAAAAATCACAAGGTATCACATCCAGTTGTGGTCTACTGTGGGTTAATGAATAAGAGAAAATATAAACATCTATTTTGTCTTTTCTAATATGCAGGTACAACTCATGTGCTGCGGCTATCGTGGTCACCAGACGGTCAGTATGTGTTGTCAGCGCACGCAATGAATGGTGGAGGACCCACAGCACAGGTCGTCGAACGAGACGGCTGGCGATGCGACAAGGACTTTGTGGGCCACCGTAAGGCTGTCACTTGTGCTGTGAGTCGTGTTTCTGTACTTTTTAAAATTATATTATTTTGTTTGATTTTAACTATGCTACTGTGATAACTTTGAAATACTGTCGAAAATTTCGTTTGTTTTAAAAGTAGGTATTTTATTTTGGTCATTTCTTGATTATGGGTATAGGAAAATATAACAACTTTGTTCGAAAGACTTAAAAAATCCGTGTAACTTAAAAATTTTCTTATAAAAATAGAGTGAAATTGAGTTTTTTTTTATATCTAAAAGCCAAAACAACCTGCCATTACTGCTAAGATACAATACTTTTCGTTGTAAAACTGTATATAATGACGGTATAGTAGTCTTTTCGAACAAAAATACGAACATGCGGGAACGGGTTATTGGTGAGAGTAGTTTACCTTGTGGTTTTAAACAAATAGAAAATTTTATTACGTCAATAGTCAATATGCTTACGCAACTGTCGTCAATCAAAAATTCAGTGTTAAAGTGTGATATGAATATAGGTCTCAACCCAGAAGGCAGTGAAGGCGGAGCAAAAGATAAAAAGACCTTAATATCTGTGCATGCCAGGGCCTGCTTCCAGCAAATTTGCTCCCTACTCATCTAAGTGGTTCCTGTTTAGACCATACTTTTATCTAGGGTTATAGAGGGTAACTTAGTTAAAAAACTTAGTTTTTAACTAAGTTACCATCTATAACCCTCGTCACCAGTCCCATAGTAACCGATATTATGTCGCTGATAGTGCCATTATTCTTAATTTAAGCCTTAAAATACTGAAACCTAAGCGTAAATACTCTATTACTAAAACTAATATGAAAAACCTTGAACAAGCAATTCAAAACATCGACTTTAGCCCAGTTCATAAAACCGATGAAGTAAACATTTCTTTGCCTTACTTAATAAATAACATATGAAATGCCATCATTATCAATACTTCGTATACCACAGTAGCTAAAAATAATAATAACTTAAAGCCTTGGATTACTCCGGGTCTCATTAAATGCATGAAACATAAGGACAAACTACACCTGATGGCAAAATCTTCTTCAGGTATTTCCATTTTACAAATTTCATACAAAAGATATAGGAATTTTTGTTACAATTTATTAAAACAAGTTAAAGTATAATAATCTTACAAGCTTATTAGAAGAGTCCGGTAGAGATAATAAAAATATTTGGCGGCATGTAAAAGATATTGCATTTATATCCAAACAGCATGAATCTTCGTCAGAATTATTACAAAATAATTCCTCGCCGCTTATATCAGCAAATACAGCTAATAATTACTTTGTGAACGTTGGTAAAAATCTTGCTGAGCGGATAATAAACAATTCGAACAATAATCATGAACACAGGGCCACTTTCTCAACTCAAAAAAAACTGCCAATTAAGCTCGTTCACATTATTAGACACGGACCCTACTGAGGTGGAAAGGATTATAATGGGACTGAAAGAAACAAGCGCGGTTGGTTGGTACGGCATACCCATTAGTATATTAAACGAAAGACAAATTCTAGTACCACCATTAATCCATATTTTCCGAATTTGCCTCTGAAAGAATCTTCTCAGATTGTTTAAAAAACAATTGTGGTTCCAGTATTCAAATCGGGGGCAAAAAAAAAACGGGTCCAATTATCGGCCTATTTCAATACTTAAAATAGGCCGATATACCAAAATATTTAAAAAAAAATTAAAAACAGGTTAATGAATTATTTACAAAGTAAATGCGTATTATCGAATACGCAATATGGTTTCGGGCCTAAATTGACCACTGCTGATGCTGTACGGGAAATGACCGATTACGTCTCAAGAGTTAGATAAAGGCAACCAATCATTTGTCATTTTCCTTGACCTCGCAAAAGTATTTGTACGGTTTCTATTCCCATCCTATTAAAGAAGCTAGAGAGCATAGGTATTCGAGGTAAGCAGCTTCAACTCTTTGCGAACTATTAAAAAAATCGATATCAATGCATAAAAATCGATAAGGTATTAGCTCTGATCAAAAAATACTAATTTTGGTGTGCCTCAAGGAAGTGTATTAGTGCCAACCCTATTTTTGATTTATATAAATGGCCTCTGCAATGTCGAACTTAGCTCAGGTAAAATAATATCTTATGCAGATGATACCGTGCTACTTTTTTCCGCAAATACAGTAGACATGGTTTATTTATATGCACAGCAGGGTTTTGATAGGGTTAATAAATGGCTCCAACAAAATATATTAACACTGAATACGGACAAAACCCTTTTTCTATGCGCAGCTCAACCCAGTATATAACCATTCCAGATATTTACGCACATCAATGTTGCTCAGTCACAAAGTCTAAATGTAACTGCCCAGTTATTTTTAATACAAAAACTATTTAACATTTAAAAACCACATAAACCACCTATGCAATAGAGTCCGTAAACTAATGTCTGTTTTTAAAAGGATACGTTCTTTTGCTGGTATTAAAGTAGTAAAGCAAGTATATTTCGCATTTTGTCATTCAATTCTCACCTAATGTATAACCTCATGGGGAGGAGCAGCTAAAACTACACTGCTACCACTGGAACGCGCTCAAAGAGATGTATTAAAGGTCGCAACATTCCGTCCTATTCTATTCCCGTTCCATCTCTTATATAAATCCTATAATGTCCTCTCAGTGCGCCAGTTATTCGTTATGAGTACGTTACTAAAACAGCACTTAAAATTGCCCTACAGAAGTGAGGTCCACTGATAAAAGACGCAAAGATAAAGCAATTGAAACTAACATTAGAATAAGGCATACTTTAATGCATAGATTTTTTACATTCCTTGACCCTTTTCTGTATAATCAAGTCAGTGCGATTTTGTACATATATCCATTAAAAATGACAGACTGTAAAAATGTTATTCGAACATGGTTATAAAATTTGTCATACAATGATATGGAGAAGTTGCTGATTGTTTTAAGTTAATTAATATCATAAGTAAATTAATGACAATATATTTTACCGAAATAACCCTAACTAGTTAGTATGTTATTCATTTTATATAAGAAACAGAAAATATTTGTTATTGTATCTCTTAGCACATACACCTGAGATATAGGTTTATCCTAGTTCAGGTGCCTATTATTGTAGACTATTTTTTACTTAAGACATTATTTAAATTATTTGTAAAGTATATTGAAATAAAAATTATTATTATTAAAAAAATATTTGCAGCGCTTCAACAGTAACATCTTCGTGAAGGAAGGCAAGAAGTGCTGCTGTGCGGCGGTAGGGTCCCGTGACCGTGCGCTTTCCATCTGGCTCACGTCACTGAAGCGGCCGCTGGTGGTGGTGCACGACCTGTTCAGCGACAGCGTGCTCGACCTCTCCTGGAGCTCCGATGGTATGCTTTGTGCTCTATGGCTTTGAGCTCAGCCTCCAACCGTGCTATGTTAACCCGGTGTACTAATTTAGATATGTAATTTTTGTTTGAAAATTTATTAAATCTCATCATTTAATATTACTGTGCCATGGTTATCCACTACTATATAAAGCAAATCATTTATAGACAAGAAAGAGAAATAGGCTGAGAATCGAACCCTTCGACATGTTTATTTGTACCTAATGACAAATAATTAAGTCATTATTACAATATTGTAGCGTTTGTTTGTTTCAGGATTGAATCTATTAGCCTGCAGCTCGGATGGTACCGTCGCGTGCATACAGTTCACTAACAAAGAAATCGGCACACCCCTCACACTTGAAGAAAAGGTTAGCCATACTTTTTTATAATATGCTATTTAAGTCGTAGCTTAACTTCTGTAGGTTATTGTTACTGACAGAAAAAATAAAAAATATAACAAAATATAAGAAACTAGTATTACTAAAACAATGAATATACATTTGAATGGCTTTTTATCAGCAGGTGTAATTAATAAAATGAATAATTATTTATGTATTATGTATATATACATATTATGAACTAGTTGACGGCTCCGTAGCGCAGTGACTTAGCAATGAGTGAAACAAGTATTTGTATTGCTTACAAACAATTGACAAGATCAACGATTTTTTGTTATGTATTTGTTACAAAACTAGAGAAGACTCCAAGAAAAATAGTATTTTATTGTTTTCCTAGCTAAAAAATGGCTGAGACAATGAAGACTAAAGTGTATTTTCCCGCGCGATGTTATCTTAAAAATTAGGTCAGCCGGAAAAAGCGCGGTGCTGTCATCTCTCCGCCGCTGTGATTATCATTTTTTTGCCTAAAATTGTCATTTAAGTATTGTGTAGTCCCCGTGTACAATACGACCAAATACCACCAAATAAATTGTTTTATGTTGGTACCATACTAGCCAAATATTAGAAAAAAGTGGATGATCGTTTTATATTTTTTAAAAGAATCCTCCTTTCGTTGTTTTTTAAAGGAAACTCACAGAATGGCTAGCAACAAAATGTTTTTTATAGTTTAGATGAATATATGACTTATAAAGAAATTTACAATAATGGTAATTATGGAAAAACTGATTAATTTTTTGACTATTTTTTAGATATTTCACCTTTATATATAAACATTTATATAATTAATAATTTTTTGTGTAAACATGTCATTTAAAACATTGTAATTTAAAAACTTGGCGCTGAAATATTTTTATTTAATAATTTTTAATTTTCTTCAATAATTTAACCTCATTAAATTTTAATGATATTTTTTTGTATATTGTAAAGATATTCCACGCCATTATAATGGTAGAATGTAAGGTGTCATTAATAAATAGCAACATCTTAATATTATGTACTACATTCTGGCAATAAATAAATTTGAATTTGAATAGAGAGCAGATTCTATTGCACCAAAAGTTACCATTGTGAGGGGATCATTTTGATGTTAGAAAATTTTATATTACTTACCTTTTATTATAATCAATTTCATCAGCTCTTTTCAGTGGACTGCATTATTTGTAATATATTCATAAAAATTGTAATAAAAATGATGTAAGGCAAGTTTGAGAAAGTATGAAATGCGCGAAAGAATGCGTGTGACATATTTCTAGCTATGCTTAGAGCCTGAATAGCTATTTTGAATAAACATAGCTATTTAGAGCTAATATAATATCATTTATACAATAACAAATCTACCCAGAATCGTTTCCGTTTGGAAATCGAACCCAAAGTCTGTTATAGTAAGCTACACCACACCGGTCGTCATAAAATAAATACATTTTTTTAATTGAAAATGATATGCTTAGTCTATGTAAAGTTTAAATTAGTATGGGGACTGCTGAAATTTAAGAAAAGCGTAGTGCCTCACGAGTTTTACTTGTTAAAAGCGGTTAACATGAAAACCTGTATGGTCCGTTGTAGAAAAACTTAAAAAGCTGAAATTATTAAGAAAATTATTTGTAAAAATATAAGTGGAAATGTTGCGCCTGCTTCACACAAGTTTAGTTCTTTATAAACTTTTCGATTAATGCGACCCTTGGTTAGTTCTATTGCAACAGCCCTGATTTAGGTACGACATGCCATGTATTCCTAACGAACATTCTACTTCGAAGTTCGAAGATAAGATACCTTCTAGGCATCATCACTATTTTTAATAAATTTTGAGTTATTATAAAACCATTCACTTTAGGTAATTGTCAGATTGACCTATTCATAGCCAACTTCCATGTTAAATTGTTAAAATTAACCCCCTAAGAAAATTCTACTGTAAAGGTAACATTTTTAAAAAGAATTGAAAGAAAGTTAGTAAAGTAAAAAAAGTAAAGTTACTGTCTATATACGGCACAGGCCTCCCCTCATTTCTGAGAGGGTTAAAGGAAGTTAATATTTAAAGATAATAAGTGTATATAGAGCCATAGTAGCTCAGTGCAATGTGATTTTATTATTTTTAATAATATTGACATTTGTATGCCGATTCGAATGTGTTGTACAAATTATATAAATAAGTTATATGATGTTCTAGCAGATAAATACTACTTAAAAGCTAAGCATTTCAGAGTACGCCAACCACAATGCCAACTAGCACTAAAATAATATTTAATAAATTTTGAGCTACTATAAAACCATTCACTTTAGGTAATTGTCAGATTGACCTTTTCATAGCCAACTTCCATGTTAAATTGTTAAAATTAACCCTCTAGAGAAATTCTAGTGTGAAGGTAACGTTTAAAAAAAAATATTTAAAGATAATAAGTGTATATAGAGTCATAGTAGCTCAGTGAAATGTGATTTTATTATTTTTAATAATATTGATATTTGTATGCCGACTCCGACATGTTGTACCAATTATATTTAAATTATATGATGTTCTAGCAGATAAATACTATTTAAAAGGCTAAGCTGATCGCATTTCAGAGTACGCAAGCCACTCTGGTACAACGCCCACTTGCACCAAAATAGTTAATTGCAATTTTAAATGCTTATTTACTGTATACTCTACAATATAGTATATAGGGGAGGAAAACATCGTAAGAAAACTAAAATGAAAATATTTCGAGGACATCCTAAAATCACCGATACGTACTTGTGCAGCGCTGCAGATTAATTACTCCATCTCCTTCGAGAAATGAGAGGCCCATTTCCAGCAGTGGGGAGTACTCAGAATGTAACTACTTTAAAATTCTGTTTTAGAATGCGTTCTACGAGAAGATATATGGGAAATGTTTATTAAATGAGTCTGGTGGTGATTTGACATCTAACTTGCTCGTCGAGTGTCCGGAAATTCTTTTGGCAAGGGAAAAGCAGGAGGCCAAGAAAGAAGCCGCCAAGGAAGAAACTACACCCAAAAACGAAAAGTCACAGGTGAGTTTATATTTTATGCCCAATTCATGAACTCTGTTAAACTCATTATTATTAGTTCCATTTTTTTATAGGATGAGTCTTTAGCCCTTGACAATCAGATTTATTTAATATCCCAGATTAGGTAAAGACAATGATTATGCCACTGATCTGCTTTATTATTCCACAGAGCGTTCCAGCGACGACACCTCCAGTATGTAGCGGTATCAGTGTCACGTCGAGCGGAGCCCTAATAAGCACCCCAGTACGTCCCATTGACAGACAGATTGAGACACGAACGTCCGATGGCAAGCGAAGAATCACGCCCGTCTTCATACCGCTCACTCATGCGGACGCAAAGTTAGTCATGCTTCTCCTCCTACCTTATGTCTTTTTGATACTCTCATCATCATTACAGCCCTTCACTAGATCACTGTTGAACATAGATGTGTGGAGGTACACCATAGAATTGCACCAAGCACTGTCGAGTCATCTGAATGTATTGGCTACATGGATTACTTCTGTTGCTTTTGGAGAACTTATACCATCAGTAATTTTTTTTTCTATAGTGAAAAAGAATAATAAAATATATAATAAAAAAGTGGATGATAATAAAACAAGCACATAGTTCACTTGGAAAGTGAATGCTATGGTTGTGGTCTATATACGCCTTCATCTATTCTCGATTAAGAATGCAGATAAGCTCTTATCCTTAATTGAAGGCACAAAGAATTTACTAACTTTTCAGTCAGTTTAATGAATATCTTATCCAATTTTAATAAAACTGATATATATATTTAACAGCGAGTCGTTAGGATCTCAGCCTGGGGCTTCAGAAAACTGCTTCAGCACATCATCACAGAGCAAATCTCGCATACGAGTGGAGCGGCGAGATGATATCGTTATACATCCCAATGTCAGCAACCATGCCATATCTCAGAGCAGTAAGACCAACGACAAGTAAGAATAAACCTTATTTTTTCTTTATGGGTTTTATTTGTATTAGCTTTTTACAAAAGTTTTAATTTAATAATATCTTTATTAAGAGAGTTAAGTTTTGTTAAGGGTAAAATTTCCACAGTATAGTTTTCATGTATAGTGCATTATTGGTTTAGTTGGTGGCAAATACATTAAAAATTATAATTCTACGTCTACTGGTATCAATTTATATTATAATTTTGGCTAATAGCTTTTCGAGTTATAGGAATTAACGAGTAGTACGCAAAAAATGTGTATTAGTTTCTAAGCGACATCAAAAAGAAAAAAGGTTATTAGACTAAATTTTTTGATCGTTAAATTTTTACAGAAAGTGTGTATTTTTACCATGTATACGAACATGTCGGTTGACAATTGTAACGCAAAAATAATTCAAACAAAACTTAGGGTTATAAACTAGTTAGTCGTTCGTTCATAATGACAAAATAAAATCAAGCCATTATACCTGAATAATGGTCTAAACTTTAAAAAACAAAGTAATAATCGACTTTAAAATATTGAGAGAATAAAATACATTTAACATAATATCGGTTTTAAAAACTTTAAATTGGCGTTGTTATGTAAAAGGAATGCAACATACAAAAAGCAATTTTGTAATACTTGCTTGTACCTATGTAATATTTTTGGACTGTACATCCACAGGTCGCTGGTTCATATCCGGCTCGAAGGACTACTATATACTAGCTCTTGTGTGCATGTACTGATTATTGTTGTTTTGTCTTGATATTGTGCGCACAAATGGTGTCTGTCGTGAATTAACTTAAAACAGGTTGGAACTTACTATACTGAGTGACTATTTTTGCCGTCTGGAAAATAATATGGAGTTTTGTGTAAGTGGATTAGAAGCTATCCTCGAAAGTATTTGTAAAATATAACAAAATGTTACTAGATGGGCAAAATTTGCGAATATCCAAAAAAATACATAAAAACAATTCATCCTGCGGAGTTTGCGTAAAACTAAAAATAGGTTACGATCGCTAGTGAATGAAAGTTATTGTGGCCGATGAAAGGAAAAGGGGAGATCTCCCGCCGGGCAGGGTGTTCTGCCCGGGGAGCGGCCAACACTCCATGTGATAGTTCGGAGATGTTCTATATTTATTGTTTATGATTCGGAATGTTGATAGCGTGATTTAGGCTTCGGTGTGTTTCGCTTGTGGCGCGACGACAGCGCCGCCACATCACCCCCCCTGCTCAGACCGGAGGTCGATAGTGCAGCCTCGTTGCCGACGAATGTACAAGTGCCAGGGGATTGCCTTGTAGTCTGCAGTGAGTCGAGAAGAAGGCAAGTAATCTGCGAGAGTGCCGTGAAGCAGAGGCGAGCAGTAAGGCTCGGAGCCGCGCTGAACACTGTATAGCGCAGAGAGTAGCTTGAAGGAACAGGAAGCATTGTTATTCCAGTGCTGCGATGAACCTTGTGAAGCTAGCTGGCTTGCAGGATATGAAGACTGCAGACAATATCTGCTCGGGAGCGAATGGGTGGGGTATATTATGACGATGATGAAGCTTGAAGTTTCCGAAGGTTGTTGGTTGCGTGTTCAGATCACGTCGGGAAGTCACCACTTTAGCCGTAGTGAGGAATAGGGGAGATCTCCCGCCGGGCAAAGTGTTCTGCCCGGGGAGCAGCCAACACTCCATGTGATAGTTCGGAGATGTTCTATATATACTGTTTCTGATTCGGAATGTTGATAGCGTTTAGGCTTCGGTGTGTTTCGCTTGTGGTGCGACTACAGCGCCGCCACATTATAAAAGCGAGCAAGACGCTTACATATCTTTAGTTATGTAGGTGCCAGGTGGCTGAGTGGGAGGGAAGCGGCTGACACATCGTTGCAGCCAACATTTTTAGAGGCAGCTGACTGCGCCTTACTTTACCAAAATTATTTTTCTCTTATAAGTATTTAGGCACTTTTGAAATTTATTCTTGATTTTGACTGCTTCGTTGGTCTAGTGGTTGTAGAGTGTGATAGCTAATCACGAGGTCCTGGGTTTGAATCCCGGGTTGGGAAAAAAATCAATTTATTTAGTTTTTCCGTCAAGAAATTCTCTTTAAAGACTTTAAAACGTTCAGTGTAAGTAGTCCTCCTAGTACTAATTACTCCCTACTAATGCAAGATCGGCATATACTGGTTAGTAATAAAATATTGGTCGATAAAAGATTAAAACAGCAGCACTCTTCATTGCCACTCTTTCATATTAATAATGACGTTGACGCATGTTTGTAAATAGCAAAAAATTGTGAAACAGAAAATGTAAGTAGGTGAATTACCTTTCGTTTCAGACAGTGGCGAAGCTAGGGCAAGCCCAAGATATGATTATGTCTGTTTTTAGCAGTTTTATAAAAATACACCAATCTTGATCTGTCTCCACTCTTTAGTTTCATATTCAGTGCTGTCAAGGACGTGTTTAACAAAGCACACAGAGGGCATACTACCGCTAGATAGATTGTATGACAATACCTTCAGTGGCTTTGAAAAGAGCCGTTTGGGTTTGCTTGAGCGAAAGAATAAGATATTTACAAACAGTATAATACATGAAAAAAAGAAAAGCTTGAACAAAGTACAAAGATAAAGCTTTGCAAATTTTTTTTTATTATATAATTATTCATTTTCAATTTTAATAAACCATACAAAATGGTATTTTTAACTCTTAAGGTAAAATTAATATTAAATTAGCCGATAGCGTGTTTGTGCCATCTAGCGTAATATTTACTTACCACCGTGAGAATCAATCAATTTTCGTTCGTTAAAATGACTTCACCTATAGAATTAAGTAGATGGCGCTATTAAAATTGTATATACTGAAATACTAAAGGAAGTATTATTTAAAAACCTCAATACATGTACTCATTTAATTTATTACATTAAAATTTGACAAAAAAAGACTGTAACAATTATTTGCTATAAAATTAAACGTATACCTAGGTATCTCATATTTATGCTGCAGTTCAAAATGATATTTTTAACTCGTGTGGTAACGTAAGTATTGAGCTATTAAACCTTTAAATACACCTAGATTAATTAAACTTTAATACTAAAGAGTCCTGTACCTATTAAAGTATGAAGGAATGTTTATTGAATTAAAATTTCATTTTTAAAGATTTTACATTTTCTTCGGCGATAAGCACTTTAACACACTTATATTCATCACAAGGAACACTATTATCTTCCCATTTCACATTCACAAAACTTTGAAAAAGCATAAATTTTTAACAGAAACAACAAAAACAAACATCAACATTGCAATGTGAAGTGCACTTGCAAACGAATCGCCCGCAACTCCACTCGCTAACGCACTCCTAAACAACTTCAGCTTTTGGTTCCATAGTGATTGCTATATCAACATTTCGTAGTTATATTTCATTAGAGTACATTTTACCACAGGTTAGAAAGAGAGCGGTGGTCTTCTCGAAAGCCCGATAAAAAGCCAACGCGTGCGAGAGAGACGACAAAATCACTTTCTTGCTTCCATTAATTTTGACAGTTCAGTGTAGTTCGAATTGAAAGCAAACTACCAAGTGTTGACGTTACATATTATATGCTACGAAGTCATGCCCTGCCTAGAAAATAGGAGCGTGCAGGAAATTTGAAATAGTTTGAAACAGTTTACGAGTTATTTTGTTAGTTGACATTATTGATTGAGCAGTTTGATAGAGTTCTTGGCGTCTATGGAGGCTTCGCCACTGGTTTCAGATTATTATTATTTTCGATCTTTCTTTCGTACTTTTACGGGTTTAGGGCCGTCTAATATGCCGTAGTTGAGCAGATTTATACGTTACATTTTATCTTGCATTATAATGAACTGATAAACAGTTTCTAATAGTAATTTTATGCCTACCTTATACTGTAACATCTTGACGTATTTAAAATATAAAAATCGACTTATTTACAAAATACACTGATTAATATTTACAAAATTATACTACATTATTGTTATTTACAAATAAAAATTACCTTTTTAGCGATATCGCAGTAATTGTTCAAAATGTCTACAGTTTCCTTCTAAACACAAACCAGCACCGTATTTGTAAGTTGTTTGTTAAACTTTGATGCGTGTCTCCATCACTTTTATCACATTAAATACGTCTATTATACGCTGCTTTAAATCACTAACACCCTTTGCTTCTTCTGTGTACACTAATCGTTTTAGTTCGGCCCACAAATGAAAGTATAGAGGTATTAGGCCTGGTGATTTCGCAGGCGAGTTCACAGGTCAACTGCGACCTATCCACCTATCACCGAATTGGCTCGTTAAAGTTAGATACTCGACATTAGAGTATTGGTACATATTTACGATACACACGCGGAAACATAAACAATACGACGGCGACGTGATGTCACGACTTGGCTAACTACAGGTAAATGAAATGATAGTGTAAGGCTTTGTCCTTGAGCTTGTGACCGTGCGAAAGGACATTGACAAAGATAACTACTAAATTTGTTGTTTTATTGCCGTACGTAAAGTAGGGTGGATATGATTTGAATTTCGATAGATTTCAATTGATTTACTTGCTTAATTCAAATTTTTGTTTTTATTTTTTGTAAAATATCAGTGCCAGAGGTTTTTGTTACATTTATCTGTTAAACCTTATTTTTTCCAAACGGTGAAAATAGTCATACAGTATATTAAAATGGTTTACTAAAAATAAGTTATTAAAAACTTTATTTCATTTTTTTTTTCTTATTTAAATGTATTCTCATTTTATTCTTGAAGTATAGTCTATTTAATATAAAGAATCGTCAAAATCAGCTCACAATTTTCGAAGATATCGTGTAACATCATACTTACAAAAAAATATTGCCATTCTTTTATGAAGACCGCTAAAATGTTTTACATAAGTTTATTGTTTGTTTTGTGACAGCGCATTGGATCAGCGACTTCGGAAGCGAGGTGGTTGCGCGCTGCCGGGTCCTCGGGCCGAAGAGGTGCAGGCGCACGCGGTGGTAGGTGCGGGCGCGGGCGCGGGCGCTGATGACGGCGGGCCGGCGAGCGGCGCAGGTGCAGGTCGACCGGCGCTGCCCGCGCCTGTGCTGGGCGCCGCTGGGCCCGTGGTGCGTGCGGCGGGATCGCTGCGACTGCAGGTATCGTTTTCTTATATTTTAATATGGGAGTGACAAATGTGAGCTTTTATTCGCTTAAACCACTACAAGTTAATTAAATGTTTAATCACTTTATTCATTCCTTATTTACGCACTCACAGCTGTATATGATAGTCCTTAACAAACTATGTTTTACTTCACTACGACTACTTTATTTTAATTTTACTAAGCTTGCCATCTTTTGAACAATCTTATTTCACAATAGACTTGACTATTATAACCATCTTAAGGTGGAACCTTCGAACTGTTCCCAGCCATTCTCCCGCAAGATGGCGCTGAACGCAACATTTTAAGTTTATTTGGATCTTTGTGTAATTGGAAAATTATTAAGTCGTAGGAGTAGACTTAGCGGTTATTGGATATTACATTTTATTGGAATGGGTTATATCATTGCCTCAAAATCTACCCAAATCAACATTAATTTGATCATTGAATATAGGGTCGTTTACACACACAGACGTATCCCTACGTTTATGAAGTTAGAACACTAGATGGCGTGTATGTAAAAAAACAAGTTTTTAATTTTTGTGTATGTGTAGATTGGGTAGGCAGAACTACAAAACGCTATGTACGATTGTTATAAAAATAAAATTTATATTTGTTGGCGTAAACTATTTAATTGATTTATAACTTTGGGAAATAAATTATGTCAACATTGATTACAATATAACGCAGTTTTATTTTATTACATTACACTATTGAATTTTTTATCAAAACAGAAGTACCTATTTGAAGCAACATAATTATACTGATACATACCAATTCACTCAAAACTAATAACACTGATGATTTGTAACAGTACCAATTATTACAATAATTAGACATTTCATAACCAACACGTAAGAAACTGTAATTCACAAACAAGATAACAACAAATCTATAACACGATTTATTTTGTGATAATAACCAGGAAGGTGAAAATAATATTTCCTAATTTCGAAGCACTCAACAAAAGCTTTTAGAAAAAAAAAATTATATAAAGAGCAGTTTATTGAATTGAGCACATGGTCAGGTTATAACCACCTGCTCAATTCAATAATCTGCTCTTTATAATTATGTAGTATGTATGCCTAATGAAGTATTATTTCACCTTTTGATTTTATAGTAAATACAAAATAAAAAGAAATATACAATGATAATGTTAAAATTCTAAACAAACTACTACCAAAATACAATTAGAACAAAAATTATTTGACGTGTTGATTTCACCCTCTGCCTTGAAACTTCCTGTCTTGAAACCACTGCTACACTGCTGCTGCAAAGAAAACTTACTTAGTATATTTGTTACTTTTTGACGAATATTCAATGGCAAACCATTAATTTCAAAATTGTATTACCTTCAATCTCCAAAGCTGCTCTAAAATAAAATTTTACTTCTATTTTTTGCATGAACTTCCAACTAATGTTGATGTTGCAGGAGGATTTTTCACTGGAATAACAATATAATTTTATTTTATCAATTTCGATATCTAAATATAACATAATTTATCTCATGTAGAAGAGGCCTGTGTCCCAGCTGTGGGAATATATTGATGCAATTTATGAAGTGAATAAAAAAGTAAAAGCATAGTGTACATACCATTCAAATCTATACATTTCGCGTTTTTTTTGAACACGTCTCAATATTATTTCAGGTAGAATACAGTTTTTAAAAAAGTCTGATAATTTTGGTATCATATTACTGATAAATTCATTATCTCGACAAACTTCTATAACAGTCAAAGACTTAGTGACTGAAATGAAACATATGAAGTAGCACTTATCCATTTTGCTAACACGCATTTGTCCTAGGACCTGAAATAAAATTTGATAATGGTAAGAGAAAACAAGATACTGAAATAAAGTAAAATGTGGACATGCAATAGAATTTTCAATTCACTTGATAGTAATAATCATGCTTTTTATTCATGACTAAAACATTATTATCCAGTTTTAGAGTAAAGTTCTTCTTTTCTAGTGCAGCTGCCTCTAGGCTTTGATTTGTTCTGGCCAATGATGGAAAGCACTTGATTTCAACAACAGCTCTCTCATTTTCAATTATACCTGTAACAAATAAAACGCCGAGATGGAGCTCTTCATGAAATTGGATATAAGAAATTCAATGGCCTACAGTGCTGGTTATTCTTTGTTTCTCGCAATTATAACTAGTATTATGTTTGGCAACATTTGCCAAACACAAAAATAAAATTGAAGTTTGATAAAGAAAGACTTACCATCTGGACTGCCAGCTAAAAATCCAAATTCTTCATCAATGAAAAGGCCTGAAGGCCTTACAATTTTATTATATTGTTGCATGAACATACTTTTTGCTACATTTTCATATTGCTGCCCATATAACATGTCTTTTGTGCAAACATTCTTTTTATACAGAATATCCTTTACATGATTGTGACATGGGGTGGTGATACGGCGTTTGCAAACCTGTAAAGAGAAAAAGTTCAGATAAACTAAATGTATGTTATGGTTTACTTTTAAAATTTTAATTTTCTATAAATATATTCTATAGTAAAGTACCGTATTTTCACCAGAAAGGTATGTTTATAAGTATACATATCTGCTAACATCATTATCACACCACACAACTCACCATTCCAAAATGACTAGCAGTCAAACGGTCACTCCTATGAGTAGTATATAAATCATTTTCATGCTGTCCTACAGTGGACGTTTCAATCAAAGCAATGTTTTCTGGTGACTTTTGGAATTCTGCTAGCCTTTCTTCACACCGTACTTTCAACTGTGCTTCGTCAATATCAATAGGATCACAAGCTTCAGGTCCATAGTGCTTATCCGGTTGGGTTTTCTCTCTTGGAGCAAATAATCGTTTGCGTGTCGAAGATTGCAGTCGTATTCTGCTTTGTTCCTTCTGCTTTATATATTTTTTAAAATGTATCCCTGGGCTCTGTGTGGTCTGCTTTTTCCATGCAGTTTCATGCCATTTGTGTCCATTAGCAAGCGATAGGCCTGAAAACATTTTTATTTATTTATTTATTGAAACTAACAACTATCATGACAGGAATAACCTAATGCGACAGTGTAGTTCTTTTTATGCATAACAAAAATGTAGAAATTAACTGTAACAAATTGTAAACAATCCCACCCTAGTAAATTCACTCACACAATTTTAATTTTAAAGAATTTCTTACGGGCTCTAATAATTTCTGACTGACTATTACTGTATATTTACCGGCCACATGAATACGTCGCTGGTAAGAACCCCCTTTTCCAAAACTAATTCGTTTTCCACAGTTGAATTTGTTTATTACACTCATGAAGTTTTCTGCCACATTTGTTGTCTCATTAGACAAACGACCTGCCTTCAAAGCAATTTTTTCATTGGCTGCATAAATCAGAGCCCACACCTCTGGAGCATTATTTTTCATACTTTCTACGAAATTTTCTACCTTCCTTTCACTTCCATCTGTAAATGTTTTATTGATATTGCAGTAATAATCCTTGCAGTTTTCATGTACTCCGAATACATGAAGCGGGCCATTTCTCAAATCTGCTGCCATAGCAGTATGCGCACTGCTATGCATGATAATTTTCCGTGCTACTAGTGTAAGCTTCATCACCTTCGGCTTCAAAATATTTCGCCCAGAAAGAGGGAGCTTAGTGTTGGCCAAGATCTAAAAAGTACAAAATATAAATACAGAATAATATGCTTCACTGATCTTGAGATGTCTTTAGAAATTTAATTTATTCATTTACCTTGTAGAGTGCACTAGTATAGTTTTTGATTACATGATTCTTGCATTCAATTTTTTTTATTATGTTCCCATATGACACTTTCTCTTTCAATTTTGCAAACACAGAGGAGTCTCCGTCACCAATAAAACTCAAATAGCGAAGTTGATGTATTTCTTCACTCTTTTGAAAGCCTTCTACAACAATATGTGATTCCATTGCTGTAGATGGTCCAGTAAAATTTTTGCAGCAATTATGTGCTTTCATGTCCATGTTTCTTCTCTCATAATATTGACATGTATAACAATATTTATTTCTAACACCAAGAAATAGACATTTTTTAGTTTCTTTACCAATAATGCAGGCCTGGAAATGAAAAGCAACACTTGTAAATATTGCACAAAATAAAAATGCCATAAAGAACCAAATTTGTTTTGAGTAAATTATTAACTTACCATACCAGATGATGAATCATAGTTATGCCCATATGACCTTTTCAACCATCCTCCATCTACATATACAGTAACAAATGGAACTCCATCTGAAGACACATGACCTTTTTTAATTGCAATTGATCTTTCTTGTTCACCAGCAATTTTAATTTCCTCTGTCAAATGTTCGAACCACACACTGCCTAATTTTTTTTCAATACGACGAAATTTATTAGCTGACATTGTTGGAATATCCATAAGACTTGAGCTGCTTGAGTGTAGAAGCTACCAGAAGTGACAGTTGCCCACACAAATGCAGTATTTATTTTATCACTGCTCTCCGTAAAATGCCTCCATGCTTTATCACACATATTGCACTTGAAAATTAATTCACTTCGAAATCCATCAAGTCTTTCACCAACAAAGTCAATTTGTGAAGATTCACACATATTTCGATGTCTTTCCATAAGCATTGCCCACTGTATTACGTGCTTCAAGTCCACAATGCGATACCCAGATATCTCAGATAAACATTTATTTGGAACAGCTTCCACAATCAATTGAAATGAATCAATTTCAGGATCAGCTTGCGGCCAATTAATCTCTAAAGGTTCAACCACAGGTTCAGCTGTCACTGTGTTAGTACTAGGAGCACTGTAGGTGGCCTCTAAGCGGGTTTTCGGTTTTACACGCGCATATGTTCTTGGTTGTGTATTCTGAGTACTGAAAGATACAAATCAAATTGTGATGACCATATAATAAAAGTATATAACCTATATCCTAGACCTATTTTCTCCTTTCTGAATATTTCGCGGGTTTTTTTACGTCATCTTATGGTTTTCGACCAAAGCAACAATTTCTTAGGTGCGTACGTACATGTAGTGTTCCTTTTACGAACAATAATAAATCATGCTTATTTGATACGTACATTACAGAGTTATCTATGACGATTTCTTCATTCAATGGCTTCTTCTTCGTTTCTTCAGAACGCCAAGCTTTCAAACGGCTGTAATAAAATATAAGAGTGAAACTTTTGTCTATAGAAAATGTAGGCAAGTAGGTAGGTAGGTACGATAAGAAGTGTGATCGTGAAATAGCGCGAAATCTCTACATCCAAACTCTCCGCTAGGAGTAATAGTGTTCTGTGATCCAAACTTGGCCGTGTTTACTAAGAAGCCGGATACAGAGTTACTTGTATTATGCATGTTTACTTACCTCTCTGTATCATGAAATCGTTTTAGTGCAGATCGTACTCGTTTCAATGATTTGCGCTTCCCCGAATATACGTGTCGTTTGTACGACGCCTTGCTTGTTTGAGCAGACATTGTAGACGCAATCTAAATCTGAAATATAGAAAAACAAACAGTAGAGAACAGTATAGAAAAAAAAGTATTTGAATAAAATATATCGCATCCGCAAGTGGTGCAGAGTGCCGACTAGAAGATAGTCCAGATCGTAGACAAATCTTCCTTCAATTCTATATGAATGTGATCGTGGTTGCGTTCGGAACACAAGATCCAGAACACTAAAATGTACAAAAATTTACTTATCTTTTTATTTCAATGTTATCTTTATATTCCTGGTAGAATTGGCCGACGAATAAGAAAAATATAACACAGATTAGAATAAGCGATTTATTTATAAACAATAAAGCACGGAACAGAAAAAAGGATTTTATGTAACTGAATTATATTTGTTTCTGAACGCATCATAAGGTGTGACGTAGTGACGAGTGAACTTGAGCTCTACAAAATATAACAAACTAATAATGTGTGTCTGTCTGAAAGTGTTTGCAAAATTCGTAAAGGGTGTTTAATGTAACCCGGCAAAAACTAATTTGCCAAATGTTTGCAAGTTTAATTTTGTGACTGCTTTGGTCGTTTACCGATTTATAATAATTGTATTTATTGTTGACCAAAAACATATTCAAACACATTCATATATGAAACACTGACACGTATGACGTAGGTAATCAGTATTGTGACGATATTTCAGAAAAATCACGGGCCAGCCTGCTGTTAATAATACTATCGAAAACATAATTGCGTTTTTAAAATAATTAATTACTATACCTACGATAAATTACAATATAGTCTCAAATATATACTAGAGAAATATTGCAATTCGAATCAATGAAAACATACATACAAAATATGTATAATACACAAGAAATTCCGCGCGCAAATCATAGCGCGTGACAACCGAAATCAGAATATATTTTTTATACAAGTCAAACAAGTGAACGTACTGTTATACGGGGCTTCACGAAATGTCTTTTAAAAAAAACTATTTAGAAATTACACTGGATTTATTTATAGAAAGACACAGAATATGGATTGAATTTGAGAGGCGAGTGTTTCGAATGAGAGTGTATGACGGACTGACTGGTATTCTAGTATTGTAATAAGAAAGTACTGAAGCTACTAAGAGAGTGCTGACTGTGTGCTTCGTGTCAGCGGATCCCTAGTAAAAGGGGATCTATAACAACCCCCCCGTTAAGAGGAAACTCACCCTTGAGTGAGTTTACGGCTACTCTATGCGTAGCTGTGGTTGATCAGCGTGATGATGATTTTCTGTATTTTCTTTGTTAAAATTGAAATGCTCTCTGAAAGACTTCCCTCTCTTACAAATTATATAAGTTATAATGGAAATACAAAGTGTTACAGATATAAGACTTATTATAGAGAAACTAACATTATACAAATTTGGATTTTCTAGGGTGTCTAGCCGCTTGATAATTTGATCGGAATCAGTGTTATAAGATTTTAAATTTTCTAAATTCAAAGTTTTTACATTTATAGAAGACGTAAGGTTAACTGAAAATTTGTTAAAGTTACTTAACTTACAACAACTATCATTAATTATGTTAAAATCCGAATATATTCCTGGAACATTTATACTAGGATAGAGCTTAGTTTCTAATTTCAGATTCTTATGGAAAGCTACACAATCAGGTGGAATGGTGAGTAAGCCTGTACCGGATAGAGTATATTCGGTTAAATTATTACTACACTCCACTGACAACTTAGTGGGTTTGGTTTGAACAAAAATCCATTTGTTATTGTTTAACTTATGCCATATATCCAGATCACCAGAAATTAATCTAAATGGACAGTTATCTGGGATTGATGTCAAGGCTTTCGTCATAATTTCTATTTCACAAGGTACATTATTGGATACTGTAGCTACATCTATTACATCACAAAGGTAGGTATTTGTAGGGATACTTTTACAACTATTTATGTCTTGTAGATAAACATAACTTGTTTTATCTTTACTTAGTGCTACAAACTTTTCAGAAGGGATGATCATGGCAAAAGAGTTTGTTTTATCTTGAGCATGTGGGGTTGGCAAAGGTAAGTTCTTATATATATTATATTCCAACAAACTAACTAAAGGTAATTTTATGATAAAAATAAGCTTATTGTCTAAGTAATAACATACTAAATCAGCAATGTTAATTAAAGTATGAATGTTGCTTAATTCTAGAGATATTGGAAAATCTTTGTATTTTGGCATAATTCTTAGGTTACTAATTATATCATTATACATTTGAGTTGGGCTTAATATAGATGGATGTAAGATGTTGGTTTTTACAAATAGAATTGAGTTTAATAAATCTTCAACTTTGAAGGACATTGTAAGTAAATTAGATAGCAAAGTATTTAAAACATTGGATAGTTTCGTTTGGAAACTGAGTATATTTAACATTTCTGATGTATTTTTAACAGTAGAAGATAAAAGTTCAATGACGCTATTTAACTTTATTTGATTGTCGTTTAATTCCTCCAAGGATTTATTAACATTAGAAATAGCGGATTTAGAAACTAAAATATGCCTTTTGATAGATTCTGCTAATTTATTTTCGTTATTAAATAGAGCATGAATAGCTTTATTGTAGTTTTCAGCGTCATCTTCATCCAGTGTACCGAAAATATGTCTAAATACCGTGCCAATACCTGAGAACCATGCAGATCTCTTGGACATACCGTTTAAGATAATATGGGAAATCGAATTAAAATCTCTTAAGATGTCGTTGTAAAGTGCTTCAAGTGGTTGTAACATATTTTCACACTGAGTGTACTCTATGTCGGCACTCTCACGACACTGGAATTGGATTATTTTAAATACTTCATGAATGTTTTCCAAATGATGTCGGATTGGATGTACGTCTACCGGGATAACGATGTGAAATTGATCATTAATTATCCTCAATATACCAACAGGGTCGAAGAGTATACCAGGGCTCTTGTCGATGCGTTCAATATATTGACCATTGCCGGTTGCAAGAATAGTTGCACAAAATGCGATGGTGGTTCTGTAAATAATAATTAAAAGCTTACTAAGTCTAGGTTGTATAAAAACGTGTATATAATATAAAATAAAAGTGTATAAATGAATTGTAAGTGTTAAAATATATGTCTTAAAATAATTTAATTTTGATATTTAAGGACTTATCTCATGAGCGAGTTTTACTTCGTCGAAGTGGTGTTTAACATGGCGTCTGTTAATAAGGAGAGTAAGGGTATTATTACTGTGGACCTTGACAACTTTGTAAGGCCCTTTCCAAATAGGGGAGAGGGCTTTGCGAAGACGAAGATGATTTTTGATATAGACGTAATCTCCTATTTTGTATTTGACTGTGCGAGAGTTTCTGTCGTAGTATGTTTTGGACCTTTCTTTTGAGATTTGAATATTTTGTTGGGCTTTCTCTCGAGAAATCTTTAATCGATGCTGAAGCATTTTAATGTAATCAGGATAGGTAACGTCACTTCTTGATTCGAAAATAGCATCGGGGATATACGGCTTGTGACCAAAAAGAAGTTCGTAAGGAGTGAACTGGGTTGTTGTATGGACGTTACTGTTGTAGGCTAACATTGCCGTATAGACGTATTTGTGCCAATTGGTTTGGTTTTCGTTCACGAAGGACTTAAGATACTCTTTCAGAGTGGCATGGCTCCTTTCGAGAGCACCTTGAGTCTGGGGATGGTATGGAGAGGACCATATCTGTCTTATTTTTAAAAATTCACATGTGCGTTTGAAAAGGTCGGCCGTAAAATTTGTTCCTTGATCGGTAATTATTGACTTAGGGATTCCAAATTGTGAAATGAAGTGAACTAGAGCTTCGCATGTTTCTTCCGCGGTGACGTTGGAAATGGGATAGGCTGTAGAGAATTTGGTAAGATCGTCTTGGAGAGTGAGTATAAATCGAAGTTTGTGAAAACCCGCTTCGGGTAAGGGGCCTACTATGTCTAAACTTATTTTCTCAAATGGGCGAGTAGAAGTGGTTGTGATTTGCATAGGAGACCGGTTAATTTTGCGTAACGGTTTATTTGTTTGGCAAAGTTTGCAATTTTGTACATACCTCTCTATATCTGCGCGCATGTTTTTCCAATAATAACGTTCTTTAATTCTATTATACATTTTATTTGATCCTAAGTGACCGGCTATTGGTATGTCATGATTTTCTTTTAAAATTTTCGATATCTCTGTTGGTACAGGGTATATTATAGAGTTATGATGTATGTTTATTGTTATATTTGTATTGTTATATAAATACATAAGCATGCCGTATATTTTAACAAACGAATGTTGTTCGAACAGATTCTTAAAATCGGAAATTGCGATTTCACTAATATTACCTGAAAGTATAATATCGTCCCTTGCGGCTTTTAAGGTTTTGAAGATTTCGGGATAGGAGCAGTCATCGAAATAATATACTTTTGTGAAAAGGAGATAGTAAATTTTGCCTTTCGACTCTATCTCTTTTTAAACGAGTGAAGTTCTCGTTCTTCGTTTAAAACTTTTGTGTCACTTAAACCAGAAAGAATATCTTCAAGGTAGGGGTTTGATTCGTCAAAATCGATAGATACGGGAACTAGGATTGTTTTGCAGTTACTTTTTAAGAGGCTCTCATTACATTCTTTTATATAGGTATTAAATGTCTCATCCTTTTTAGAAAACGTTTTAAGGAATGTAGAGTAATCTTCGTTGCAATGGGCTAAGTTATTTTCAGAGTCTTTATTTGATTCGTTACAGGAATTTTGTGGGGAGTTTGCGTCTAATGGGATTGAATCAGTGTATTCGGGATTCAGCAGTTCCGATGGGCTGAGATCCAAGTCACCCAGTTCAATGAGTTCTTCGAGAATATCTGAAGGAAGGTCGGATTCTTGAGTAGTTTGAGGTTCTCTGTGGGAGGTAGAAGGTTGCGGATCGGTGATAGTGTCATTTTGTACAACCGGATTAACAGGAAAACGGGATAATGCGTCTGCGTTACTGTTAATTTTGCCCTTTTTGTATTCGACCTCGTAGTCGAACTCTTCTAATTTCAGCCTCCACCTTACTAATTTTGACCCCGGGTCTTTGCAGTTAAATAACCACTTAAGTGGGCGATGGTCGGTAATAATTTTAAAGCGACGGCCATATAGGTATGGCCTAAATACTTTAGTACCGAAAAGAATTGCTAGGCATTCCTTTTCTGTTATACTGTAGTTACACTCGGCTTTATTTAAAGTTCTTGAAGCATAAGCGACAGGCCTATCATTTCCTATGGGACCCTGTGATAATATGGCCGAAATAGCAAAATTTGATGCATCACAAGTCAGCACAAAAGGTTTTGTGAAGTCTGGGTATGCTAATATTGGAGCGGAAGTTAAACAATTTTTTAGGGTTTCGAAGGCTAATTGTTGCTCGTTTTGCCAATCGAAAGGAATATTTTTCTTCAAGAGGTTTGTAAGAGGCTTCGCAATTTTAGATAAGTTTGGTATAAATCTTCGATAGTATGATACTAATCCCATGAAAGATTTGATATCTTTTGGACATCGAGGTTGGGGAAATTCTTGAACAGCTTTAGTTTTCTCTGGATTCGGCTTTACCCCCTCGTTGGTAATGATATGACCAAGATATGATACTTCCTTTCGGAGAAATTCACACTTATCTGGTTGGAGTTTAAGGTTGAAGTGTCGGAGTCTGTCAAAGACGTTAGAAAGATTATTTATGTGTGTTTGAAGATCATATGAGTAAATAACGATATCATCTAGGTAGACGAAGCACTGGAGTCCTTGTAAGCCAGATAGGGCAGTGTTCATCAACCTCTGGAATGTTGAAGGAGCGTTTTTAAGCCCAAAAGGCATCCTTGTAAACTCAAAATGTCCTTGCGGAACGGAGAAGGCAGTTTTAGGAGCGTCCTTTTCGGACATTCTTATCTGGTGGAACCCGGAGGCAAGATCTAAAGTGCTAAAGTATTTGCATTTACCTAACTGATCAAGAATTTCTGTTATGTTGGGTATCGGATAGGAATCTCCTATAGTGATGTCGTTCAGACGACGGTAGTCTATGACTACGCGCCACTTGCGTTGCCCGGACGCATCAATCTTCTTTGGGACTATCCAAATAGGTGATGACCAAGGTGATGTCGAAGGTTTGATGATGCCGTCGTCAAGCATCTTATTTATTTGGCGTTCTACTTCGGGCTTATGAATATCAGGGAATCGGTAAGACTTAGTGTTAATTGGTATAGAAGATGAGGTAGGGATTTCGTGTTGCAAGACGTTTGTGTTAGTTAATTTATCGCCAGGTAAATGAAAAATATCGGAGTAAGTACAGCAAAGGTCGCATAGTGCTTCCTTCTCTTCTCTATTAAGGTGTGACAATCTTAAGAGATTTAGAGTTTGATCGGTGCAATTAAGGGCGTTATTTCGTAAACCGTCTGAAGATGTATAAAAGATTTGATGATTATATTTATTTTCTAAAGGTTGTAGCGTTAGTTTTAGATCGGAATCGACGATTAATTCGCTTTCAGAAGTATTTACAACGGAAATATTAATTCTTGAATTTGATTTCACTTTTACGATGCAGTTAGCTATTAGGAGCGAGTCTACGGGGTTTTGGTCGAGAACAAGTCCTTCTTTAATATTCGGATTTCTTACAGAACACTCTATGATAGTTTCACATCGAGGTGCAATAGTGTAGACTGGCTTAGTGAAGCAAAGCTCTATTTCATCTTTATTTACTTTTAAGGTGTTGTTATCATAATTAATTTTACAATTTAATTTGATAAGGAAGTCACTACCGATGATTCCGTCATACGGCAAATCAAACGCCGGAAGTACGTAGAAGTTATGTTGGTAGGAACGAAATTCAATTGGGATGTGACCAAGGGATGTAACAGAGTCATTTCCTATACCAATAATTTCTATAGTATTATTGTTTATTTCGGGCATCTTTTCTACGGCAGAATCTTTAATAATACTGATAGCTGCGCCGGTATCGACGAGCAAGGATAAGGACTTCGACGAGACAGAAGTTCGAACTTTTATAAAAGGTAAGTATTTTTTTGATGGATTGGTAGAGATGTTATATATTTTAATATTGTTTTCTTTCTTTTCAGATGCTGGAGACGAAACACTCTTCGATATGACGCCGTTGATAGGCTGTTTGTTAATTGAAGTAGCATTGTTAACTTCTAATCTGTCGGTTTGGGGCTGGGTACCCTGTCGGTTAGATTGAGTTGGAATAGGAATAGAAAATGGGCGAAATGCTGTGTTATGATTGGTAATGGGGTGAGTATCGGCTTTGCTATTTAGTCTTCCCGTGCGATACTGGACGGGAAATCCTCGGCGTTTAAATGATGGTTGGTGTTATCGACATTTTGATCGTCTGCAATAGCAGCATTGATATGCTGATTACGATTCGGGAAAGTGTGAGGCGGTGGACCATTATTATTGTAGTTATTGCGATTAACATTATTATTACTATAACTGTTCTGAGTGTTACCAAATCGTCGTCGATTATTAGCCTCGCGTTTGCGGCATGTTTCTAATGTATGGCCGGGTATTTTACAATATCGGCACACTGGATAATCAGTTCTGAACATAGAGGAAGATCCAGCTGAATTATTAAAAGGCCTCTCTCGCGTAGTTGTTTGGTTTTGTTGGAAATTACGACTAGTAAAGCGTCTTTGGTTTGAATCCTGGGTATTTGTTTGACTAAGGTGGCGTCGAGTCGCCTGGAATATTTTTTCTTCAGACATAGCAAAATTTATAGCGTCATTGAGCGTATCGGGATCGCGGCATCGAACTACTGTTGATAGACGAGGATTTAAACCAACCACGAAAGTGTGTAACGCTAAGTCCTGCATTGCCGCGAGACGGCCTGCCAGTTCTCCCTTTTTTTTAGTAGGTATTGATATATTTATTTCTGTCAATAATTTAGACAAACACGTCTCTATTCGCAGGGCGTACTGGTTGACCGTTTCGTTATTGGACTGACGACATTCTTGTAGGTCTGAGAGCAGTGCAGCGTAATGTTTCCTGTCACCGAATTGGGATTTAAGAAAGTCTTCTAATTGCGACCAAGATTCAAATATTTTAATCGAGCACGCACTTTCGGCGCGTCCTTCTAATTGACTAAGTATATATTTTAAAAGGATATCCCGTTGTTGATCTGACGCGAGGTTCATAGCATTACTGCAGTTATTAATAAACGGCATTAATTTTTCTCGGTTGCCATCAAACTTACTTATAAATTTGCAAAGAATATTAAGATCGATGCTTGGTGTCAAAATAACCGGTGTAGGTTCGTCTTTAGGCATTGTGACGGACGAGGGTTAGTCAAAACAAAGATAAGGTACTCGGCGTTTCGCGTGGGCGTAGTAGCGATAAGACGTTGCACTGGTCTCGAATACAAGCAATAGCACACAATTAAAATATGTATAATATTTAAAAGACACTTGATATACAATGAATTATATTAAAATGAATGAATGAAATTATAATTGAAATATGAATAAATTATTTAGATTTGACTGTTGAATAAATTAATTTATATATTTTGCAAAGTTTATAAATATTCGGTATTATTCACAATATTTAAAACTGTATCGTTATAATATTCGTATAGAGCTGGAGCGGACTTACAGGAACATGTCGGGTTTATGTACTTGTATTTTGATCGGGAATCAGGAACACAGCGACAGCGTTGAAAACAGCGAAGGTGTGCAGCACTGTTGACTTTATAGCCTCGGTTTGCAGATGATGAGCGGATGCTGGGTGGTATTCTTCTTGTACTCTCTTTTCTTTTCTTCGGTTGTATGACTTCTAGCATAAATTTTCATGCAGCCAGGCGGGTGTCGTTCTCGGAAGTTCAGCGAAGAAACTAGTTTCAAGCGGGAAGTATTTATAGAGATCACAACACAAAATGTTCTAGTAATTGCACAATTGAGTCCTCAGAGGCACCAAGGACCTTTTATAGATCCCTTCACCGTTGCCACCAATGTTATACGGGGCTTCACGAAATGTCTTTTAAAAAAAACTATTTAGAAATTACACTGGATTTATTTATAGAAAGACACAGAATATGGATTGAATTTGAGAGGCGAGTGTTTCGAATGAGAGTGTATGACGGACTGACTGGTATTCTAGTATTGTAATAAGAAAGTACTGAAGCTACTAAGAGAGTGCTGACTGTGTGCTTCGTGTCAGCGGATCCCTAGTAAAAGGGGATCTATAACAGTACGTAAATTTGGCACCGCTTTTGTTTCGTCAATTCAAGGTCAGGAATACGTTAGTACCGTAGACTTCTCTGTCTACGGCAGTTTGTTGTCAGAAAGGACGGCAACGTCGCTTTACCTACGACTTTTGCCACACAACGATAATAAGTAATAAAATTGTTTACAAAAAAACATAGGTGTCTAAGGTCATTAGTTTTATGTTATTTTATACGGTTTATTAACGGTTGGAAAGGAAATTAACCAATTATTGAACTTAAGATATTGATTTATCAGAATTATTTAAGATCACTTGGATGCCATCTAGCGCGCCAATGTTTAAACGTCGCCTTTCGTTTGCTTGTCAAAAGTCACGCACACTACTAAAGAAGTGTCAAATTTTTCCGGGATTTCACTATTGTTTTTCTCAGTATATAATGTAAGTTATTGCCTATAAAGGTCAGACGCGTACACATTTCATTGTAGAGAAGTGATAAAATGATTAGTTTTAAAGAAAGAGTGTCTGTGTTTAGTGAAGATTTTGGTTAAAAAATGTATGGACGGACGGTCGAAGCATCCACCTTAATTCCAGTGTACGTATTGAACTGCCGTGTCAAGTGTAGGCGCTTTTCTATCATAAATCGATTTTAAAATGAATGCAGGTGGCATGAGATAAATTCATATTGGTATTAATTATAAAGAAATGTAATATTGCATAATAATCATTTATTTAACACAATAAGACTGGACTGGCAGACTGGCAGTCTGATATAGATAGTGCCATTCACGAAGACGCGCCCCATCTATTTTTGGTCGAGGGCGTCAGACGCTCGGGTCAAATTCGCGGGGTTCCGGGAATTTGACCCGAGCGTCAGTCGCGAGCGTCGTCAGCCAGCGGTTGCACACGTGTAGTATAGTACATGTTGCACAAATCCAAATTCGCCACGAAAGTTGCTCTACTTAATATTGCTTTTTAAATGTCGATAAAATATCAGCGTGTTGTACTTCCGCAGTACAAAGTTGATGATTTGTTAAAAGATCATGGTTTCACGGTGCTTCGGCTGCCTCCTTACCATCTAGATTTAAATCCAATAGAAAACGTTTAGGGTGTTGCATAAAACGACGTTGCTAGCCGTAATATCAATCAAAATTATACTTCAATTATGCCCAATTATTTTAAGTGGAGCCTTTGCTCGAGTAAATAAGGATGTCTGGTTAATACCTGTCAGCACGTGGGAAAAATAGAAGAGTACGAGGGTGACACTGAAAGTTTTTAGAACTGACCACTTGTAAATTTAACGCGAGAAAATTTTCGTACAATGATTTTTTATGACTCGATGTTATTTAAGACAACTAGAAAGTTATGATAGACTTCGATTGGCCTTTCACGGTGAAGCCCCCATCTCGTGTACTGTTTACAATTGGTTTAATGAGTTTAAACGTGGTCGCACTAATCTCACCGATGATCTGTGTGAGGGACGGCCTTCTACAGTGACGACTGAAGATAACATCAGTGTTGTGCAGCGTATGATGAGAGACTGACAAAAAAGTGACTTATTAGAAATTTCGGACAAGCTTAGGCGTCGTTATGAGTCAAGTGCACAAAATCCTCCATGAACATTTAGCGGTTAGGAACGTAGAATACTATAATTACATACATAATAGAATGGGGGAGTGGGCGGGGCCCGTGTAGCCACTAAAATGTCACTAACACGTCAATTCAGATGTATTTTTGAAGACGTAAGTGGATGAAGGTGATAACTCGCATTCTACTAATTTTGAGTAAATCAAGATTGAAGTTTCACTTTTGTTTTTTGAGATAAGTTGTTAGAAAATTGGTTTTTGATTTAAACTATAATGCAAGGTTGGGTAAACAAACTTAAAAAATTAGGGTACGTGAGCAATTAAACACTACACTAAACTAGGGTACGTGAGCACATGAATTGTGGGACAAATATAAAGAGTACATGGCGGAAGATATTTTGCGAAGGTTACAGCAGACACACGCGAACATGACATACAATGAACACATTTATAATGAAGCACTTGGAAAAATTGAAGATAAAGTAATGGCAATGGTAGGCAAAAAATTAAGCGACTTTGGAATGATAAGCCCTCAGCGAACAACCGAAAATGAACTGAGTGATGAAATTATACGTGAAAGAAATTACGATATACCAGCTTTGCAGCAGCAAGTAGCCGAATTTGTACCCCGCTTGCTTCCCGAATAAAAACGAGTTTTTGACAAAGTATTAGGACAAATTGAATCTGGAAATGGTGCACTTTTCTTTTTAGATGCCCCTGGAGGAACTGGGAAGACATTTTTGTTAAATTTATTATTAGCGCAAGTACGGAAAGATAAAAACATTGCTGTGGCCGTAGCTTCCTCCGGTATAGTCGCCACGCTGCTAAGCGGGGGCCGCACTGCACATTCTGTTTTAAAACTCCTTCTAAACTAGCCCAGGAAAAATCGCCGATCTGCAACTTTAGCAAAAATAGTGCAGGAGGTATAATGCTACGACAATGCAAACTTTTAGTGTGGGACGAAAGTACGAGGGTGGATTGAAAAGTACTCGGCCTAACCAAGAAAATAAACACATACTAAATCAGTTATATTTTTATTTTTCTACATAATCACCATCAAGTTCAATACACTTTTTCCACCTCCCCTTCCAAGCATTTAGACCGTTGAAAAAAAATTATTCTTCCTGAGAGTCAAAATATGCGTCTACAGCTGCTTTGACCTCGTCGTTTGTCGAAAATCTTTGACCTCCCAAATGCTTTTTTAGGTTAGGGAACAGAAAGAAGTCTGATGGTGCCAGATCAGGTGAATACGGCGGATGCGGTAACAGTTCAAAGCCACGGTTGTGAATTTCAGCCATTGACTGTACTGACGTGTGAACACGGGCGTTATCTTGATGAAACAGGACTTTTCTTCTGACCATTCCTCGACGTTTTTCTTTTATATCCTCTCGTAAACGACGTAGTAAGGTGCAGCAGTAATCAGAGTTTATAGTCTGACCCCTTTCAAGATAATCAATCATAATCATACCTTTCGAGTCCCAGAATACTGAAGCCATCACCTTATTTGCCGACAAAATCGACTTAGCCTTTTTAGGGGGTGGTGAACCAGGTCTTCTCCACTGTTTTGATTGTTGTTTTGTTTCCGGTGTACAGTAATGAACCCATGTTTCGTCCATAGTAACAAAACGATTCAAAAAATCATCTGCATCGGCTTCAAACAACTCCAAACAGTCGCGTGAAATCGCGTCCTTTTTTGTTCAACTGAAAGCAGTCGCGGAACCCACCTCGCAGACACCTTGTGGAAACCCAACTCGTTGACAATGATGTTTTGAGTTCGTTCATAAGAGATGCCTATAATCTCGGCTATCTCTCTAATTTTTAATCTGCGGTCTCCCATTATTAAATCAAGTACTTTTTTAATATTTTCGTCAGTAGTTGACGTCGAAGGCCTTCCAGAGCGGGGTTCATCTTTCACACTCTCTCTACCACACTTAAATTCTACTATCCATTTTTTGACGGATGAATATGACAGAGCACAATCGCCTAATGTACTGACCATGTCATCATGGATGGCTTTTGATGATAGCCCCTTCTTATGGAGGTACTTAATGACGGCACGCTGCTCGATTTGCTCCATTCGCGGCAATTATGTCCGATTACTTTGTTAATAAATTTATAAAATCACAACTAATTATCGCACACGTTTCGAACTTCACACAATGAACTAGTCTGAACTGAACTAAATAATGTGGATAGATTTGATTTTTAGAATTGAATGGATCTGTGTAGGCCGAGTACTTTTCAATCCACCCAGGTACAATGTCGTATAAAAAAGCTGTAGAAGCACTAAATCGAACGCTCCAGGATTTGCGCAGCAATACCGATGTTTGGCAGGAATGGTGGTTTTACTGGCTGGTGACTTTCGCCAAACTATACCTGTCATTCAAAAGGCCACACCTGCAGATGAAATTAAAACATGCCTCAAGTCGTCTATTTCATGGAACAAGGTGACAAAATTCAGTTTAACTACGAATATGAGAGTGCATTTGTATAATGATATCAATGCTGGAAACTATGCTGACACACTATTAAAAATTGGCGATGGGCGGTTGGAAACGGATGCTGAGGGCTGCGTTAAATTGACGAGAGATTTTTGTAATTTAGTACAGAGTCATTCCGAATTAGTTGCGAGCGTTTATTCAGATTTAACGAACAACATGCATGAAAACAAATGGTTATGTGTAAGGGCGATTCTTGCACCAAAAAATGAGAGCGTTAACAAAATAAATTCAGATATATTAAGCGAAGTAGCAGAAGAAATAACAGAGTATTTGTCAGTAGACACAGTTATGGACACAGAACAGAGCACTTCATATCCCGCAGAGTTTCTAAATTCTCTAGAGTTGTCAGGTGTGCCCTCACATAAGCTTCAATTAAAATTAGGAAAACAGAAATGCTAATGCGAAATTTAGATGCTCCTCGGTTATGTAACGGGACAAGGCTGCGTGTGACACATCTTGGACGGAACATAATCGGTGCTACAATTTTGACAGGCGTAGGAAAAGGTGAAAATGTTATTATACCACGGATCCCTATAATTCCCACAGATCTTCCTTTTCAATTCAAAAGGTTGCAGTTCCCTATTAAGCTCAGTTTTGCAATGACAATTAATAAAGCGCAAGGGCAAACGTTACAGGTGGCGGGGGTAACTTAGAAAAACCGTGCTTCTCTCATGGTCAGCTGTATGTAGCATGTTCGCGTGTGTCAAATGCCCAGAATCTCCACATTTTTTCCCCGAATGGAAAAACATATAATATTGTGTACAGTAGCGTCTTAAAATAGTGTTCAGTTAGTTTTTTTTTTCCAAAATTTCCACAATCAATTAATCAGAATTCCCACAGATCTTCCCTTTCAATTCAAAATTTCCTATTTAGCTCAGTTTCTTTTCAATTCCAAATGCTGCACCTCGGACGGACCTATTAAGCTCAGTTTTCTTTCAACTCAAAAGGCTGCATCTCTGACGGATCTTTTATTTGGCTCAATTTCCGTTCAATTCAGAAATCTGCATCTCTGACGAATCAATTTAGCTCAGTTTCTTTTCAAAAGTCTGCATCCCTGACGGATAATTATGCTCAGTTTCCTTTAATTAAAAAAATATTCCGTTTCCATTTGGAATAAACAGGCTATTTTCGTGCTTTCCTATACGCTGCGTTTCAAAACATTTACATAGGCTGACTCAGTTTCCTTTTAATGGCTGCATCTCTGACAAATCTATAAAACTCAGTTTTCTTTCAATTCAAAAGGCAATGGATAGTTAATTTCCCAGTGACCATGCGGGCGAAGCCGCGGGTAACAGCTAGTGGTATATAATTTCGAAAAAAAATTGAACATAACTCTTTCTTTCACTAATATTTTCAAAACATTTTGGCATTTTAGCTATTTCAAATTAGGTGTTAAGTAACATTATGTTCTTAAAGTATTACAAAAAGGTAAACATTACTTAAATATTCCTTAAAACATTATAAATAAAAACGTAAGCTAATAAAACAGAGATCAGTCTTGACAATAAAATAAAACAGATCAAAATAATACTATTTTTCTATTAAAATCGACTCATAGAAGTACCGACATTTCGGCTTTACGTACTTAAGTTGATCGGAGGAGTTTTCTATTTTTTGCCACTGATACGAATCGAACGAGAATTGCGCAACTGAGATCTTCTTTTTAAAAACTTTTTGAAGGGTGTCATTTCATCGTATCCTATATCCTATACTATTAAACGAGCAATTCTTGTATATATGTATATATATATATATATATATATATATATATATATATATATATATATATATATATATAATCGGGATCTCGGAAACGGCTCCAACGATTTTCATAAAATTTAGTGTCCAGGGAGTTTCGGGGATAATAAATCGATCTAGCTAAGATTTATTTTTAGAAAATGTCTTTTTGTCCGTGTTTTTAGGCAATTAAAAACTGCTACAATATAGTTAGAATAAGAAGGTAAATTTTGACAGTTTGGTAATGATTATAAATAGCTTATTGGTATAATGGGCGGTCACAAAATCGTAAAACCCCGGTTCGAGCCCAGACCGACCGACCGACTTTTTTATTTTTTTTTTCAAGTTTCTTTCTTTTTTGAGAAAATATATTTTTTTCGAGCCCTTTTTTTAGTATTTTTTAAAAACACGAAAATTTAAATAAAAATAATTGCACTCATGATTTTTTATTCAAATAACCAGTTCAGTTTTTTCTGTTATGTCGCTAAGATCAAAAAATATTATTTATAATTCATCAGTATGTAATTTGTATCTAAATATAATTTCCAAAACACACGAATTAAAAAAATCGAGCGAAAAATACCGAGCAAAGCTCGGTTAACCGGGTACTGTTTCTTTATATAGGTAGGAACCATATTCATCTACGCGTATCCATTTAATACCATCCCTAAAACTTACTTTGTCATTGTTTACATCTTTTTTCTGTTAAACAAATTATATTAATAATTATATAGAATATTATAGTATTATTTCGGGAAGCTTTACATATAATATTCCTGTATTGTTCAAGAACATAAAATGTATTGTGTTTCTAGTAGTAACACGATACATTTTATGTTCTAAACTAGTAGTTCTGTAATGAAGGTGCTATTTATGTTACATAACACTTACTCATTCACGGAGAAGTAAAGTCGTGTCATTCGACTATCGTTCGCTGAGTGGAAGAAAGTGTTATGTTCGTACATTTCACTTTCTTCCACGACAAATAAACAAAACTTTTCCTTCATTTATCAAGAAGGTAGTGATATGGGCTCATACCTCTTTCATCCAGTATCATTTTCAAACTAAACTGAACATAACACCTTTATCAACTTTCTATTTTTAAAATACGTCTTATCACGATAGTTTTAGAGTCTAAAATCATTTTACAACGACATATCACCTTCATCTAGGCAAAAAAACACCAAAACCTGAAAATGCGATATATCACCTTCAACCACTTATGTCTTCAATTGTCAAAACGAGATGTATTTTGACATTAGAATCGTTTCCAAATTTCGCATGCAAATTATCTAAAAAATGCCAAATTGCACGCTATTTACAAATAAATACGTATTAAAATCTGTCTGTCAACACAGCGAATCGGGTTGTTAGTAGTGATAATACTACGTAATTGCTTGTTGCCCGGCGACGCGTAACCTCGTACAAAAAAAGGTTGACAGCCATTCTATTGTGTATTATAGTATTCTATGGTTAGGAAGCTTTGTGCCCGGTGGATACCTCATTATTTGACCAAGGCCCAAAAACTCCGTCGTGTTGATTGGTGTCATAATTACGACGAGAGCTGGATTTATTGTTATGATTCTGAAACTAAGAGGCAGTCTGCTGTCTAGGTGTTTCCTACCGAGGAGTTGCCAACTAAAGTAAGGAGTGGTCGAAGCGTGGGAAAAAAGATTGCGGCCTCGTTCTTCGAAATGACAGGTCATTACGCAATAATTTTTTTAGAGGATTGAAAAACAGTTACTGCAGTGTAGTACACTACCGATTGTTTGGCACTTGTCTTGAAAAAAGTTCGGGAGAAACGACCTCGCATTAGGATTCTCCTTCACCACGACAACGCCTCTTCGCACTCCGCCAAGCAAACAATCGACTACTTGGCGACGTCAGACGTGGAATTGCTGGGTCACCCGACTATAGCCCCGAACGCGGAACTTGCGATTTTTATTTATTTCTGAAAATAAAAGAAAAACTTCGAGGAAAACGTTCTATGGTCGTCGAGTTGGTTGCGTTTTAAAATGCCGTCGAAGAGACCTAAGGACGAGTGGGCAAAGTGCTTTTCTCAGTTGATCCATCGGATGCAGCGATGTATTGATGTAAATGGACACTATTTTGAAGATATAATAAAACTAATAACTAGCTAGTTTGTTCAGTTTTTGATTTTCTAAGAACTTTCAGTGTCACCCTCGGTACATGAGACACTGTGATTTTGATTTCAGTTTTATTATAAATGTCGCTGATACGTCGGACTCCGTATCTGACATTTCTGAAACGAGTGAGTGAATATTTGAAATATTGTGATTTCTCAATAAAATTCAATAAAAATTCTTCACGTTTTTGAAGTAAAACTTCTTTACGCACGCTTGACTTGGGGAGGGTGACGAAAGCGTTACGAAAAGTGTGAGTGAGGGATATAAGCAAGAGAGAGCAGTACACGCGCACATTTTCTTTTTCTCGTAGCCAGTTATTTTTCGAAATTTTGTTTCGTTTTCAAGAATTTTATAGTTTACAAATTATATAAAGTTCATGTTTTGTGCATTTTCGTGTGAATGATAACAAATTATGGAAAGAAAGCCGATAATAAATTTAAATATTTTAGAAAATTAGTATACATACATATATATATATATATATATATATATATATATATATATATATATATATATACAACATGTAACAAAAACCCTGTGGTTCCCGTTAACTGCGTTATCAGAATCAGTATCCAAGCATATGGAAATATTTTTTTTTTCAGAAAAACGCATTTAAAAAAATTAATTTTATGTAGTTTTATTGTCTTTGCATTGGCCGAGGAGTAAGAGGATTATCAAAGACCCCACATTACCGATACTCGTGTGAGTTAGAGGAAATATAATCACATGCAATTTGCAAAATATTTTTTTTTTCATTAAAATAAAAAGAATTAAATGCGTTTTTTGGAAAAAAATGTTTCTACACGCTTGGCTACTGATTCTGATAACACACTTAACGGGAACCACAGGGTTTTTGTTACATGTTGTATATACAGATGGAACTATCGTTTTATTTCTTTATGTTTATAATTTCCCCCTATTAAAAAATGGTAATATTATCGTATAGTAACTAATAATCACATAAAATACCCACACCTAAAATCGTCAAAAAATATAAAATTCAAATAGAGCATCTTTCCCTTCGACAGTAATGCTCTTGCCTGATTGGTCTATTCATTGTAATGTGCGCGTGCACTCATAGGCAGTCAGTGTGTACCGATAAAACTCAAACATTAGCGGAAGCTTGCACACTTAAGCTGTAAACAATTAGGAAAAATAGTGGGGCTCGTCTTCGTGGATGGCACTATCGATAGCTGGAGTACTATTCGTTCAAGACAAGATTGAATGAATTAAACTTGAAGTTTAATTTATTCTAATCCTGAACGAATAGTTCTGCAGCTATTAAAAGAAAAAGTTATACTTGAAGTTTCATGACAGTATTTCGCCCAAACCAAATAGCCCAATGCGAAGTAAAATATTGCCTGTGTTCCGAAATAGAACCCAGTATACTGGCCAATGCAAATGACGTCATAATTCGACGCCATACCAGCTCTCTGTCACTCTTGCTACCTGTGTGAAATAATTACCTACAATCGCACAGTTCACGCAGTTGTAGGCGATTGAATGTTAAAGTTTAAAATACGGCTAGTACAATATGGCGTCAATTAATGATGTCATTTGCATTCTTCAGTATACTGGGTTCTATTTAAGAACACAGGCGTACTTTGGACACCTGCAATCAACTTCAAACAAACAAGGTCATAGAGAAAAGAAGAGTGCAAAAAAGCTACAAGCTAGGTGTGTCTACCCTATGTGTATAGTAAAAAAACTGCTTTACCACTTAGGAAATCATCATCATTATCCCTATAACATGTCTAACACGATTTAAGCCACTTAGGTATTTACGTCATTACCCCTAGTGGTTGGTGGCCCCACAACTACTAATGATTAAAGTTATATTTTTTCAGGTCGTAAATAAGGCGTGTAACACCCATTATGGAACTCTGTCACGATTGCAACTGATCCCTAACAACTCTGCATCCAATGATCCTGTTTGGGAAACTTATCTAGGTAATTTTTAAAATATTATATTAAATTGAATAAATTAAATGGAATAAGGCTTCTACTTTTACTTGAAATTATGCGAAATTGAAAGTTATGGGCAATAACTACGCGTACGCGCGCTTCTGTGTGTGCGATTCTTGTCTGATCCTAATAACTAACATTGGTACCTAAAAAGGAATCCATTTCTATGCATGGACGTGCACGTTTTCTCAAATTATTGTTGTGTATGTCTATGTGTGTAAGCGCTGCGCCCCCCACCGAACTCATCAAACCAGTGTGCAATTTACTAGCTTGTCTAATTGACGTACAAGAGATCCTTCAGGACGATATATCGTCAAACTATCATTCAAGGAGGAAAACCCGAGCTGCAAATCAGGGAATTCGTGGGAAATTGCAGTGAGCAGATTACTTATGCAAGAAAAGCGTTTAGTATGGTCACCACGGCTCAAAGATCTCTATTCCAACGTTATTGATGAGTACCTGGAACTCGGCCACATGGAGAAGGTACCAAACAATGAAGTCAGCAAATCTGACAGTGTATACTTACCTCATCACGCCGTAGTGAAGCTCAACAAAACAACACCAAAACTGAGAGTTGTCTTCGACGCTTCATGTCGTGACAGCAACGGTGTGTCGCTCAATAGTGAATTGATGGTAGGTCCAACTCTTCAATCGGATCTGCGTCACTTGGTGATGAGGTGGAGACTGCACCCTGTATGTTTGGTCGCTGACATTGTTAAAATGGATCGCCAAATATTGATGGCTAGTGAAGATGTAGATTACCAACGATTGGTTTGGCGAGTCACGCCAGGGCAACCTATTGAACATTTTCGATTGTTGCGAGTCACATTTGGCACTGCTGCAGCCCCATATCTCGCAGTTAGAACACTGCACCAGCTCGTGTACGATGAAGGAAAACTGTTTCCTTTAGCATCTGAAAGAATCTTAAATGATTTTTATATGGACGACTTACTTACCGGTTGCGAAACAGTACTGGAAGGAAAACAAATCTATAAAGAGATCAACGAATTACTAAGCAAAGGGGGGTTTGAACTTCAGAAATGGTCAAGCAACAATGAAACCATGTTAAAGGAAATAAGCAAGGAAACAGAAACAACAGAAAGCAATTTGGAACTCAAAATAGATGAAATCATTAAAATACTCGGACTTACCTTTAATCGACGTACCGACGACTTCGAATACTCTGTGCAGCTACCGCCACTCGTGGAACCTGTAACAAAAAGAAGGGTTATATAAGATATTGCAAAGCTGTTCGATCCTATGGGATGGATTGCTCCAGCCATCATAAAAGCGAAAATATTTATTCAACAGCTGTGGTTAGCAGGGATTGGTTGGGATGAAGAGCTCCCACCAAAACTATTAAATGATTGGATTATTTACCGAGGTTAACTTACAGCACTTACTCAATTTCGCCTGCCATGCTGGATTGGTATGAACAAGACGTGTATGAAACTGGAGTTACACGGATTCAGCGACGCCTCTACTGATGCGTATGCTGCTGTGGTGTACGCCCGCGTGGTAGATGAATCTGGAACTATTAGGGTTACACTCATTACGTGTAAAACCAATGTAGCCCCAATAAAACTAGTGTCTATCCCGAGGCTAGAGTTGTGCGGTGCCGTTCTATTGGCGAGATTATTAAGGGAAGTCCCTGAAGTTTTGAAAGTACCGAAGACTAATCTACATGCATGGACGGACTCCACAATAGTTTTAGCTTGGTTGAGCAGTCATTCAAGCCGCTGGAAGACGTTCATTGCAAATCGAGTTTCAGAAATTTTGAACATATTGGACAGAGATCAGTGGTCACATGTGTCGTCTACCGGTAACCCGGCAGATTGCGCTTCCCGTGGAGTCAACCCGTCGGAATGTGAAGCAATTCCCCTGTGGAAAACTGGACCTGCGTGGTTAAAGGACACGAATATAGAATATAACAGGAAGGAGGTGAATGACACGGATTCGGAAGAGAAAGAAAAAAAGTTTGTCATGTGACCAGGGAAGATGAATTTGAATTGTGGACCAAGTTTTCGTCTTTACAGAAATTGACCAGAGTTTTAGCTTACTGTTTGAGATATATATCAAAGACGAAAAAATCTACTGAAGCAAAAACAAAAAAAACAGCTATCAAAAGCAATTCAAATCAGCATAAGGGCGTGTCAAGCGCCCAAAAGAAATCGAAGATATTAAGCTTAGAGGTGCAGTTAATAAGAAAGCAAACTTACTACTTTGACACCTTTCCTCGACGGTGAAGGCATTTTGAGAGTTGGTGGTCGTCTTGAGAGAGCTGATGTAAGTGATGACAAAAAACACCCGATTATTCTGCCGTCGAAATCTCATTTCACAAATCTTGTTATTGCAGATGCCCATCAAAGAACCCTGCACGGAGGTCCTCAATTGATGATCAATTACCTACGATCCAAATATTGGATCCTCGATGTGAAAAATCGTACCAAATTATTTGTACGCAAATGTGTCACATGTACGATATGCAGCTCAATGTAGACATCAACTCATGGGACAACTACCTGTAGCTCGGGTTACTCCAATTCGCCCATTTTATCAAAGCGGTGTGGATTATGCTGGACCCATCCAGATAAGGACTTCTAAGGGAAGAGGTCATCGAGCGTACAAGGGCTACTTATGCCTATTCGTACGTATGGCTACAAGAGCCGTACATTTGGAAGCCGTAACCGATCTTACGTCACAGGGATTCCTCGCAGCCTTCAAAAGGTTTGTTTCTAGACGTGGCCATTGCGCCGACCTCTACAGCGATAATGGAACGAATTTTGTGGGCGCTGCGCGTGAGCTGAGGACTCTAGTAGCTCGGGAAAATTCAACCATGACGAGGGAAATCGCTGAGAGTTTAGCTACTGTAGGAACCACCTGGCATTTTATCCCACCGAGAGCTCCTCACTTCGGTGGACTTTGGGAGAGCGGCATAAAGTCCACAAAACATCACCTGAGGCGTGTCATAGGCACAGAGACCCTAACTTACGAGGAGATATCTACCCTGCTGTATCAAATTGAGGCATGCCTTAATTCCAGGCCCTTGTCATAGGTTAGCACCAATTCACAGGATCCAACACCCCTCACACCGGGACATTTTATCATCGGTGAACCCTCGGTGTTAGTTCCAGATGCCAATTATGAAACTTCGTCAATATCTTCTCCGAAACGCTGGCAACTAACACAGAAAATGTTACAGAACTTCTGGCGAAGGTGGTCTAGCGAATACTTGACTCAGTTTTTACAACGTCACCAGTGGGCAAACCAAACACCAGAGCCCAAAATTGGGGACGTAGTTTTAGTTAAGGAGGATGATCTTCCTCCAGCAAAATGGGTTATGGGTATTATCACAGAAAAACACAAGGGTTTGGACAATATTACGCGGGTTGTGAGTCTCAAATGCAAGGATGTCATAATTAAAAGGCCTATTGTAAAATTGTGTGTATTGCCAGTGGCAGAATAATGCCTACATTTTTATTCTCTTTGGTGTCATTCAACGCCTGACACGTTTATTGTTATTTATGTTTAAGAGTTGTGTTTTTTTTTGTCAATTTGAGCATGTTGTAAACGTAAATCTTTAGTTTAATTATCTTTGAATTCTTTATTTAATAAGATTTTTAGGATTTTAAGGATTACCTATTTGTTTTTGTTGTTGTCTATGCACCATGATTCAACCATTTGAATCTTTTATTTCTTGTTTTATCTTACCTATTTACAGTCCACTTTCTTTGATAAATATCCTAATTATTGTAGATTAAAATAATATCAACTCGTTGTAAACAGATAGTTTTTGGTTTCCAACAACATTTAACTCTGTACGCAGTACAATTATATTAGTTCTAAAACTCTCAATAGATGGCGCTATCACTTTGAGAATCGTGCAATCATTTGGTTTGTCCTTATCCATAAGGTATAAATGTTATCGAAATACATCGTCAATTTTCGTCAAATGAATGTTGGTGTTTTATTCAGCGAAATGTTGCCAATATTGATAATAGAGAAAAGAACAGTTTTAAATTTTTTTAAAACTAGTTATGGCTGTATTAAATTTTATAATACTAGGACTCAGTTAAATAAACAAAAAAAATGGAAAATTAATTTTCTTTGCAAGCCGTACTTTTGATGATTGACCACGATTGTACGAGGACTACGTATTCTTATTTAAATCGCATTGTACGAGCATTAGAGCAAGGGGGCAGTTATAATATGACTAAACCAGTAGGTGTTGTGTGCAGGTTCACCAGTAACGTGCATCGCGTGCGACGCGCGGTGGGTGTGCGTGTCGTGCGCAGACGGCGCGCTGCACGTGTGGCGCCTGGCGCGAGCTCACGCTGCGCGCGCTCTGCCTCCGCTCGGTGAGTGCATCTCGCAGCTCGCACTACCAGTGCCGTGCGCACCGTGTACAGGTGACGTACATCGCGTGCGTGTGGCGCCTGGCGCACTGCCGCCGCTCGGTGAGTGCAGCTCGCACTACTGGTGCCGTAAGCACCGTGTGCTATTAACGTGCATCGCGTGTTTTAATTTTCTAAACAGCCTTTCAGTCATTTTCCCGAAAATTTCAGGTTTTCATACATATTTTTCAACTATTGTGATATTCACTAAACGATCTGGAACGATGGCATCTCTTATCGCTGTCATCACAAATACTTAGTATTTTTCTCTTTTTGCTGCATGATAATAGAAAAGGACAGGTATAAAGAAAATTACTTCATATTTTAAGTAAGCGATAATCGTCGATTATAAGTAAGGGAAATCCTTTTTTACTAACGTTACACATTTTTGTCTCCTTTCAGCACTGATGTCCCAGGCCGCTAAAATGACGCTCACAGGCGATACGCTGTTAGTAGTTACGACAACAGCGGAACTCGCTATATGGGAACTTGCGAACGCTTCCTGCATGATCAGGCCTTTATGTTTTAGGAATTTATTGTCACATGGCGGTAAGAAAATTCCTATATTTTTTTTAATACATTGGTGGAGGTATTCCACCTTATTTCACAGGGGTGACAACGCATCTGCATTTTGATTCTTAGCTAAGGATGTATAGATGTCTATGGTCCACAGAGTCTATATATATATATATATATATATATATATATATATATATATATATATATATATATATATATATATATATATATATATATACATATAAATATAAATATCGGCTACATGTGCATAACAATAAAGTTCGTAGCATGGCTCTGCCACATGTAACTAATATCTCAGTTAAGTTCTGGATTTAATGCATTGTCCAATCCACTACCACCCATCCCGTGGGTGTTGAAAGGGATAGAGGGGAATGAAACCAGTGTAGAGATGAGCTGCTGCCCATCTTGCTGATAATAACGACAATAATAAATAATTACGGTTACTAAACCGCCTTCTAAGCGTGTCAATTATAGAGATAATAATAAGGCAATCCGTGTGCGAGGCTTGTATGCAGCAATAGACTTTTGATAGGCTGTAATAAATTAATATTTCCTCAAAACCAAATAACGTGAAAGAGACGTGACGAAAAATGCAATCATATATAAAAACCAACCCCTGGCCTTATGCTACAATATTTTATAATCATTACTTTTTACAGTTACAGTTACGAATTGCTCGCTTTTAGAGGATGGCAACCCAATGATCTCATTAAGTAATGGAAAAAGTTATATTTACAGCAAGAAATTATGTGCATGGTAAGTTTTAACAAATAATTTCTTAAAATTATCTAATCAGAAAATAAGTAATAGATTTTATCATAATAAATTTTTATTAAATTCTCATCTCTATTTGTCCGTACTTTTGATGCATCTTCCTGTTGCTGGTATTTTTATCAGGAATATTTTAGTAGTGGATACTGTCGTAAATTTTGTTGCTTTTTGTGTAAAATTTTAATATATTTATAAAAATAATAATGTGGTATTTGACAGATATTTATTTTATTTATTTTATTTTTATGTAATGGAAAACCAACAGCTTACAAATCTTAAATAAACAACATGTTAAATTTACAAGAAGCCAATACCAGGTTCTGACTAATAGAAATACACTAACATAATCTTTCGTCGTTTAAAGGACATAGCACAATTATGAGCAACAAAAAATGGAGTCTAATTTAAATGCACAACATCATAAATTTAATAAGTGAAAGTAACAATAATAGCCACAAAGGAAAATAAAAGCAGGGCTAAACGCACAACATAATTGTTCTTAAAGTAAATTAAATTACGACACAAAAAAATCTCGACTTAATGCCCACCTTGTCGATACATAGCTAGTATTAAACAAATCAAAATCATGCTTTTTGCACAGATTATTAAAAATATTACTAGACCGATATAAGAAAGTATTTCTTCCGTAATTAGTTGATGAAGCTGGTAAGTAGAATAATGCATTCGTTCTGAGGTTAACCCCTACGGTTAACCTGTTCTCAGTGATATTTGCGATAGCAGATCTAAGTAGTAAACATTGCCAGAACAAATTTTCAATAAAAATACAATGTCAGCAATCTCCCGACGCTTTATCAAGGATAACAGATGATGTTGTTTGCATAAGGATATATAGTCTTCTGAACGGTATTTTCTATGGGTACGATAGCAAATATATCGTATGAATTTACATTGAATACTTTCAATCCGTGAAATGTATGTATCATACATTGGATTCCAGACTTGCGAAGCGTATTCAAGCGTACTGCGGACGTAAGTGCAGTACAATATTTTAATTATACACATTCATTCATACTTTACATACTTTATACATACTTTACACTATTCATCGCTACACAATTTACTTGTGGCAATGAGGGTTAATAATTTTACGCCGACCAGATGTCACTAGAAAGGAGTTAGGTGCTTACACAATGTTATTACTATTGAAAAATCGTGTTTAAAATAAAATTTTATCAGTTTGGAAATATTATTTGTTGGCCATATAAATACATGTTCCGTGGTGTGGGATTCAAATCTGCGGTCCTCACCGCAGTAACTCAAACTAAGCCACTGCGCTACTGAGCTGTCATTTAGCGGGGTTGGAATCCCAACGGCTGCACTGTACGGTGGGTAGAACGAGTATTAATGTGTGGGGTACGGTGTGTGTGTTCGCAGGGTGGTGTGGGCGGACGCCAGCGACCCCGTGCGGCGTGCGGGCGGCGGCTGGCGTGCGGCACGCAGCTCGCGGCCCCGCGCACTTCCCGCGTCCCGCATGCTGCCTGCAGCGCCGCGCACACCATCCGCGCCCCCGCCGCTGCTGCGCCCGCACGCCAACGTCACGTGAGTACACTGCACGCTACACCGCCGCGCCGCGCACGCCGTTCACGCCGCAGCCACCGCTGCGCCCGCACGCCAACGTCACGTGAGTACACTACACGCTACACCGCCGCGCCGCGCACGCCAACGTCACGTGAGTACACTGCACGCTACACCGCCGCTCCGCGCACGCCCTTCGCGCCCCAGCCACCGCTTCGCCCGCGCGCCAACGTCACGTGAGTACACTGCACGTTACAACGCTGCGCCGCGCACGCCCTTCGCGCCCCAGCCACCGCTGCGCCCGCGCGCCAACGTCACGTGAGTACACTGCACGCTACACCGCCGCGCCGCGCATGCCCTTTGCGCCCCGACCACCGCTGCGCCCGCACGCCAACGTTACGTGAATACACTGCACGCTACATCGCCGCGGTGCGCACGCCCTTCCCGCCCCAGTCACCGCTGCGCCCGCACGCCAACTTCACGTGAGTGTACACTGCACGCTACACCGCCGCGCCGCGCATACCCATCGCGCCCCAGCCACCGCTGCGCCCGCACGCCAACGTCACGTGAGTACACTGCACGCTACACCGCCCCGCCGCGCGCGCCCTTTGCGTCCCAGCCACCGCTGCACCCGCATGCCAACGTCACGTGAATACACTGCACGCTACACCGCCGCGCAGCCCACGCCCTTCGTGCCCCAGCCACCGCTGTGCCCGCACGCCAACGTCACGTGAATGCACTGCATGCTACACCGCCGCAGTGCGCGCGCCCTTCGCGCCCCAGCCACCGCTTCGCCCGCACGCCAACGTCACGTGAGTACACTGCACGCTACACCGCCGCGCAGCCCACGCCCTTCGTGCCCCAGCCACCGCTGTGCCCGCACGCCAACGTCACGTGAATGCACTGCATGCTACACCGCCGCAGTGCGCGCGCCCTTCGCGCCCCAGCCACCGCTTCGCCCGCACGCCAACGTCACGTGAGTACACAGCACGCTACACCACCGCGCCGCGCACGCCCTTCGCGCCCCAGCCACCGCTGCGCCCGCACGCCAACGTCACGTGAATACACTGCACGCTACACCGCCGCGCCGCGCACGCCCTTCGCGCACTAGCCACCGCTGCGCCCGCACGCCAACGTCACGTGAGTACACTGCACGCTACACCGCCGCGCCGCGCACGGCCTTTGCGCCCCAGCCACCGCTGCGCCCGCACGCCAACGTCACGTGAGTACACTGCACGCTACACTATTTTGTTTTAAATTTTTAGGGTCCCGTAGCTAAATATTCTGTGAATCATATGAACAAATTATTTATTATTAGAATTAGGGTTATATATACAGTCCACCTAATGGTAACAAGATGTGAGAGCTTTATAAAATATTGATGTTCGACAAAACGGTTGAAAAATAAATAGAGAAGAATGGGTTCCAAAAGGAAATATTTGACGGTAAGTACTTTAAAGAAAAATGTTTTTCCCATAGGTGTCTAGCGTGTAGTGGGCGGTGTAAGAATATCCACTATCCCTTATCGTCCAGTGCGTGTCGTAAGAGGCGACAGAGGGAAACAAAGGCGATGGGCAGCAGCGTCTTCCTTATAACGACTAAATCTTAAAAAAAAACTGCGATTGTCAACCCGCTTACCAAGCGTGGCAACTATGGCAAACATACCCCTATGAACCAATCTATGGGGGTGACCTATTTTCAGCAGTGGACTTTAATAGGTTGTAACGGTAACATAGAAGTAGATTGAAGATGAAACTACAAAACATACAACCATAAACACTTATTATTAAAATTACTATTGAAATTTATTTAATTATAACAAAACATTGCAAAATATTTAAGTAGTTTTTTCTAATAGAATAAGAATAGCATACAAGCACACACACCACCTATAGTAAGTGGACGCTGTGGCCCATAAAAATCTACATCTACCATCGATTAAGAATCAAAATGCTGATGCGTTGCCGCCCCAGAGGACTAAGATGAAAAGCCTTGTTTATTGTAAAAAGGGTCTCCAGTTCTCTACACTACTCACCATTTAAAACAACGGAAATGAGCTGCTATTTTACTCTGGTATTTGTAATATCGTAACCCTTCTTTCCGTTGTAGGCTACTTTCCTACATTATACACATACACATACACACATACATACTCTCTCACACTCAACATATACAATACTTTTACACGCCACTATATACTCTCAACACAATGCACGTAGCAACAGCCGGGCGTTAAACGCGCCGCCCGGAATTCCGTTAACACAGCTGGCAAAAGGATCGCCTGCGTCCGCGCACCGCGCTCACCAGTCGTTCTACCGATACGATGCGGAACGCATGTTGCTCGCTAGCGCTAATCCTTTGTTCTCGCCATAGACTTTTAAATATTACGGTTAATATTGATTGTGCTTTTTCTAGACTGTATTTTTATTGTAAACTCTTTATCTTGGCTTGCGTATCTTCTGCTTGTTTGTGCTAAATTGTGTATCTCCTGCTTATGTGTATTAAATTAAACATTTTAACTGTCAGTGTTGTGGACTTATTGGTATAGACTATTTATCTCGTTAAACCGTTAAAATTATGATAGATACAATCGCACCTCAACTTGATAATATTTTTAATACTAGTATGGAATCTGGTGTGCTTCCTGATTTCATGAAATATAGTAAAGTAATATCTTTATTTAAATCAGGTAGTACATTGAACCCCGCCAATTTGAGACCTATTTCTGTACTGTCAACCCTTAGTAAAATTTTGATTTTGACAACTGATGCTGATGTTGAGCTAATTAAGTATATCTTCAATGCATGGGAGAATGCGCAGGATGCTTTAGGTATATTCAGTGACCTATCCAAAGCCTTCGATTGTGTTCACCATGAAACATTATCAGGAAACTTCAACACTACAGAGTAAGAAGTAATGCTCTTAAATTAATTATTTCATATTTAGGTAACAGAACGCAAAAATTTGTCATTCATGGTATGAGTTCTTCCGGGTCGATAATACGAATGGGCGCGCCTCAGGGCTCAATTTTTGGCCCCTTTTTGTTTGTTGTGTATATTAATGACTTAACCTACATAGTAGGGGATAACCATGATATAGTATTATTTGCTGATTACACTTCATTAATTTTCAAATTAAACGACAGTTACTAAATTATGACGAAGTAAATAATGCTATATCTAAATTAGTAAATTGGTTTAATGTTAATAATTTGCATTTAAATGCCACTAAAACTAAATTTTTAAAATTCATAACTCCAAAAGTCAAACATGAGTCTTGTTGATACTACCATTTTTCTTGGAATAACACTATACGCAAAACTTCAATGGGGCCCCCATATATCAAAACTAGCAAACAGACTTAGTTCTGCTGCATATGCTGTAAAAAAGATAAGAATTCTTACCAGTGTTGAAACAGCTAGACTAGTTTACTTTAGCGATTTCCATAGAATAATGTCGTATGGTATTTTGGTATGGGGATACGCAACTGAAACTGAAATTATGTTTCTTTACAGACGTGGGTCATTAGAGCAATCTATGATTTGAAACCTAAAGAGACGATCGAACAAAAGTTTAAAGAAATTAATATATTAACTTTGGCCTCTCAATACTTTTATGAAAATTTTATGTACTGTTACATTTCATGTTTATTCACGTTTCTATACAAAAACAAATAAAATTACACATACCTGTGGTACGAAACACCTCTATTTGAAAGATTTATATTTTTGCTTTTGTTACTACACTCTAATACTGCACAAAACGGCATAATAGTGCATATATTACTTAAGAAGCGATCCGTTAGCTCGCGACAACTTCAGTCGGTGACTGACAGTCAATTATGTTTGATTATGTGCTACTGTCACTAATTGTGTTACGCCTGCCCCGCCCACTCTGGGCTTCCTCTTGTTTTTGATATCCCGTGATCTTGACTCTCCTAGTTCTGCTATTCTATACTAGATGGCGCTGATGGTAACTCGCCATGTACCAGGCATTAATTATGGCGCGCAACAGTACGTACACAAAAATAAAAGTAATTTTACAAACATAAGTGTTATTCATTCTGTAAAGAAATAGACTAAGAACAGACGCAAGCTAGTAGTACCAGTTGCTCGCCTCCACCGAGTCAGTAATTCATTCTTGAGGCTATGTAAACGCTTTTACAACAAAATTACAGTAAATATACAAAAATTGGCCTGCACAAAGTTCAAAAACTTTATTAAACTAAGTTTGTATAAAAAGGGTTATTATAATATAAAGGAATTTCTGGATGGTAATAACCACTGGGAAAGGTGATCACTACCAAACTATTTCTAATTTATGTGATGCTAATTGTAACATGATTGCAAGCTGTTATTATTATTTTTTTTTATAAAAATCCCGCTAGGTTTCTTGGTGTTTTTTTTAAATTAAAAAAAGTGACTTTCAATGAGTATTATTTATAATCTGTATTGAATAATAAAGTTTGTGTTTCAGTTTCTTCCCCGGTCGAGCTGGCCCATTCGTGCTGCAAACATAATATAGCTGCAGCATGGTTAGCTCTCAACATTTATACAGTAAATTAATATATATATATATATATATATATATATATATATATATATATATATATATATATATATATATATATATATATATATAGAAATAGAAATAGAAACTTTTTTATTCAATGTAGATTATAAATAATACTCATTGAAAGTCACTTTTTTAATTTACCACTGGTTCGCAAAAAAAACATCTGTCCTGGGAAGAACCAGCAAGAAACCCAGCGGGACTATTTTTTTTAATAATAGCTTACAATCATGTTTACAATCAACAACACAAGACAAATTAGAAATAGCTTGGTAGCGATCACCCTTCCCAGGGGTTATTATCATCTATAAATTCCTTAATATTATAATAACCCTTTTTATACAAACTTAGTTTAATAACATTTTTGAACTTTGTGTATGACAAATTTTGTATATTTTCTGGGATTTTGTTGTAAAAGCGTACACATCGCCCCAAGAATGAATTACTGACTCGGTGGAGTCGAGTAACTGGTACTACCAGCTTGTGTCTGCTCCTAGTATTTACAGAATGAATATCACTTATTTTCGCAAAACTACTTTTATTTTTGTGTACGTACATTACATTTTCATAAATGTATTGAGAGGCCAGAGTTAATACATATATTAATATGCTTAAATTTTTGTCTGAGTGACTCTTTTGGTTTTAAATTATATATTGCTCTAATGGCCCTCTTCTGTAAAATAAATATAATTTCAGTGTCAGTCGCGTGTCCCCATAACAAAATACCATACGACATAATGCTATGGAAATAACTAAAGTAAACTATTCTAGCTGTTTCAACACTGGTAAGAGTTCTAATCTTTTTTACAGCATATGCTGCAGAACTAAGTCTGCTAGCTAGTTTTGATATATGGGGGAGCCATTGAAGCTTTGCGTCCAGTGTGATTCCAAGAAAAATGGTGGTATCAACAAGATCAGTTCTTCCCCATTTAAAATTACATTAGTATTGACATGTTTAACATTAGGAGTTACGAATTTCATACATTTAGTTTTAGTTCTATTCAAATGCAAATTATTAACATTAAACCAATTGACTAACTTAGCTATAGCATTATTTACTTCGTCGTAATTTAATAACTGTCGTTTTAATTTGAAAATTAATGAAGTATCATCAGCAAATAATACTATATCATGGTTATCCCCTACTATGTAAGGTAAGTCATTAATATATACGAGAAACAGAAAGGGGCCGAGAATTGAGCCCTGAGGCACGCCCATTTGTACAATCGACCCGGAAGAACTCATACTATTAATAACAACTTTTTGTGTTCTGTCACTTAAATATGAAATAATTAATTTAAGAGCATCATTTCTTACACCGTAGTGTTGAAGTTTCCTGATTAATGTTTCATGGTGAACACAATCGAATGCTTTGGATAGGTCACAGAACACACCCAAAGCATCCTGTGAATTCTCCCATGCATTAAATATATATTTAATCAGCTCAACACCAGCATCAGTTGTCGAGCGACCCCTTGTGAAACCAAATTGATTTTTATGAAGTAATTTATTTACATTAAAAAAAATTAACAATTGATCAAGAATGATTTTTTCAAAAATTTTACTAAGTGTTGGCAGTACAGAAATAGGTCTAAAATTAGCGGGGTCCAATGTACTACCAGATTTAAATAAAGGTATTACTTTACTATGCTTCATTAAATCAGGAAACACACCAGATTTGATACTACTATTAAAAATAATAGATAGTTGAGGTGCGATTGTATCTATTATAGACGCAATAACTTTAACAGAAATCCCCCACAGATCGGCGGTTCTCTTAATATCAATAGTCTTAAAATATTTTACAATATCTTTTGATGAAACTTTATGAAATGTAAAATTCTTTTTACAAAAAACATTTACATTTTGTTTAAGTAACGATTCGGCGACGGTAGGAGAAGAATTCAGTGACTTAGTGGTTAAGATCGGAATATCAGTAAAATATTTCTCAAAAACCATTGCAACGTCCTGATCTGATTTAGTTAATTTATTGTTAAAACTTAACTGGTAGTTTGAATTGCGAGAGTTGACCTTACCAGTTTCGCTATTAATTATACTCCATGTCATTTTAATTTTATTAGAAGCAGTCTTTATTTTGTTGCTTAAATACAATGACTTGGCTAAGGAGCACACTCTTTTAAATATTTTGGAATATTTTTTTACATATTCCCTAAATTCAACGCTAGGATTATATGACCTTTCATTGTAAAGTTCATATAACCTTTGTCTACTCTTGTGGACTCCTACTGTCGCCCATTCATTAAATGCTTTAGGATTATTCAAGGAGAATGTTTTAGAAGTAAAAGTATTATTAAATTCATTGCAAATGAGTTTAAATAATGTTGCATACAAAAAATTTGGATTATTTTGGTATGAAAGTAATGGAAGTTTTTTTACTATGTTACTTCTAAACTTCTCCAAGCGATGTGCATTTACTGGAACAAACACTACTTTTTTATCTACTTGCTTTTTGTGAACATAAGGTAATGAAACAAATTGTCCACAGTGATCAGAGCTCAATTTTTGAATTATACATTTATTGAACGGCTTAACATTTGTAAAAATGTTATCTATACATGTTGCACTAGATTCAGCAATACGTGTTGGCTCCAAAAATAAATTAAAAAGACCATAAGATTTAAACAATGATCTAAATTTAATATTAGTGGAGGAAGCTTCTAGGAGATTGATATTAAAGTCTCCACATATTACAACAGATTTATTCTGTTTATTAAGCTTAGCGAAAACTTCCTCCATAATTTTTTCAAAAGTATCATATAAAGAACATGGGGGTCTGTAAACGCTCACAACAATGAGGTGCTCAAACTCAACACATGCCATTTCTACAGTTCGCTCAACAGAGAGGCTCACAATATCTTTACGTTCTTTATATGATAATAATTTACTAGCTAAAATTAAGGAGCCACCTCTTAAAATCGTTTCTCTGTTGAAAGAACTGAGCACCTGGTGATTACTAAAGTTAAACATTAAATTATGAGCTTTTAACCAATGTTCAGTAATACATAAAATATGAATATTGTTGCTATTTAAAAACAATTCAATTTCTAGCTCTTTGCCTATCATGCCTTGTATATTCTGATGCACCAGGTGTAAACAATTTTTATTATCATTTTGTGGAGTTACACAATTGCAACTATTAAGTATTTGTAAGCTACATTCTAAATTATTTAAATTATTATAACTGCTAGAGATTACCTCTATTGTCTCATTTTCTAATTTAAATTACTTGGAACGGATTCCAAATTACATGTCAAATCATTATGCTGCTCAATAGGAGCAGATGTCTGGGTAGCCAAGTCCTTGGCTGAGTTAATATATAAATAATAAGATAGCACATTTGCTATCTGTCTTAAATTATATTTGGATAGGTAATACCTATCTGTAGTCAAAAATTTCTTAATTAAATTATTAATATCTATTAAATTATATATATATATATATATATATATATATATATATATATATATATATATATATATATATATATATATATATATATATATATAGTTCTCTTTGAAAGTTTTTTTTATAGGATAGGGTGACAAAAGAGCACACAGTTCACCCGATGGCCAGTGGCTGTCGTGGCCCATAGACACCTTCATCTAACCTTGATTACGAATCAAAATGCAGATGCGTTGTCACCCGTGAGGACCAAGATGGAATGCCTCGTTTCCAGTAAAAAGGGTCTTCGGTTCTCTACACTCACCACACAAAACACAGTAGCAATTAAGCCACTATTTTACGCTGCTATTGTGTGAGAGCGTGGTCCTTCCCCGGTCGAGCCAACCCATTCGTGCTACAACTATACTACTAATATAACTGCAGCATGGCTCTACAACGTGTAAAAATTCTAAAAAGATTCTTAAAAATTACATCATAGTCCTATTTTAATACCTTTTTTATAAAAAAAGTTTGGTTTAGTTTTAGTTATAAACATTTATTTATATACCCATCATAACACGCATATAATTTTTTTAAGAACAACGTTTCTTTCAGCGACTATATTATAAATTTTTGAAGTTCGTGTATGAACTAAGTAGCAGGACCCTATGTTTGTCTGCGAGCTCATCTTGGATGGTATTACCAACTTACATAGTACCGGTATAAGTAAAGGCTGTAAGGTATTCCATCTCAGTCAGTAGAGGTGACAATGACCGTTGTGTGAAATTAGCTGCAAGTTTCCATGAGCTGCAGTAGCCACTACCATCGTCAGGTGGAGTGTAAGCTCGTTGAATACTTCAGTTTTATAAAAAAAAAAACTATTAATACTAATATAGTTAACATTTTTATAACATGTATCTTCGTAATGTCGAGAATATCCCGAATAACACTTTTTACTGGATACCCAGACTCGATATTTCAATATTTATTTAATTAGCATGGAAACGCAGCCAAAGCTCTTAATACGATACCACGGGCAGAAGGACTATATGATATGTTATGTTTTTAGTTTTATTTTATTATAGTTTTTTAATATTGTGTATATTTCAATGTTTCATTATATGTCCGCAATAAGCCGCCACGCCATGATAGTTTTTACATGATTTCGTACAGCTTGAAACCCGCGAAAGGGCACAATGCTTTTAAAGATATCTAATTTGTCAAAATACGATGAGTAGTTTAGAAGATCTGAGAGAACAGATGAACATATAGGCTATGTATACATACATACATAGCTTTTTAACGTCCTTTTGGATTCGCCGTAACTGGGTAAAAATATTTACTTAAATCGTCCGCGTCAGTACTGCAACCAGTATCGATAATTAAAGTTGAGGCAGGCAATGCATGGTGCAGCACTATTTGTACCCACACAAGCACATTACACTCACACTGGTGTATTTTGATTTTGGTCTCTGCCTAATCAATCCATCGCCAATCTATATTATGCTATATCCATGTAGTACACAATGTTTCCTATTATCTCAGTTTCTACTGAAAGTCACTTGCCGCGTGTGAACACCACACATGTTTTTTGTTACACAATGTCATTTAATTTAAAAGTTTTCGATGGCGATAAAACCATGCTCTACGTGTATATTATACTTGTACGGTAACGGATTGGTGTGTGTGGGACGAGTGGGACGGCTAAACCGAGGAAGAACCAGGCTCTCACAAAATATCAACGTAAAATAGTAGCCAAATGCTGTCAAAATCATGCTACTAAATACATTCTGTGATAACCTGTGAGTAAGGTCTTTCCCGATCGGTTCGACTCATCCATACTACATACAACCATAAACTGCAGCGTGACTTTGAACTTACCCTATGGAACTCTTAACTTCATACATTCAATATTGCTAAAAAAAATTGAGCTCAGTGGCGTACCATAACAAATCAAGCAAAACTCCTTACTTTATTTTCACACTTCTTCAATCTTTCAATACTTTAAGGACACCACCACTGCTAGGCACAGGCCTCCACTCATTTCTGAGAGGGTTTTAGGGTAAGGAAGTGTCCGCCGCTCTGCCCCAATGCGTGTTGGCGAACTTCACATGTCCTCGAAATATTTTTTTCCGTATTAAATCAGTAAATCAGCACTTAAAATTGCAATCAACAATTTCATTGGTGCCGGCGGGGATCGAACCAGAGTTACCCGCGTTCTGTTTATTTTATTTACAGAGAGCGTTAACCATCTGAACTACCACGGCTCTATAAAATATTTATATGATTATTAACCCCTCAGTCCCCAGCTAAAATGTTCGCACCCCCCGCTTCGCGTAACGCGGCGTCGTTAAAAAATAACCTAACATGGAATTTGAAAATTCATTATAAATTTCAATATAATACTTACTTATTTTTGTTTATTTATTATGTTATATTACTTGCTTTAGTGGTTTTACTTCATTACAAATAAATTTTAAATGGATTTACGTACTAAAAATTGTACATATCCAGCGCAGGACAGCAGCGTGAATATCACAATTATTTCTATGTATTACCCGAAATTATTTATGTAAAAAGATAAATTATATTCACAAAAAAGCTTTTATATATATTTTATAATAAAACACTATACTAAACACTAATAACACACTAGAAAAATTCAAAAATCAACATACACCACGCCACATTTAACAGTCGTACGAAATGAACGTAGATTAACGTAGACGAACGTAAATAAATACTATAGACTAACTGAGTTTTTTATTGCATTAAAGGATGGAAAATTTCACGTGGAGCCTATAATACGAAACTTCTTCATAGACAAGTTGTCTCTAAATATAAATTTTTATGGTTTAAAGTGCTATGGGTGGGTGTGATCGGATCCGACCGCTTGGAATTTGACGGAATATCGCCGTGGTCGGATCCGACCGTGTGCATATTGAAGGTTTAATAATTGCAACACTATTGATTTTATGACCGCTTTTCTACTATGTAAGTTTAATCAATAAAATTTGTACGCTCCCAGCAGCTACAGCGCAGGTGCTGCTAGAAGTTGGCTGGAGGCGCAAGTGGCCGCATGTCTACATCTGAGACTGGCAAAAGACTACAAACATTGGCTCTCTTCACTCTTCAGCCACCTTGTTAATCATGGTAAGTTGTTTTCATTTATACAGGGTGTTAGTGTAAACACCGTTGTCCTTGAAACCAGTGGTTTGGTTTCACTTATAGAACGTAAATTCAATGAAAAATAACAACATTTTTTTTTAGTAAAATCTCAATTTTTCCTTAATTCCTCAATTTTTGCATGTCCTAAGGCAGGATGAAAGTATGAAGGAAAAGTTAAATCACAGGTTATGTGTACCTATTGTGTTTTTATGTTGAATGTTGTGTAGGTAGCTAGCGCGGGCGGTGATCTTTACAGCGATTACGTCACTCGGGCGCATAGGGTATTCATGAATTTACGGACGGTGTCGGACAGAAACTTTTTAAATTTTATGAAATAAAATGGCGTTTTTTAAAAAAAATCATTAAATTTACGTTCTATAAGTGAAACCAAACCACTGGTTTCAAGGACAACGTTGTTTACACTAACATCCTGTATCAATCGTTGGTAATCCTAATAAAGAGAAAAAAAGATGGTTATGGTTATACCGGCATCACCCACTACACAGATAAAAGATACATATAAAGTAAAATCTATGGTGATTTCTTAAATTTACACGAACACTACACATTGAATAAAACTATTATTTACGGATTTTACCTAGCGTTTAATTCAACTTTAATTTAATTAGTAAATTAAAGTTGAATTAAACGCGATAAAATCCGTAAATAATAGTTTTATTCAATAAAATCTATGGTTTTGGACCATAAACGCTAGTCAGCATAAATACTTTAACACTAAGTATGTAGTTACTTTAGTAGACAGTAAACACAGAGAGTTAAGGATTGTCAAAAGAAATAACAAAAATTATTCACATCTCTTTTGGCGTACAAGTATATTTAATTACTTTTTAAAAAGCTTTCGACATCTCCCCTGGCCGTTTAGTCGCGGTGTAAGAATGTCCACTGCCACATATTATATAAGAGGCGTCAGGGGGGAAAAAATCAGAAAATCGTCCTTAGTGTTTACTTAATAAGGGCTAAAAATAAAATAATGTGGTTGTCAATCCACTAGCCAGTGTGGTAACTATGGCAAATACCCCACTATGAGGCAACCAATGGGGGAGGCATGTCTGCGCAGGAATTACACTTTTTAATTTTTACATTACACTTAAATAAATTACACTCTTTAATACCTTCATCTCCTTACCACCATCTGAAAACCAGGCGGTCGGCGTCTCTTCACCCCTTTGTTGTCGATATTCTACGCACTAGGCACTATCTATCTTTTGTAATGCGTATAGCGAAGAAATAATTTGCTGACGTCTATTTTTCCGTCCGAATACAATCTGGGCGTGTTCAAAGCAAGAGTGAATAGGCTTGATTTACCTTCCAGGACTACATGGCCACTTACCACCAGGTGGGGCTGTGCTCAAGCACTGGCTTATAATAAGTTACAAAAATTGGCTGCGCTGGTAACGGCATCTCGCCAAACTTATTAACAATAATCAACAGGTTTTGTCTAAACATCAGTTTACCGTTAAGCTTTAGTTTTAAAATTAACTTAACAAATCCCAGGTACGGAAGACCAGTTGCGGAACATACTGGACGATATGCTCGGACCTAGTCACTGTACGTCGACGCCCAAGAAATGGCAGCCTACAGTTCTGGTAAGTTGTAGACGGTAACAAGTTTAAGGTTGATCGCCCGTTCATTAGAACTTTAATAACTCTTCTTTATTAACAACCCTTCAGTCGTAAGACTTTAAAGAAGATTAATTAAAGTTTGTACTTCTACTAAACTACTATATAGTACTGACCCTATATCGGTTTCGTAAGCCATCATTGAAACAATATATTTATTGGTCTCCTTGAAAGGTTTTCTTATAAATAACTATTAATTATTCTTTTAACAGGGAGGTGAAATCACTTTTTATATATTAAACAATGTATATGCTTGATTTAAACTAAATTGAAACTATGGACACTTGAGAATTCTAAAAAAGTCAAAACACTTTCAAATTTTAAGGTTATAATTAGGTCAATAGCGGTCAATAGAAACACACTGTAAAAATAAACAAAAACCTTTACAATAATTACTCGTTTTTTTTATAATTTACATTACAATTATTTCAATAGATCGGACACTTCATAATTTCGAAAACTTTTTTCACATCTTTTTTCCCGGTGTTATTATTTTTTGGTTTAATTTGAGTTTTTAATAGGTATTGTAGCTCATACAGTCAAGTCTTTATGTAAGAGTTTAATATAGACAAGCATTACAAAACTAAAAACAAAAAGAATACTAAGAAAATGTAAACGAATTACACACATGCGTGAGCCGTGCGAGTGGCATTACTATCAAATGTTAAATGTTCTAAAAATTTGTAAAAATGTCATCTGGCAATTCATCGACCGTCAGTGTCAACGTTGCTCATTTCACACCGCGCTTTCAATCGCTTTATTCTGGTTGTAACTTAAAACCTTATTGATCAATGATTTCAAAAGAAAGGATAGGCCCATCTAAATATTTTACATATAACTTTTTCATACAAGAAAAAGTAGCGCATCTGTCATAATACCAACGTCATATCATAACACGACGTAACCAGGGCCGAATTTCGAAGTATAATTATTATCCTAATTGTACAGTTATTTCATAGTTTGTAGTACGTAGTATCGTAAATTATTACGATAGTACATAGTATTAACTAAGCGAAAATACCATAATTTTACCTAAAGGTCGACTTGTATTATTTATTATTGGGTCCTTTTACTTTTTAATATTAATCCTACGATATCGAGAATTTCTGTATTGTACATGAGTACCGCGTTTTTTTAATAAAATTAGAATTAGCTCCCTTTCTGGTCAATCGGTGCTTGATCGATGCATTTATGTTGCATCCTTGATACAACTATTATGATACCACGATAAAAACTCTTAGCTCTAAGCAATCGGTTTGAAAAGAGAATTTCAAAATATTTTATGAATCAGATTTTCAGATTCAATTAAGCAGAATATGGTTTCTTTTGTACTCTTTTCATTTTACCCTTATTAAATATAAATATATATTAGGTACCAATATTCAAAAATTAACTTACACTACGTTTTTTAGACAAAAATTAAACAGAATTAAAAATAAAACCGGCAAAAACGAAACGTATAGATAAACTAGACGCGTGACGCCAAAATCCCGGCACATGGGATAAAAGAAACATGAAACGTCAAACGTGATATAATTTTTGAAAAATAGTATACCTAATGTTATTTTCCGTATACAATATTTTTGAGGGTCTGAATCCAACCCTGGCCTAATCTTGGTAACGTAACTAAACTAACTGTAAAATAAAACTTTAAAAATGCGTTTATAAAATAATTTAATATTAACAAAATGAATATAAGGTTATTTAACAGATGATATGATAACCCATGTTTCTATTTAATCTTTGTATCGTAATTTCCCCTTTGCCCTTTTTCCACGCAACTAGACATATTTATGACAGGCAAATCTGTCTTGCGCGCGCACCACTGTCGACCGAGTCGTGTTGCCCCTAAACTGTACTTTTGGTGGGCCAGCGCACTGGTCCGTTTTAGTTGTTCGGTCGGCCCGGTCCTTACGCTAGTAATATATAAGTAAATGTTATTGATAGATCAAAAGCTAAGAAAACTAAGTATTGTAACCCTTGTCTGTAGTAAACTTTTATTAAGTGCGCTGTCACAAAGAATTGGCTGTATGATCTACAATACCTTCGCCTATTGGTGGAGCCACGTGTCTAAGGCTGCCGAAGTCTAATTCCCCGGTCGAACCTTAAACCTATTACGCGAGATATTAACTGCAGTGGACTGTATATGCGATTGCTTCTACGCTTACGTAAAGGCGACTACTATAGCATGCGGTATAATGCACTCGCTCTTCCCTAAAACTAAAACTATTATTTTGCCAAGTCGATGAAAAGGAATCCTGCCTGATTAGGAAAACACAAATTAGAGCGGGTTAAAACAATTAGATCAGGCAGGAACTAACTAAAGGAATATTGACTCACCGGGGTTTCTTCTATTTGTGTAGAGCACTATAGCTGCAACTTCTGGAACTTCTTCTAGACAGACACTCTATGGCCCCAGGGGTGCGTCGGGAGAGAAGCGTTGTAGTTTCAACGACGACTGCGGTGGAAAGAAGAGTTGTTGTTCCAATGACTGGCGCGGCGGGAAGAGAGGTCGCGCAACGGTCGCGCGTGTCTTATATATCCTCGGCTCCGATTATTACGTGACATTCTAGAATCATCTTCTTGCCCCTCCCACCCCACCACCCCGATGTGTCGATAGGAGGGTATGAATGATATCGTTTTTTCGAAAAGGAACAAGCGACTTGGCACCTACCGTCCGATATAAAATAAACACGAATGGGTTTTCCGCGCAACCATCTCCCCCGCCCTTGAAGGATTTCCTTCAAATTAACTAATACAACTAGAGCTAAGATCAACTAACAAAATAACTAACTAACGCTAAGATCACCTAAATTCAACCACAATTTTAATCTAGAAAGCTAATTTAAATTATGGAAGAGGCAGGGGGCACAAACGGACAACCGGACGCAAGTAAGACCCAACCGTGGTCTTAACGCGAGCTATCCTAACTACTCCGTCGGAACCGGGAAAGACCTATTCGACAATTCCTAACGGCCAGTGGAGAGGCGGTGTATTCTCTTTGGTGAGCACAACTACAGTTCCTACAGCTAAAGTCTCAGTTGCTGTGTTCCATTTTTGCCGAGACTGCAAAGTATGCAAGTATTCCATCCTCCATCGTTTCCAAAACGATTGCACTAACCGATCTAATAATTTGTGGCGTGCGGGAGTGCTAAGTCTGTTCTCATCCATATCTGCGGCTGGCAAATACTTTAAAGGCGTTAAATTCAAAAAATGTGCTGGAGTTAGAGCCAGCGGTTCCGAGGGGTCACTAGACAACGACAAAGTGGGCGACTATTCATTACGCATTCAATTTGAGCGAGCACCGTACTTAGCTCCTCGAAGGACAAAATTTGATCTCCTATTACTCGGTATAAATGACTCTTTAGACTCTTGATATTAGTCTCCCAATTGCCCCCAAAATGACTCGCGGCTGGGACGTTCAGAGACCACTCAATGCGGTTCTCGGCTAGAATGTGAGCGAACTCCGAATTATAATACTTCCTAGCTAAGAGCTCATGTAGTTCGAATAGAATACGTTTTGCACCGACGTAGTTCGTACCGTTATCCGAATACAATCTACTTACAGGGCCACGGCGGGAAAGAAATCTTTTAAATGCACCCATAAAGCCTGCTGTGCTTAGATCACCAACGAGTTCTATATGCACCGCTCGAGTAGTTAGACATACGAAAATGCAGACGTAAGCCTTTGTGGATCTTATACCACGCCCGCGAGTGAGCGTGACCTTAAACGGACCAGCGAAATCAGACCCGGTGTGCGTGAAGGGCTTTACTGATTGTATTACTCTACAAGATCTAAGTTCCGCCATTTCTGGAAATGACGGCTTGGGGCGTGCCCGAAAGCAAGCTATACATCTGTGCACCCGATTGCGTATTAAACTACGTGCAGAAAGAATCCAATAATTCTGACGCAAAATCGACATCAACAAGTCGGGGCCAGCGTGCGAGTTCAATTTATGATGGTAATCGACTAATAAGTTCATGATATGGTCTTTACGCGGTAAAACAATAGGGTGCCGTTGGTCGAAACTCAATTGCGAGTTGGACAAGCGTCCACCTACCCTTACAATCCCATCCTGTAAAAATGGCTTAAGGCGTTGAAAGGCGCGACTACAAGCTCTATTCGATTGTAATCTTCTAATTTCTTCAGAGAAGTGCGCACGTTGAAGTTCACGTAATACTAGCGACTCGGCATAGTTGTAATCGGACGTAACGATATACGAACAAACACTACTTATCGACTTTTAAACTACAAAGGCTACACTGTAACGACAAAAATGATTTAAATATAACACAGCGTATTGCTGTGGCGCGGCTAAACTATACTATTTTATTTTTAATTTTACGGAACACCAACAAGCTAAACAAACACTAAGGAAATACCAATATATAATTCTATCAACGACAAACTAATATTTAAATAATAAAACTATCCAATCACAAGTATGCAATTTCTAAGCGACTAAGCTATAATTATTAATAAGCGGTGAAACTATGCGATGAACGCTTCGGAACAACACTGCAATGGCTTGTTGCTCGCGAAGTCTCACTTCCTCCCGCCAATCAAGATTGGCCTCAGCAGGTCTATTCCGTAGCCTCCAGTGAGGCACGCTTTCTGTCGCAGCGGCTCGGTGTCTCCATGCGCCGCGACCGTGACCTCGATCCGCGCCGCGCGCGCTTCCGCTAACTAGATCGATTCGAGCACTGAATATGTCACCTGACGGGTTGCGGGGCGATCTAATCTTGCTAATATGGGCCTTGTTCGCGGTGTCGGTAAACCTAGCTCCAGGGCTATCCCTACTCGGCGTTCCCTTCGGCTGCGACGAAACTACAACAGGTTTACTAACAACAGACTCTAACGTCTTGCTTCTCGACCCTTCGCATAATTTATTACCTGAGCGCGGGATGTTCCCCTCCCCTATTTCCCGAAAATTGCGAGTCAATAATTCGGGAGGTTCGACAGCGACGGTGCAACAACAGGATGTTGCCGAAACGCTATCTATGATGGGGGCGGAGCCAAGGATAACATATCCTAATACGGTTTCCAGTGCGTAAGGCGCGGTATGCGAGGAGTTGCCCCTGACCTTATTGTTTAACAAAATATGAGGGAAAAGCGATGCTCCAATGTGCATGTCTATGTTTCCAGGAACAGCGTAAGTGTCGTCCGCCAGAGTCAAATTCTTAAATTCAATCATTGCCGAGGTGTCAACCGAAACGGTTGGCAACCGTTCAGTGACCCTATCTACTACTAGTGCATTTATATCAAAGTTAACATTACGATCTATCCGAGAATAAAATTTTAAATTTATATATCCCTGGGTAGCTTTACTAGTACGTCCGATGCCTTTAACTACAGGACATGAAAGTGACCTATTTATTACTAAGCCTAAGCGCTGACAACATTGTCGCGTTATAAAGCTATTTTGGGCTCCGCTTTCACGCAGTGCACGGACGCTTTGTTCGTTTCCACGCGAATCCCTAACCAAAATACGTGCCGTACCCAGTAACACGGTTGAAGGAGGTTGTGCTCCCATATTTGCCAATGAGCACAGAGCGACATCACCAGGTCGACCGCTAGAATCGTTGACCTTAGTAGGGGCGAATTCCTTTTCCGCTTTACTTGACGCCGCTATGTTGCTATTTTCAAAATGTAATAGCGTGTGATGTTTCCTGGCGCAATTGCTACATACGGAACTCGAATTGCATTTTGCAACTAAATGCTTATCGCTTAAGTTCAAACATAGGTTGTTTGTCTTTACTAATTTATAACGCTCGCTTGGTGAATATTTACGAAAAGTCGCACAATTATATAAATTACCGTGTTTATCTTTACATACTATACAAGTATGCTGGAGTGATGTTGGCGTAGCGGTTACGTAAGTTAACGACCCTGCTATTTTAGATGGTTGAGTCTGTCTACGGTCGACGCACCTTTTAATCTCCTGTTTAACGTTCGGAGAGCGCTGCATCACCTTTATTTGATCTCGCACGAACGATGCTAATGAATGAAAGGAAGGCATCTCCGAGCTACGATGCTCCATTTCAAACGCACGCACAGTGTCGGGGTCTAATTTCTTTAATGCAACATGGAGAAACACCACGTCCATAAGATCATTAAATTTCAAATTCTTAAGTGCAGCCACCGATGCCACAAATTTATCTAGAAACTGCTCTAAGCCGTTGATGTTCGCGGATGATATAGGTTTAGGATCGAATATCTGGTTCAAATATTCGGAAGCTAACATTCTCCTATCTTTATATTTAGTTTTAAGCGTTTCGAATATTAATAAGTAATTGTTTGCTGTAGGTGTAAAACCAGAGCAGATCGACTGTGCCCTGCCACTAAGTTTACTAATTAAGTAATATAATTTTTCGGCGTCCGATAACGATGGGTTATTGTGTATATTGTTTTGAAAACTACTAAAGAAGAAGGGCCACGTCTTAATATCGCCATTGAATACCGGAATATCTATTGGCGGCAACCTAATCGAGTCACTTGGACGTACCTGTGTTTCCGGCTTTGCTTCGTTTTGAGATTGTAGGGATCTCGCAGTTCTTTTCACGCGACACAACATATCTTCGAATGCCAGCAGCGGTTGGTAGTTCACTATGTATTTCGGGTCGATTTGTAATTCCAAATGATTAATTTGGTCTAATATTCTCTCGTAATCTATCCGCAAAGAATCTATCGTTTCGATTTCATTCAAGAAGGTTTCCCGCACTGCTTCTATATTAATGTTCTTTATATAATCACTTATATTCTGCATACGCGAAAAGAGTATGTCCCTCTTGGCATAAAGCGTTTTAATTTTGATTTCACTTCCACTAACTGCCATTTTAAATTATTATAATAAAGTTATATTAATCACAATTAATCTCACAACGCACAAACAATGAGGATGGACACTCGGTATGCCGTATTACGTAATTAAATCGAACACCTGCGCAGCGAGTCGAGGTGACGCGTCATTTGCTAAACTCAATAATTTTATCAAGATTGTGGGTAAGCGTATCAAACGGTTCCTATTACACTGTTTCAATTATTTAATAGGCTTTAAATTTAATCAAATACGAGCGCTATAAAACGAATAATACTGTTTGCGAGTACCTAATCAAATTTTAAATTTAAACGAACACTATTTAAGTCTATTCCATAAATTAGAGTGCATTATCTAATTAATTAATTCAACAATTCGACCAAATCCTGCCGAAGTGACCATAAAATGGTGGAGCCACGTGTCTAAGGCTGCCGAAGTCTAATTCCCCGGTCGAACCTTAAACCTATTACGCGAGATATTAACTGCAGTGGACTGTATATGCGATTGCTTCTACGCTTACGTAAAGGCGACTACTATAGCATGCCAAGTCGATGAAAAGGAATCCTGCCTGATTAGGAAAACACAAATTGGAGCGGGTTAAAACAATTAGATCAGGCAGGAACTAATTAAAGGAATATTGACTCACCGGGGTTTCTTCTATTTGTGTAGAGCACTATAGCTGCAACTTCTGGAACTTCTTCTAGACAGACACTCTGGGGCCCCAGGGGTGCGTCGGGAGAGAAGCGTTGTAGTTTCAACGACGACTGCGGCGGAAAGAAGAGTTGTTGTTCCAATGACTGGCGCGGCGGGAAGAGAGGTCGCGCAACGGTCGCGCGTGTCTTATATATCCTCGGCTCCGATGATTACGTGACATTCTAGAATCATCTTCTTGCCCCTCCCACCCCACCACCCCGATGTGTCGATAGGAGGGTATGAATGATATCCGTTTTTTCGAAAAGGAACAAGCGACTTGGCACCTACCGTCCGATATAAAATAAACACGAATGATGAACGAATGACACCTATGAAAAAACCTCAATTTAAACCAATAAATAGTAACACCGGGGAATAAGACACAAGTGAATTACTTTTTAAAATGTTTTTGAAATTATGAAGTGTCCGGTCTATTGCAATAATTGTAATGTAAATATTTTTTTTTAAAAAAACTAGTAATTATTGTAAAGGTTTCATGCGTGTTGATTCATAGGCCATTTTTAACAATGTCCTTTCTTATTTGAAATTTCTTGATGATGATGGATATACTTCAATCCATTTCAGGGAATTAAGAAGCATGATATTCTTGAAGAGATGCTTGCACTTCTAGTCAAACAACTCAGGTGGCAGAGGCTGTACACGGAGTACGCGGATCAGCTAAATGACCTAAAGGAAACAGGCAGCATCATGAATGGACATTGACGTCCGGCATTTAGGTGTGTGAGCACACACATTTTGGTTTGTTTTTGAGGAATTGTGTCCTCTGTGTGAACACTGCAAACAATCTTGAACATTGCATTGCTTCGGAGTGTAAGAAATTACATAAATTTATTTTTTCTAATTTAAGTGTCAACTGTATCTTACACATGATTCTAAACAGACTCTAAACAATGCAGAGTGTGGTGAGAAACAGTATTTTTATATAGGGTATTTTTATAAGTTTTAATGTGTGAAGTCAATGTACTTTTATGAAGTATTGGATGCATGAATGTGAAAATATAAAAAATGAACAATACCATTACGAATCCTATGCTATATGAATTAAAAACACAAGAACTGCCTTTTGTATATAAAATTATACTTGTATTGTTATATTGAAACTACCTAAAATATAGACCACCTATGCAATTAGTTCCAGTAACTAAGAATGCATGTTCGTAAAATGCAATTAGGCCAATTTATCTACATGACGATATGTTGCTACCAAAAAATAATTGCTAGTGAGAGTATGAAAGGTGAATAAAGGAACTTGTTTGGACAATTCGGTATGTAAAGAGAATTGTCAGCCACGCTGATTTTGAAACAGTTTCAAGATTAATCATTAATAAACCCTATTTTACCTTCAGAGGTCTTAAATATCAAAAATGCAAGAAATTAATGAACTTTAAATACACCTCCAAATGACGTCATAAAATAGATTGATGCCAACATCTAATGATTTATAAAACGATAAGTCTTGAGACGTTGTCAAAAGTCAAGTTCTCTTTTGAAGTGAAACTTCTTTAGAATTGTTGTAATTTGAAACTCTAAAAAGCGGCACTAAAAAGAGAAACATATACATCAATGACATAGAACAGTATGCAGTGTTTTTATAATTTTATTTCTATTTAGATTACATAAACCCTATAATTATCCTTCTTCTGATAATCCTCATTCGTCTCAACTCTCGAAGTTTAGAAAAAGCAGTTTGTGGTGAGGTTAGTATGATAAATGATACGGTACAAAGTTTTTTTTACAATTATTTTAAATCAACCGTTTTCCTACGACTAGGCTGATTGATGGAATATATCATCAAATAATAATAAAATACATGAAAAATGTTTGTATTTGGTCAATGTGTACAGTAACATGGCGTCTATGTAAAATATGAAATTTCTATAGGGTTAATTACTTTTTATGTTTGACAAATGTGAACTCTTCAGTCTATTCTATGACATCATCATTAGTAAAAATTTTAAAAGCTATCAAAAATTTACTACTGCTAAAACAAAAATAATTTAAATTGAAGTCTTATATATATAACCTTATGTATAAAGCAATACAAAACGACACCTTGAAAAAGGGTACCATACCGAAGTATACTTAGACATTAGTTTTTATATAAATCCCTTTAAAATCTGTAATTTTGTATAGAAATTAATGTGAAATTAGTAAACCAAGACTTTCTTTGAACTTAATATAAATAAATATGGGATCTGTTTCTTGATCAGTGACATCTCTCGGTTAGCAAACGTAACTGCCCGAGAAGTGTTCATGGCTACTTTTTACGCGTGTAAATATTGTAATAATGATTGAAAATGTAAATTAAGGCAGCTTAATTTACTGAATCCAATGGTCTGGCAGCTCATGATGATTATTGTGTTTTTATAAATTAAATCATCGCTTTTTTTTTTTAAATGAAAAATACTAAGCAGGTTCTCAAAAACCAAACGGTGCTTTATATTTAAATAATTCTCCTGCATCACAGATTATAAAATTATAAGACAATTAGTCTTCCTACATAAATCTTGCTATTTTAGTACAGTGCACAGTAATTTGTGTTAATTCGTTCGCATGTTATATTAGGTGTAGTTAAAGGTACAGGTTTGTGGAAGTCACAGATGCGTTTAATGTAAAATGTAATACAGCTATACTTCGTTTTTTTAATTTTTGAGAGACTAATATGACACTTCATGTGTTACTTGTCTACTTGTCCAGTATAATGTCCGGAATAAGTCGTTTAACTGAAACGCCGTTGCGAAATATTGACAGAAACCACAGAATAAATAATAGTTCAAGAACAGAAGGATCTCTCTCTTATAGCATACATACGATTTTAAACCTAGTTATAACGTCACTAATGTTCATAATGCTTTGCACGCCTCGGAAGCGACCTTCGTAAAATTAGCCTACCGAATGAGTCGTCGAAGTAAAAAATATAATGCGTCGCGCGTATTAAATGAAAATGCACCTGGCGTCCACGTGCGAATGTCTTTTATCACTTAGCCTGTTACGCGCCTTTTTTAAGGCCGCTACTACTCTAAAGGGTAATCCTAACCCTACAGGGTTTGATGTTGTGAGAAAACAAATTGAATCCTTTGATATGAGTTGGTAGTAGAATAAACGGAGGTGTTAATGCAATGTATGCAGTTTACTGGTAATTTGCTGATAATAAGAACATTAGTGTTCAGTGTAAGGAAGGTTTGTATTCTAATAACGTGAACGTCTTTAAAACTCTGATAATTTACCTACTTATTTTTAACATTTATGTTTCACATTTTTTTTTGATATTTACAATCTTGCGACACACGACGGCATTAAATGAAATAGTGGCAATGGGAAGTGCTACTATTATCAATATTTTTGTTTTATCTACCGAATGTTTAACAAATACTAGTATATGTTGATCTTTCATTATTAGACAGTAACTAGTATTGTTAGTAGGATTGCTGCTCCTGTATTACGGGTTTTTAGTTAATCTTTTGAGCGCCAAAGTTGCCTATACTTGAGCAGCACCTGCAGGCCCTGAGCGCCAACGACGCTTATAGTTGACAAAAAACCCAGCCCACAAAAATATGAAATATCGATATTGAAAATTATTACTGCTCTTCAAAAAAAAACAGCAACATGTGAGTATAGAAAACAAGTCTCCTAGAGCCACAAGTACTAAGAAACATTGAACTTAAAAAAAATGGATTTTTATCTAAGCAAATACTATGTCCAGCACGCCAAAGTCGTCTATGATTGACCGCTAGCGTCGAACGCGGGAGGCGTAGATTTCTTGAAAATTATCCAAAATTTAGCTTAAACGTGTTATTTTTTTTTTCTATTATTATAATACTATTATTATACATGAATAAAAAATGTTATCAAATCATCTTCGCATAAAAAATCTAATATCTCAACTCTGACGCATCCTTAGCGCGTCATCGAAAATCAGTTCACTGGGCGCCGTAGTTAAGGATAGAAGACATCCTGATGACGTCATAAGTGATTAGCGGGAAAGGTAGTGCAGTGCAACATGAACGATTCCTCAGAACTCGTTCGCATTTTGGAAAGCGTTGATGATGTTTTTTTTTATAATATAAAATTACAGATAACAAATGTTTTGTTTTTACTGAAAAGCAATTTTTCATTTTGTGTTGTGCTATTTTCTTTCTCAATCTCAAAATTATCTGGTAGCATCAGCATCATATCAAACCCCCATTTTCATAAGAGCATAAGACTTTGCTTCACTTGGCCTACGTCTCCTTCGACACATAAAATATTTTGAATCAATCATTGTACATTTTGGTTAGATCGATTTCGAAATTGATATACAACGTGCGACACAGCTACATCTCTAAGAAAGTTTCAAAAAGGAAGGTCAGCTACGCCGTTGTCGTCCAGTCGTGACAGTGACGTCATCCCGATGGCAAGTAGTGCTGTGGTTTACTACTACTACTACTATTTTATTGTTATTGTTTGTTTTTTATTTATGTACAAAGTACATACATAAAAAGACTGGAAGACTGCACAAGATTAAATAAAACATACCACATTATAAAGACTCATTTATTGCATAAAAAACCAACAAAATGAAGTTATTTTGTGTTATCGATATATCAACCCTTGGCAACACTATTTTTTTCGTAAGTATTTTTGTTTACTTTTTGCTTTGGCGTACAGGACACGGAAAGTACGTTTTTGGCGTGGCGCTCAAAAGGTTAATGGTTTAAAGTGAATTTTTATACGTAAAAGTGGTTCGATTGTGTGTATTAACCCCTCGTATGCCGGGCGACAATGCGCACCGAAGGCGCTGTTTGCCGCGGAAAATAGTACGCGCGTGGCAGTCTATGTTAATATTTCAATAATATATTTTTTTTATTTGTTTTTGAAAAAAACGTTACCCCTACACTAGGATTTTCTCCTGTATCGCGGGGGCAGTTTACAAACATAAATTGCACAAGGACAAACATCCAGACCCAGAACAATTATTTGTAGGCTATACAAATACTTGTTCCGTGCGGGATTCGAACCCGCAACTCCCAGCGCAGTCACTCATTGCTAAGCCACTACGCCACGGAGTCGTCAATTTTAAAGTAACAACGTAACTTACATAGTTTTTTGTTATTATTCCGTATAAATTGATACTTTAACTTTATTTCATTGTAGTTTACAACAAAAAATTATAAGTTATTTATTATTTATGAATGGTTTTTTTCGGCATGAAGAAAGTATCAAATAATAAACAGTTACAATAAAATTAAATCAATTTTATTTTTTCCTTTTCTAAAGCACACGAATTATAACGCATAAAATATAGAATAAACATGGTTTTAAAAAATGTGGTTTGAAAGTAGTCATCACTATCAATTGAACGTAGATATACGTTCCGGCGTAAGGATAAATAGCGCATATCTACGTTCCAGCCTATAACATACAGGATGTTTCATTTTTCGTTCCATATCAACTGTTAATTTTGACTTGTCCTGACAGACCGCACCCAACGTTGTTGTAGGCCTAGAAAATAAAATTGTGTTACATTATGATATGTTTATTTTAACACGTGATATGAATCAAACAATTTTAGAATGAACATAGAGCGACGGGGACGGAATACTGGACCACTGGAGGATCGTATTTTAGGGTTTGACGCAGATTGTGCACTTCTCAAATTGAGTGTGAATTTATCAAAATTTATCAAGATAAAAACAGACTGCAAACACTATGCTTTTTATTATTTTATAACGGTATCAGTAGTTTCTTTGTGACTGTTATAAAATTCACACACGTTTTGAGAAGTTCACATTTTTCGAAATGCACAATCTGCGTCAAGTTGACAATTTGCGGAGCGCAATCTGCGTCAAACCCGTATTTTACACATCATCCAGCGTTTCATGTAGAAAGCATTTCTTGTGTATGATAATCACGCCAGCATTTACCGATACACAAAAACACTCGACATTTTGAGCACTTTACATTGCTCTCTGTCCGCTTTTTATTTGCGAGAGCCAGGCATCGCACACAGCGTCCCCTTTTATAGCGAACACAGCCTTTCGATATGCGATCATCAATTTCTTCGTGTTCTAGAAAGTGTTCAATTCCATCTAACCTTTCCCCTCTTGAAAGTTGTATGGCAGGTCTGATGCGGGTTGTAAGAATATGTCGCCGCGACAACGCTTTAGCCAGGGCATAGCGATATTCTAGATGTGTCAGTTTGCGCGAGTGATCTTGGGAGTTTGCGCGTTATAAAAGTGTTCAGAATATTAATATTTAGTAGTCTTCTGAAAACCTTAACGTACCACTTTAGGCCCCTTTTCCGTTCCAATAAGTACATGGATAGTTTCTGGTATTTCAAGTCGACCCCACCCATGTACTTATTGTAACTATGGACCACAAGCGGTTTATTGCACGCTACACCTGCTCGCTGCCCTGGTGCCGTATCAGCATTATGATAAGTAGATATCATAGTCACTAATTTGACGTCCTTCCACGACAAGACAGTAATTTTTGAGCAATGTCTAGCGACTATTTCATCCTTCTTTATTCGTCGTTCAACTAGAGCTTTTATGTCAGGAGGAGTGTCTTTCCGCCAATTTAGCGTACCAAGTACATCAGTACCACATTGCTCTTTTAAAAATCGAGTAAGAGTCACACTATAGATTATAGAAATTATCCATAACAAGACAGTGTCCTTTATGAAAATACTCATTCATTAGCTGTATAACGATCTTACTCGATGCTCCTGTAAATCCATGTATTGCTTGGTTTTCTGAGTTTGTACCTTTCTTTCCGGAATAAATGGCCATTGTCAATAAATATCCTGTTCTAGCTTCGCACAGCTCGTAGCTCTTGATGCCAAATCGTGCTGCTTTGGAACGGATACATTGTATCCAGCTTAACCTCCCTTTCCAAAGCAGCAGCGATTCATCAAGGCTTAAGTGCTGCTCAGGAACATACATCTCCTTAAATTTGCGGTTGCAATGGTCGAGAATAGGAGCTATTTTACGATCATTTCCATGTAAGGTTAGTAGTTACGTTGTACCAGTTCTGGCGCACTTGTAGAAAGGTTGTACCAGTTCTGGCGCACTGAGTCACAAGTACGACGTTCGTCGACTCACGACCCTAAAAAAAAAAAAAAAAAAAAAAAAAAAAAAGGTTTTGGCATGCTCTGATCACGAATCTGCGGTCCATTTTTGCGTAGGATGCACGGTTCCGGAGATGTGCAGATCAATTAACTCTTATCTAATTGATATCCGCTTCGAGCCTCCACCGTCATTAGCGCTCCATTGTTCTTATCTACTTATCTATTGTTCATTCAATACCGTCATTATCTATTCTTCCTCAGCGTGGTGATATTGTTATATACTCCTTTGTTCCTATCTACACTAATCTGACTCATTAATAAAACACATTACCCAATTTTGTTAAAATTTTTATTTATAAAATACAAAATCTTATTACTTATTATCTATAAAATAGGAGCGAAACATCTCATCCACTAAAATATCGTTGTACAATGTGTTCCCTGTAAATATACTCGTAAAACTATGCATTGAACATCCCTGAAACTTATATAGCAAATACATTAAGCAATATTCGCCACAAACTGAAGTCCACTCATTCTGAATCCTATCAACATTCCAGTTCCATCTTTTACAATTTCTTTTAAAAAACTCTAGATGATATCGTACAGGTGCCCGTCCGAATGAATCAAAATATTGACCGACGTCATTCGTATCGATATATAAAGCTACCCAATGTGACCCTGGTTTATCATCTGTATCCAAATTGCATATTATATACGTTGGTACGTGGGTGTACATGGGTAGTTTATTGGCAGCATAAACATTATTTTCTAGAGTGGGGTGAATCTTTTTCAGATGTTGTTGTACATCTAGTGTATCCATAATATTACTGCTATTAGTAGATTATTACAGTACCAATCTACTCAATGACTAATATAGGAATGATCAATTATAGTGATATCTAAATATTAAATTACATTCTTTGTGTTATACAAATCGTATTTGAGTCACCAATACACTGAACAAAACACGACAGGAAGGACGTAGGAATGTAGAGATAAGCAACAAAATGTAAGGTAAGCTTGTTGACGCATAAAGATACTATCAATTCTACTGCAGAAATTCTTTAGATTAGAATTATTACTCACTGGTACTATATAAGACCAAGCAACTGCAGTCATGGAGTTAGTGTATGGTCGTTTGACCGCAGTGGATCTATCAATACTACGTTTGTGTTACTTCAACGCATCAAAGGCCATGGATGTAAGTGTTTATTCTATTGACAAACTTACTTTTCTTTCTGTTATTTTCTTACGTGTGTATGATTTAGTGTTAACAAATTATATTTAAATATTATGTGTGTGTATATGGTTAAGCCGTGGTAGCTCAGATGGTTAGCGCAAAATGTAAAATTCACAGTACGCGACCCGGGTTCGATCCCCGCCGGCACCAATTAAATTGTTAATTACAATTTTAAGTGTTAATTTACCACGTGCTCAGCGGTGAAGGAAAACATCGTGAGGAATGCATGTCTGAGATAATTTCGAAGGCATGTGAAGTTTGCCAACACGCATTGAGGTATCGCAGCGAACATTTCCTAGCCCTAAAACCCTCTCAGAAATGAGAGGAGGCCTATGTTCAGCAGTGGACTTTAATAGGTTGTAACTTTAGCTTTTTTAACTTTTATGATTAAGTGTTACCAAATTGATATTAACATGATAACTGTGTTGTTGCAGAAATCATTGAGCTTCGATGAAAATACATATAAACAGTATTACTACTCGCCACTCTCCCCTCAAGAAGAGAGTGATGACATCGTCATTAATAATAACACATGCGATGGTGGAAAAAGAAAATCGCAAGCGATTGATTATTTTTTTGAAGCTGAATCAAAAATAAAAAAAGAGGAAGCTGTTATCATCAACCGTAGCACGAGCCGCTAGAGATGGTGTATCATACATTTCTACTAATTCTGACGATGGAGACCAAGCGACGCATCTCATCAAAATTGAAATGTACGATATGAAGAAGCTATCCAAGATTCCAACTACTGATCATTGGAAACATGCTTCCACGAGGATTAAATATTACGTAAAGACTAATAAGGATAGCATCTACGACAACACAAACGCCCTCGTATACAATATTACAAAGACAATAGCAGAAAGTGAAAAAGTTAAAAAATACTTTTTTAACAATGACAGTCATTAGCTGATCATTAGTGAATGTGATTCTGTTTACTTAAATTACTTCCGTGTACTCGTTATATTCTATTTCTAATCCTTTGTTAGACTTAAATATCGGACATTATTTGAAATTTGGGTATCAGTTGGTCTACCAACACTGAACTGTTACTTACTCTGCTACCTAATTTCTTCTTTACTATAAGGATGGCAAACTTCAGTGAAGTGTGCACCAGTGCTTTCTTTTCCACAACCATGGAAGAGAATACGGAACTATTCAACAGCGAATTAAATCAGGAGTTGTCTAAAGTTTGTGATGAAATGGAGAAGGATCGACTGTTCGATTCATCGTATGATGATGATTTGTATAATCACTGTGCGATGGTTGAAACACAGTTTAAGTAAGTAAAATAAACATTCATTTCGATCATAATTTACACAATGTCTTGTACAGTTTTTAATAAATTTAAACATTTTAGTAGTCAACCACTACAACTTGGAAGAGGAACGAAGCGAACGAGCAGCAAAGAACCCAAGATCATCAAAAAACCAACAACGGAAGCAGAAGCGCCTACCTCTGCAGGGAACAGTATCAGTAACGATGATCAAGTGGAATGTCTAACGTGTCATATATTTATCAAGAAACGGTATTTAGCTAATCATTTTAAAAGTAATGTTCACAAAAATAATCTTTTAAATTCACATAATTCTTTATCAAACGTTAGTGTTATTGAATCTGCTTTTGGAAATAGGATTTTAACTTATAAAATCAAGAGTAGAGTAGATAGTTCGACATTGGTAAATTTTGAAACTCCTGAACTATTTTTAAATTTTATTAAAGATGATATTTTATTTTTAATACAAGAGTGTATTCATCAACACATAATTTTTAAAGTAAACTTCATATTGCATGCTGATTTTGTTCAACAAACTAAAGATATTCATGATACGTTCGATTTTCAAACGACTAACTATATTATTTGTCAAGGAGATGACTTAAATATTTTTTTTCATCTTTAAATGATACAATTACTACTAAAATTAGTGCATTTGAAAAAAAAGATAGTGGATGGAGTCTAAAAAACATAAAATCTATAGACATGAATGTTAATAAATTTAACCCCCTACGCGGTACTTCATACATAGATCTTCCTCGTGACATAAAATTAAAAAAGGCTGTTATAAATGTAAAAAGCAAGGATTATTTTTGTTTTAAATGGGCGTTACTCTCGGCGTTATATCCCGTAAACAAAGACGCGGATCGTGTATCATCGTACGTTAAACATGCAAATAAACTTAAATTTGATGGTATTTCCTTTCCAGTTAAAATTTCTGACATAGCAAAAGTAGAGAAATTAAATGATATTAGTATTAATGTTTTTGGGTTAGAATATAATAAAGAAAAACGATGTAATTCTATAGTAGGTCCATTATTTTTAACAAAGTGTCGTAAAGATAGACATATCAATTTATTATTTTTTTCCAAGGATACAAAAAATCATTATTGTTACATAAAAAATTTATCGCGGTTAGTTAGTAAACAAATTTCAAAAGACGGTCACATCATGTACATTTGCGAGGCATGTCTACTTCACTTTCCATCTAAGGAAAGTTTAAATAACCATGAACAATACGATTGTGCCCACATTTGTACAGAATTACCAAACAGTGAAACTTTTAAAAAAAAGAATTGGTTTGGTCAACCTATTTCAAATGATAAAATTAAATTTGATAGTTATGAAAAAAAGTTGAAGATACCATTCGTAGTTTATGCTGATTTTGAAGCATTTTTAAAACCAATAGAATCATGTTCTAACGATCCTTCCAAACCTTTCACACACAATATTCAGAAACATGAAGTACATAGTTTTGGTTATTATATAAAATGTTCATATGATGATAAATTATCAAAATATGTAACGTATTGCGGACCCAACTGTGCACAAGTGTTTATGGAAAGTTTATCTAACAATCTCAAAGAAATAAATAGAATTCAAAAATATCCTCCACTTCCGCTAACAAATGAAGACAAAAACCAAATTTCAAATGCAACCATTTGTCATATTTGTGAAACAGAGTTAGCAGAACATTTTTATGATTTTGATTGGTACACCGGTAGTTTTATAGGTGTTGCTCACGGATCATGTAGCTCGAAGTTCAGAAAACCTCGTTATATACCAATATTTTTACACAACCTTAGTCGCTATGATGCTCATTTTATTGTTCACGCGTTAAACTTTTGTGATGGTGAAGTCGAAGTTATCCCTCAAAATAAAGAAAAATATATATCCTTTTCCAAAAAATTAAAAATGAATAACCACGAAATTATATTAAGATTCATAGATTCATTTAAGTTTTTATCATGTAAATTAGAAGAATTGGCCAAAAATCTCAGTAATGATCAATTTCAAGAATTACGTAGAAATTATCCTAATGATGAAGATTTCTTTCGTTTAAAACGGAAAGGCGTTTATCCATATGAACTTATGACTAATTATGATAGTTTAAGCCTAACATCGCTCCCCGAACAAAAATTTTTTATAGCTCGCTCACAGATTCCCATATTTCAAATGATGATTACAATCATGCTAAAGATGTTTGGGAACACTTTGGGTGTTGTAATATGCTAGATTATTCAAACCTGTATTTAAAAACAGACGTTTTACTTTTAACCGATGTATTTGAAAACTTTAGAAAGTTATGTATTAATACTTATGATTTAGACCCTGCCCATTATTACACAGCACCCGGTTTAAGTTGGGATGCAATGTTAAAATATACAAAAATAGAATTAGAACTTTTAACAGATTATGAGAAAATTGCATTTATTAGATCAGGTATCAGGGGTGGTGTATCTCAATGTAGTAATCGTTATGCTAGAGCTAATAACAAATATATGGGGGATTATGATGCAGGGAAACCAAATTCATATATCACATATTTTGATGCCAACAATTTATATGGTTGGGCTATGTCTCAATGTCTTTCTACTGGTGGATTCGAATGGGTAAATCCGAATACAGAATTTAATGTGTCTGAGACATCGAACTTCGGTTTTATTTTAGAAGTTGATTTGGAATATCCAGATGAACTTCATGATTTACATTCGGACTTTCCTTTATGCCCCGAAAACATTTGTGCAGGCAATATTAATGAAAATAAACTAGTCCCAAATTTAAATAATAAAGATAAATATGTAATTCATTACAGAAATTTAAAGCAGTGCATAGAAATGGGGGTTAAATTAACTAAAATTCATAGAGTTTTAAAATTTAAACAGTCTCGCTGGTTGAAGATGTACATAGATCTAAACACAAAATTAAGAATGTTAGCAAAATCAGATTTCGAAAAAGATTTTTATAAATTAATGAATAATTCAGTCTTCGGAAAGACTATGGAGAATATTGAAAAAAGGGTTAACATAAAATTAGTTACACACTGGGAGAACCAGGGCAAAGCTTTAGGTGTTCAAGATCTAATCGCTAAACCACAATTTCATAGTCTTTCAGTATTTTCGGAAAACCTAGTTGCGGTTCAGTTGCGAAAAACAAAGTTAATATATAACAAACCAATTTATTTAGGGTTTTGCATTTTAGATATTTCAAAAACATTAATGTATGATTTTTATTATAACTATATGGTTAAAAAGTTTAGTAAAATCAAATTATTGTATACAGATACGGATAGTTTAATATATCATATATTTGATATATTAAACTATCCGTACAGATGATTTTTACTCTGATATAAAACCTGACCTTTCATCATACTTTGATACCTCAGCTTATGATGCAAATAATATTTTTGAATATCCAAAATTAAATAAAAAGAAATTAGGTTTTTTTAAAGATGAAAATAATGGTAAAATCATGAAAGAATTTGTGGGTTTACGATCCAAAATGTACGCTTTTAACTTAGAGAATAAAACTATAGCCAAGGCAAAAGGGGTAAATAAATGTATCACTAAAAAGATGACCATGGATAATTATAAGTCTTCTCTATTTAATAAAAAAGTGCAATATTATAGTATGCTTAGATTTAAATCAATTAAACACACAATTTTTACACAAAAATTAAATAAGATTGGTTTATCATATAATGACACAAAGAGGCATATTTTAGATAATAATATTGAAACATTAGCTTGGGGTCATTATAAACTGCGTTAAGTGTTGATAGTTTTTAATTTTATGTCTGCATGTAAATAAAATTTGTATTGATTGTAAAATAATGATAATAGTATAATATGACGTAGAGTTTATTACATATTTAATCGTTGTTTTATTGTAAATAATTTAAGTTAATTGTTGTTTATATTTGCGTGTGTGTGTGTGTGCATTTATTTGAGGTTGAGTTGATTGTAAAATTATGATGTACTAATTGTGTTAGAAATAGTATACAGATCATTCTGTTTTATATAATGTTTGCAATATATATTAATTGTTAACACCAACACTTTCATTTTTTATTTCATCCCTTAGTACTTTAGACGTGTGTAATGTTTCACTTTATCCATCCGTTTACTGCTATTGTGGCGGGGCCAAGTGGATGTGGGAAGTCAAATTTTGTAACAAATTTCATAAAATCAGTTACAGAAATATGTAATTGTGATTTTAATCAGATCACATGGTGCTTTGATGAAATGCAACCTTTATATAATTTACCAAATGTTAACTACCATCAAGGAATTCCAAATGTTAATATGTTTGACGGTGAAAACCCACATCTTGTTATTATTGATGATCTAATGAGAGAGTCCGATGGAAGAATTGTGGATATATTTACAAAAGGTAGTCATCACAGGAATCTTAGTGTATTTTATTTAACACAAAATTTATTTCATCAGGGTAAAGGGCAAAGAGACATATCCTTAAACTCAAGTTATATAATATATTTTAAAAACCCTCGAGATAAAACTCAAATAAGATATTTAGCACGACAAGTGTCACCAGATAACCCAAAATTTATTGAAGATGCCTACAGGGATGCAACTCTAGAGGCACATGGATATTTAATGGTAGATTTAAAACAGAATACCAATGATTTTTGTCGTATCAAGACAAATGTCTTCCCATTTAATGGTTTCTGCACAGTCTACGTTCCCACAAAAGAGTTTAAATACACCAAGAATCAAACATTTCAAATCATTGCTAAATGATGCATCGTCGACTCACAACGCATAAACATTTGCTAAACGCTTTGCATACGCTTAAACCAAAATATCAAAGAGCATTACTTAAAACGTGTGATGAAGAAGAAATTAACTGTATTTGTGAGTGTATTCATAACGTTTTACAAGGAAAAGTACCTCTTAAAGATCAAGATAAACAAAAATTGAATAAACACAAAAATATACTCCGTCAAATAGTGCGTAAGTGTAAACATAAACTAAGAAAAAATATAATTATACAAAAAGGAGGGGCTTTCTTACCAATAATATTAGGTGCAATATTGAGTGGATTAGTGAGTGGACTAGCCAGTTAACATGGAAAATGCAAAGAAAATGATACTTATCGAACCTGGATTGATTGAAAAATTAAAACAAGAAAATAAGGTTAATACGAGTAGTAGTTTA